>JAMZAV010000306.1:0-600000 GCA_024449915.1 Sweltsa coloradensis
AGGTTACTGAATCTCAATGTTTGTTGCCAACGCCAATACATAATATTCAGAACGATAAAACGCTTAAGTATTAGATAATTTTCCGCCGACGCCGACGTTGTTAGCGCTACAAGTAGACTGATGTTGAACTAAAACGTTAACACTTTAAATTAGTTTAGTCAGTAGCTCATTTCAGTGTCTAGCACGAACGCTCTTGATCAGCTGATTAGTATGTATGGAAGACGTTAAGAAATTAAGTGAAATTGGCAACAGCTCAATTTAACAATTAAAAAAAAATACCCATTGAATGAATGTCGCGGAGATGTAGGCTCGGTCGTAGGTAGGTGATAACATCACGCACGTTTCCTGGAAGTCGCTTGGTCATCCCACTGCCTTCTAGATACACGACGCCTACCTTGCGAGTTGCGACCTCGTAGAGTGGAGGCGGGCGCCTGCCACGAGAACGACATGCGCAATACGTACAGGCTGTTCAAACTAATAGAAGAAGCAAAGATTCGAGTGGGAAAGGGTACGTCAAGTCAAGTTCAAGATTTATGGTAGAAATATAAAGAATTCATCCATTTTCCGGAAAAATTGGCAACAATGATGTCAAAGATAGCAACTAATTTAGATTTATACCTAATGATTTAATTTTTCAAAATCTTCATCACAGATGTCACAAGTTAATTTAAAATATAAACATTCTTCCATTATCATATATTATTTTCATATTTTCCAGAGGAATGAAAAGGGAGAGGGTGTCAAAAATCAAAAGATCTCGGTTTTCTCTCTGTACCTGCTGAAGAGAGATGCAACAAACGCCGACACTGGACGCGGAATCTCAATGACACTGTTGTGTGAAGTGATCACAGCTGCAGACAGACGCCACTGACACGGATTAAAACTATTCGCACTCCCGGCTTGAATAAAACATTGAGACAAACACCTCGCGCGGGTTCTTGATGAGGCTTCGCCTTGCGCGAGGAGGGACAGACGCCATGGGCGCCATCTTGGAGGGACAGACGCCATGGGCGCCATCTTGTAGAGACAGACGCCATGGGCGCCATCTTGTAAAGACAGACGCCATGGGCGCCATCTTGGAGAGACGGAGATTGACAATGAGGCATAGGCAGCAATTTTCGAAGAAGTTCACAATAACTATCAAATAGCACGAGAACGCTACCTTCAAGCATTAGTAATTTCGTACTTTTCGAACGTCTAAATTTTCCTTCCAATCAGGATGAATAATTATTGTGTCCAGTCAAAGAGTTATGCCTATATTCTAACATGATTTGTTTGTCAAATTTTGATCTCGTTTGGTCAAACGCAAAATATACAAAAATCTATGAAAACACGTTATTTTCAAAGAGAATTAGCAGGCGGAAAATTTAATTAATGTGAAAGGGCTTTTGTATGAGGAATGAGGATTCAGTTTTTCATCGTTGGGTATAAAAGTTTTAAAACAATTGTTGATTTTTCTGCATGAAATTAAAAAAGCATGGAAGTACTGCATTCGTGAGTCTAATCGAGGACCTTAACTAGGTGAAACACACAAAGTCTTGGTGACAAAGAAGTCAAAATCATTATCTTCTGGAGGGATTAACATAGGTATGGCGAAGGAACGATATCCTGGTTTCCGACATATTTATGCACCAGTAAGGGTCCTCGATCTTTCTCCCCCTAACCCCAAGCACCGCGGGGAGGAACTAGGCCAATATCTCATCCCCGGTCTGTCACCAACAGGCATCTCATCATTACACCCCGTCTCCGCCAATCAGGACGTCTCATTTGCCCGCGTCTCTTACAGTGGCGCATGGGCGCAATTTGTATCTCTTAGAACAAGCGAGACCCCGAGTTCGTTAGCGTATAGACGCACGACGAGTTCTCATATCTGACAATACGGTATGTATACCCGATGAACACGGTATTATACGTATAAGAAATCAATAAAATAAATCAGTTTTTTTCATTTAGTTTTTTTTCACCCCTTTTTAAATTTGATTCATTAATTAATTGCATTCAATATCCTTTTTGAATATGTTACCAAAATTTGTTGTGTTTTAATGCATTGTTGTTGTAATGTTACTATTTCAAATATTTTCTTAACTTTAGTTCATTGTTGTGTCTGCATCTATGTAGTTAGATTTATTTAGTTGTCCTACTTTGTAAATCAATTGTTTAACTGGATATAGGATAGACGTTAAATAATTAATAAACAAATAAATGAACAAACTAAAAATACTTGAAATATTTATTTATTACAATATACGTTTTGTCCTTTTTTTTTTATCTTTATATCACCAATTCACCATCACTCAAATAATTCTACATTATCATTATAATAACTAATGTTTTATTTAGTTATTGTTAAAATTTGTTATGAACATCCTTATTTATTTCGCAACAGCTAAAGAGGGCAACAAAATAGTCCTTATTCGTTTTTTCAATGCAAAATGAAGCAGAAACATTTTGAACAATGTGCACGTTATATTTTTCGCAGATTATAGAGAACGGGGATAATAATGCCATGGAGGGTACGTATAATTTAGTTCGTAAACCTTTTCACGGCGCTATTATTATATGCATAGTTTAGTTAAACAATAATGAATAGAACTCGGTTTGACCAGGTGTTAAATTCTGAGTAATTTGAGTCTCCAGACCTCTCACTGGCATTTCCGAGTGGTCATCTTCAGCCGGCGACCTTGGAAGGTTGACCGTAAGTGTCTGGGAGGGAAATACCAAGAATAATACAGCACATAAAATAAGCTACCTGCCGAGCAAATATATAAAAATGATGATGTGCAATATTACACGTAGGCAGGCCTATCCTACGAGAGAGCAGGTCCAAAGCCGTCCGGGTTTTTGTAAATGAATGATTGCCCCTGAAGAAGATCAATAATAATTGTCTACAAAAATATTGTCACAGTGAGTAAGAAGATACAAACAATGTAAATTACAATGTTGCTGCTGCTGTACAATATTGGTCTCCTGATATTCTAATGATTTTCACGTGATAATTTGACAGCTCTGGCACTCTTGCCAAATTAAATTATTACTTTATTATAGCGTTTAAAATAAAAATTATCGTCTTTAATAAAAGTACTGATCTGACTAGCTTGTACCCTACAATATGTATCCATATTATATACAGGTATTAAAATAGCTTTTTGGGACTTCATATTATAGTAATATCACTGCAATACATTAAAAAACACTAGAATCCAAAAATACTTTTTTAAACACGTCTACTGTAATCTTGACCAGGCTCTACATCAGTGGTGACTGGTCATTGAGCCGGCGCGTGTTCAGCAAACGACGCAACCAACAAGGCAGTGTGTGCGTAGGTTTAATTAACAAAGGTGGGAGGGGAGCGTTTCTCATTACGCTCGTAATCAATTTCAACTTTCAATGACAAATTTATGATGGAGAATTTTTTGATGAACGTCGAGAATCTCGCCTAATTAATGTGTGGGTACTGATGGAGATTGCACGTCCCTGCCACTCGCCGCTTACAAATTGGCAATTTCAATGTAGGCAGAGTATAAAGACAGTGGATATCAGAGGATAGAATTACCGTACACTTCTTTGGGCAATTATTCAATCTTCCACGATCACTTTAAAAAGTATAAACATAAAATTCCTAAAGACATTTTATTGTGAAATTATGTTTTGTTATCATCTGTATTTAAGTAGACCAACTAAGCACACCTTAATTTCTAGTCATGCTGCAAGGCAACACATGCCTGCGTTAAACTTATTACAAGTTTTTCTTTTTGCAGCAGTTTTTTTCTGTTATTTTCGTACTTTAATTTTGGAGTATCTCTACATTTAAACTTAATCTGTGAAACACTAATTTAAAATAGAAAGTTAAGGGGCGTGTTACCAGGTATTTCTCGTGAAATTTATTTTTGTGTAATGTCATAACTTTGAAATAAAGTATATGTTTGAAAAAAGAAAAAAGAACTCGCTATATAAAATGTTTAATGAACTTAACTAAACTATAGCGTGCTGTTATTATGAGTTTCAAAGACGAATTTGAAGTTAACCTCCATGACTATGAATAATATATGATGGAAAAATGAAAACTTGACTGATAAAAATTTAACGGTCTTTTCGAATTTCTGTAACATACGATCGTAAAAAGGAGGCAGCCCTATCAAGAGACATATGTGGGAGTTGACATGGCGCTTACCCATTGCAAGGGTGCGAGTGTACTGTGAAACAGTTTTACAAGAAATTGAAAAATAGAATAAAGCAGCTTTCGAGTCCTAAAAACAAGATATTGAACTGTGCATATTTATTTATTTTTTATTTATTTATTATTTATTATTTATTTATTTAACGTCTATCCTATCATTTAAACTGATTACAAAGAGACAACTAAACAAATCTAATTACAATCGACAGCACAAATGACTACATCTAAGTAAATATTTGATATAGTTTAACACAATGCATAAAAACCTCAAAACTCTCGATAACAAATTTAAAGGAGACTAATTGCATGTATTTTTGATCATCAATAAAAAAGGGCTGGGAATGAAAGGACAGAAAAAAGTAAATTAAATTAATTTTTAAAAGAAGGAAAAGTAAGACAAAGAAGAAAGAAGAAAACACAAAAAAAGAAAAGAAAAAACATTAAAAAAGAAAACAAAACCAACAAACATTTATTAGACGATCCCACTCAAACGATATGAGTTTGCCAAAAATCAGACACAAATCATGATTATATTTTAGTAATCAAGTAACATTGTACACATTGTACTCAGTGAGAAGTGTTCTGAGGCTGAAGCTTTCTAAAGCTCACACCACATCACGTCCTTTGGTTGCAGTACCAAGTACATGCATTCCATACCCACTCTCGCACCCACATCCCTGGATAATGCACAACGAGTACCCACCACACAGCACTGCACTGGGAGTGTCTATAGTATGAACACCACACCGCCACATTTGCAATCAAAGACTCTTCTTGATACCTCCGACATCATAAGCATGTCGAGTCAAGAGCCATTGACGATGTCATCCTATCTTCCTTACTTACAGAGTCCCACCCTGCGGCTAAAGGGTCAACAAGTCCAACTTAAGAAGCACGAAGCGCGGGGCGAGCTCCGGTATTACTATAGCATGCAAGAAATGGTAGATTTTCGTAATGGCGAATAATGCAATCGTTCTCAATCTCAAATCAGTTCTCAGAATTTCGGTTCGGCGTTCGTTTCAATACATTCATTTTTACTAGTACAATATTTTTATTTTACTAAATTTCTAGTAACTCCAGCACGTAACGTATACTCCCATTTTAACGATGCAATTTTTTTCCTTCAAAATTGTGAAATGCTAATTTTTTCTGCTTTGTCGTGTTGTGATCTAATTGCAGTCGAGTGATATGACATAAAAGAAGTTGCAAGCGCCCCCCCCCCAAACGCTTGGCACACAATTGGCATCCTCTTGGAGGACAAGTAATAAATCTCTTTTGTTCTGGGTTATTTGTGTTTTAGCCAGGTAAGTACATCGTCTTTGATCGTGATTGTCTACCTGTGTGTAGGGTCCATGATATAACCAAGAGCAGGTATGAAGATGAGATTCGGATATCGATGCTATCTTCACGTTTCATTCGGTAGCCTCGGCAACCAGAATCGTGTAACAATTAGGAACAATCGACGGGATATAAAAGAGCCACCATTCTCTGCACGTAGGTGTTCCAACTTCCCTTCGTGCACGACCACGCCATTATTATTCACGACTTGAAACTCGGGACGTTTTTATGCGAAAATATAAATGACTGTTTTTGTCTATCGCCTACGTTGCAACGTTGCCAAAAGTACGTACGCAACGCACACACTGACGCATGCTTTGGCTGAGAATGGGGACCAATTTGTTTCTTGTGCTTCTTGCGACGCAGTTTTGTCGTAAGGGTCAAGTGCTAGAGCATGGCCAGAAAGAGTTGGCTAAGATAATTTAGTTCGATTAAAATAGCTAGAAAAAGACGTAAAGAAGTAGTATTATTGTGGTCGCGTTTAGTGTCTTATACGCTACATTTACCACAAACAATTTCAGAACTACATAGGCTAACTGCAGTGTTTATAGCCAGCAATACAGAGTCGTAAAAACTTGGTGCTTCTCCAGTCCAGTTGAGGCATAAACTTTATTGTTGTTTCATTAAAAATAATTTAATTCCATGAATCAAGATATAGGAAACATCGGTTTTGAGAATGAGTTGGCGGAAAGTGGGTGGGTGGGGGACGTTCAAGATGCACGCATCCAGCCACGATCATGTGAACTGTTTATTTTATTTTCCATTGTCCCGAATGAATGTAAAGGTCTAATCTATAAAATTACTTAAAATCATAATGGAGAAAGTTAAGTAAATACAAAAAATAAAACGAAGATTGAATCGTCACTTCATCAATGTTGCGGATTTCCGAAAGACAAGTTTACAAAAGTCATGTTAACTTATGATGACGTTATTGTCAGTGACGGGCATCGAACCCGCCTCCTTACAGAATAGAGCTCTTTGCGGGGCTGTGTATCCATCTCCCCCGGTTTTCTCCTAGAGATATTGCAGAAAATGTTCCTGCAACTTCGGTGCTCATCAAATTTTCATACGAAAAAAAAAGAAATATAACAACTCTAACCACAAAATGAATAGGTTTCACGCGGTCGAGGTAGGCCGGCCGGACACGGCAGTCAGCCTCCGCGCGGGCGGGAGAATTGAGAACCTCACACTTCGCGGAATACAAATACCAGCACTGCACCTTTTACTACGAATTATTAATAAGAGAATCACTTCCTTCTACTCGCTTCTCAATGAAGACATAAAATCAATTTCCTTGAATTATTCCGCGGTTTCACTACTTGAATGACTGTGTGGGAGGGTTTGACGGCGGTAGCGGTGTGCGTGCGTGCAAGATACCGCGTCTATCGTCGGAAGAACAAGCGAGGGACGAAGATGAAGCCTTGCAGAACTCGATTTCGGTAGCCCTCTCTGGCGTGAGCTGAGGCATACTTTACTGTTGATATTAGAAAATGTAACTTCTTGGTTATTTTCGAAATTTCTGTGACATTTAAGTAGATTTAAAACGGTCACGTTCTCATTTATTATCAACTCATTTATAGTTTAGAAAATGTAAAACATGCATCCTAACCCAAGATCGTTTTAAGTGCATTTTACATTTTACTGAAACAACCACGTTGTTTTTATATTTTAGTGTGATAATGTTATTAACAAGTACTGTTAATGCGTTTAATAATATCGAAGTTCAAACGTTTAAGCAATTAAAGGATTTTTGTAACTCACCCGAATCAAAAGTCTATCAGCGATATCACCCTAGTCCAATAATGTGGAGAGACCCACCAGAAAAAAAAGGTAGCAAAGCAACATAAAAGTAAAACTAGAGCCTATGTATGCCTGTAATTACTCTACGACAGAAATAGAATTTTAACGAATTTTAATTTATGAATCATTATTATTGGTAATGTAAAGCTAACAGCCGAATAATCTCGTACTCACTCACAACTAGCGTAATCAAAGATATAGGATGCCATGAGACTTTAAAATGTTGAATAAACATTAAACTAGAGGAAACGATAATTTGTTTACGTCTGAAGGCAATTTACCTATGAATTATGATGTATACCTGTTACTATACTCATCCACTCATTTCATGCTACAGGTTTTGTTTACAAAAAAGTGTTTTGAGGAGAACTATTGCCTTTCCTTCACTGCCTGCCAGTGGGCGAACCAATCTCACAAGCCATCCGTACAGGTTTTACAGATACACCCAACATATCAATTAACAGATTAGGCCGCGTTCTACGCACGCTGGTCGTTATATGTGCGAGGGCTTTACCAACACAAAAAAGTTATTAATGCGCGCGGCAATATTTTCGTAATATGTCAGAGGGCGTTCGACGTTTTGACACAGGCGTCAATATGTCAAAAAAGAAAAGCGTAGCGGTACTTTAAAAAAATAAATGACCGAATTAAAAAAATCAATCTGGTTTGGAGCGCGTAAGTGTACGAGGGCGTCTGTATGATGGTCGAAGCGCGCTAGGAGAAGAGGGTGCGCCGATACGCTGGCTGGCGCCGGCCGTCTACGGAAATATTGTACTAGCTCCGAGGCTAAACAAATCTCGATTAAGTTGCGGTCTTTAGTTAAGGCAAATTAATAAAGGCGTATGCTTAATAAGACGGTAGAAAAGAGGTTTTGAATGCCATTGGCCTGTCCGTTCGGACTTGTGAAAGGCGTAATAGCTTTTTGAATACCATCTGAGTGGCAAAATACTTTTACTAACAAATGTGAAATAGGACTACTTGTGTTTGCCCGATTTAAGTCTTCCGGTATACATAATTAAGGATATTTCTTTAAATAACGATAATTAGTCACAGACAAAAACGTTTATTTCCATAGATTTATGATAAAAGAATGAATGAAAGTGTCCTATGTTTTCTCATTTGATTTTCTTTCAATCGAGCGTATTCGAAAAAGGTGTATTTAGTAATTATTAGTATTAGTGCGCAGATAATTTTCTTAAATTGGAGAATAAGCTATAGATAATGGAAAAATATGTTAAAATGTGAAGTGAACCCATATCTAACAAATTGCAGATTTCATTGAAGTTGGTCTTGTTAAATATTTTACGCACAAACTACAGGATCGTGTAGCTCGTATGAACGTCTTATTTTCATAACACACACTTCCTTGATTACATTCGTACGTAGTTCCTGGTGTAGTGACTTGGATTAGAGCGCCACCGCCTCCATACGCACAAATACGGCCAAACCACATCCCGTATGGCTTAAGCCAAAACCAACATCATCACAGGTAAGGACAATCCACTCCACCAAGCAGGCGACTTCATCAGAGAGCACATCTATCAAAACATTGACCGCCCAGACCGAAACCGATCCTCCTTTTCGCCCCGGGCATAAATTGTGTCTACGACAAATATGGCGAAGGCGTGTCAAACTCAAAATCCACGTTGACGAGGTATGCGCGATGGGCCAGTGTCGATGCGAGAGAGATAGGGGCCAGTTTTTTTATTAGGCATTTCTTAAACCCATAAATAATAATTAGATGCACACGCGTGCGTTAATCGAACACCTATGGCACAAGTCAGCTTAATTAGCCGCCTACCCGGATTACTTACTACGCCACGTCCAGTCGGCTTTCAATCCGAGTCGCCTTTAAAGGATCTGACGGCAACGACTTTTAGATGTCAGTTTATTTTAGGGAAATTACAACGTGTCAACCCAAAACAATCATTGTTACTTTGAAAGGCATGTCAAACTCTGTGTACAAACGACTATTATTACAATAAATATACATAGTTACATAACACCAGTACAGTTTTTTGAAGGGTGATCTAATGGCTTATGAATTGTGATCAAAAGAAGGCGTTAGTGACTGCAGGATAGGGACCCGGTGATATTATAAATTAGCCGAGTCTAATCAACATTCTTTCTTTGACATTATAGTAGGCTATACGTTTGCCCTTATATCGATATATTATATTGTCCTGAAGAGATGTTTCTGAACACTGATTATTGGTTTTCGAGACTTATCTGCCATATATTATTAAAAATATATTTTAAAAAAACACAAGAGACCAATCGACCATAAAGAATAACATTATATTATTATCATCGTGTCTTATATTCCAATAATCGCTCTGATGCGCGAATGTACACAAATACTGCTGCTCGTTCCTAGCATCGTCAGCATAGGCATATTATTATAGACTCATTTTCTGTGCAGAACATTGCGAACGTGAAAGACGCCATTATTAAATCATACTATCAAACATTTTGGGCCCTGTGTGTGCAGACCGGACGCCATTTACGATTTTAATACGACACGACGCTATAAAATACAAAACATAATCTTGGATACTGGGGAGGGGGGGGGGGAGCGAGAGAGAGAGAAAGAGATGGGAATGTGTGTGCGTGCGATAAAGAGACGTGTACAAAATGACAAAGCTAGTCGGCGCTTCCATACGCTGGCTGGTTTAAATCTTGTTTAAATGTACATAATGCTGTGGGGGTTTTATGGATGGTTGGATAACGTATCCTCTCATGTTTATCAATTCGTTTTAGTCGCCATCTAAGCGACTAAGAACTCGTCTCCCTGCAATATTCCCCAGTCACCGTGGACGTTTCAGCAATTCCGTG
The DNA here is from genome assembly GCA_024449915.1 of Sweltsa coloradensis. Classification (NCBI taxonomy): domain Eukaryota; kingdom Metazoa; phylum Arthropoda; class Insecta; order Plecoptera; family Chloroperlidae; genus Sweltsa; species Sweltsa coloradensis. The sequence continues at coordinate 10,151 of JAMZAV010000306.1, forward strand.
GTTTGAGATGTGAACAAGGCTGTAATTACCTTGTCCGTATCAACTACCGGCTAATTAATAATAACAGACAATTTGACAAAACGCTAGAGTGAATGAGCTTCAGCAGAAAAGTGCGGCCAGACAAGAGGCGCCTCGACTCATACGGGCCGTGTGGAACCAATTAAATAATATGGGTTCGACTCTCACATGAAGTTCATTAACTTGATCTCATTGTTGAATGTAAAGAAACACTTTTAAGTTTTTACCAAGAGGTTTTGTGTCTTGGTATCATATTATTAAACGGGAAAGCAGTTTTAATAGATTTTGTAAAAATGGATAATGAATGTTAGTTGTGAAGAATCTTACATTCTAATTTTCCCCCAATTCATTTTCTATTGTCTAGAATTTTATTGAATTGCATTTTGTACACATATTATAAATATATATAAATAAAAATTGTCTGGACCGGCACCTCCACCATAGCCTACCCCCAAAATGTATTTTTTTTAACCGAAAGTAGGGTACCCTTTTTTTACCATAGGGTTTGCCTCCAAATACCCGACTCGACCCGAAATTTCGGTTACCCGCACACCCCCAATACCAACATCGGTCAACAGATGGTCGCGACTGGGGTGAAAAATAAGACGATCGTGACCCAACGACAAAGATACCATGATCAGATGTGCCTTGTAACAAGCGCCACCGGTCAGCATCCAATTATTCTAATTATAGGTATAATCACTTTCGATTCCATTGTGTGATTTCTAGGACTGCGGTAGGTAGGGTTAAAACGTTTAGAAGCACACGCGCGCATTCATTATTCGCCATGCACATACACGCTCGCATATGCGTGATATCGTAATATCCCATGGCCTAGAACTCCCAGATCATTAGGTCCCGCCTCTCACCAAAACATTTAAATGACCACCCACATAACATTTCTGTCCATTTAATAAATAAATAACCACTTAAATATCAATATCGACGTGAATTCAAGTAAATACCGGATCTAAATTATCACTAAAATACAGCTTTAGTCAAGGTTGAGGTATGTATTGTGGGTTTCATGTACTTTAATGTCCTGGTTTGCTCGTAAGTGACAATTACTTGACCATATTGACTTGCCGAAGAGAATAGAAGTGTGTGGGAAGTTTTGAATACGGTATAGAAAGATTCTGTGGCTCGTCGGAGTAACGCCTTAAATTATTGCTATAAGATATCTGCGGAACACGGTCAACCATAAGGCCAGACCAAGAGCAAGGTGGATGGATTACGAGTGTGGCTAATCTATTCACTAAAAAGTTGGGTAACAATTTTTTAAATTTCACGCTTGAGCATGATGTACTAGTTTGATGTTACAATGCACAGGTCAGGTGCTGCAACCGGTTCAAACAATGACAAGTGAAAAGATCAGATGCATTTCTCTTCACACATGTCTGTACTTTATAACAGTGTACGTTGTGATTACATATTGTATAACACGCGTCATTTTTATTGCGTCATAAAAATAATATTGTTGAAAAAATATTCACTCATCACGGTTGGGCCAAATGAATTTTTAAATTTTTAAATGGTGTATAACTTTATCGATCGATTATATCAACCTTACAAATGTGAACATGTGTTAAATTGAGATTAAAAATGAATGATTGGTTATCAAGAATTAGGGTCGAAGACAAAGGAACGAAAAACGGGTAATTTCCCGCCCTTCATCCCCCCGAAAATAGGCGAATGCTGCCAATAAGGGCGTTGCCGATCCAATACGTCGTATGCCGATGATTAATGCAGCCCATAAGATCGGCCTAATCCCCAATCCCCAGTAGACTCTAGTATAAACCGCAAGCAGGGGCTATAGCCATCCCCCCCTGAGTCTTCAGAGTTCCAGGTAATCCCGCAGCCGAGGGAAGAACAGCACTTGTATTAGCTCGAGATGAGTGCATGTCCGAGACAGCCACAATATCACACAAATTAATACAATTTACAAACTACAAAAACCAGCTCGACCAGGGAGTCACCTACTGGAGTGAATTATCCTACTTATTATTATAACTTATATCAATACTTTTCGGGGATCTTTATCAAAGGATATTGTATCAACAACGTAAAAGTCTATGAAAGTTGGCCGAATGCCTTTAATATATAACAATAATTTTTTTACAGACATTTTTGGGCGGGACATAACCTCCACTATCGGCCTTATAAGGCCCTCTCTTTCATTCAGCCACCTTTTCCGCCATGTATATTCGACTTTCAATCTATCGGCCAGGGGGCGATGCAATAGCCTTAAAGAAACATCTACAAATAATCCAACTAAAAATTAAGCAGGAAAGCTAGCTTTAAGAAATTTCTACCAACATGCCACAGTTAAAATAGGCATGACAGAAAATAATAATTTATGAAACAATTGATGAAGATGTACTGAAATGACCTCAACTCGAGTGACCTGCCGTTCTCAAGTGAGGGCGATGAGATAATACCATCATGCACCAAATGCTGGTCATTGTGGTGATGGGTAGTGTGCACCAACGCCCAACTAGACAGCAGACAGCGGCCAAAATAAATAGCTAAACAAATATTTGCTTTATGTGTTATAGCCACGCCACAACTACTGCTATATTCGGACACATTATGAAGCACACTTCCTGGTTTCAATACCTGTATTTGCGATATTACCTAGTATGTTGCAAAATATATATGTCAGATATCCAAAGTTCTTTCTACACTGGCACGTAGCCAGCTCGTTGTGAATGTGTTTGCTACGGGAGTCAAGAAGTTCCATATTCAAGTCGGTTTAATATGGAATAGTATATTTTCAGTATCTTGTATGTATAGCAATGAAGCGATATTAAGACTTCCAACTTGAAAAATAAAGATGTTGGGCGGAAAATGGCTGTATGTTCTGTGCTTTTTATGTGTGCTCCGGATATAAACCACACTTGTCAATAAAAGTTAAAAATACAACATACTGATAGAAAATGTGAAAGTAAAAGGTTCGACTGAAGATTGATACGTCCAGACTCCTGAGACGGCTGATTATCTGATAAGGTGCTGGTGCGACTATGGATTCCAGCCAGAGTACCGTTTGGAACTGCACACCACCATCTGTTCGAAAAGTTTCTTGTTAAAACGTAAATTAAAAACTATACGTGCCACCCGGGTGAGGAAGTTTCACCCGAAAATTCGTTTTTTAGTAAGTAGTGGACTCGGTCATAAGTTTTTAATTTACGTTTTAATTTAATATTGTTCCGGGCCAATAAGCTCTTTTTATAGAAAAGTTTATTGGTTTTAAAGTTTCATTTAGTATGGATCCATTCATTTCTTAGTGTATCCATACTCAAGTCTGAGAGTGTCCTGCATTCAAATCCCGCACGAGGCATGGATTAGTCATTTGTTCATTGCCATGATAAAAATTATAATCTTTTCGTCTCGAATAGCAGTAATAGGTATAGACACTACACAATCCAAACACGCTCCCTCTATATTCCTAGTATGGAAAAACAGCTACCGTACTATTTCAAATAAAACCGAGTATTGTTTGATTGTGTTAAAAGAAACGGACGTTAAGTGCTCAATAAAACGACAATAAAACAGGATTCAAGAAACATTTCCACATGCTAAGCAGCGCAAGTGTGAAATGAATTGGAACATGGCTAGAGCGATAACAATCCGATGAAATACAAAGCACATGTACACGACTTCCTTCGTCAAACTGTTTATAACGGATGTAACGAGACAAACAATGTACAACACATTTACTATATTATATTATACATATTTAATTAGTAGACGATATTTTGATAACTTTTAATAATGTCTTACGCACTGCATTGAGCTTTCACTAAAAATTATCTAAAATTCTTTGATGGGGGAAAATAGTGACAAAAAGTGAATGTCTTAGCTGTAGAAAGATGTTTGTATCATATCTGTAGTTACTAGTTCATTGGAAATATTGTATACAGTGCGTCGGCGTAACAGAAGATTTTGAATAATGACCCATCGTCTATTTATCTTGGCTTGGAATGGTGATATATTGTTAGAATAGCCCATGGGACTTCTTGCATTCACTTTGTGACGATAAATAGGCATTACACTAAATCTGTGTTATTATTTCTAACAGTGTAGCTTGGCAAAGTCAAGACTCGACAAAACGAAGCAAAAACGATCAAAGAGGAACGAATCAAAAAAAAATCAAACCTACAATCGGTCGATTGAAAGGCGCTCGTCGTAAACCGATTACATCTGAACTGAATGGTGGATTCAGGAACGGCCTGTTTCCACCGGAAATGCTGTGAGTGCATCCTTTGATGGCTGCCTGCGTTACACCCCGACGATGTCTGCACTTGCACAGAAGAAAAACAACGCCAGCTGGCACCGATTCGCACTCGCGCAGACAGTGCAAAACCTCATCCAACTTCTTGTGTATGATTTTCATCATAACCTCGACACCCCCTAAATCTGGAGACAGTTATAGAGACTTACGAAATAATAAACTCCACGATAGTAAATTTATATTTGAAAATATGCAGTACGGATGTATACAGAAACTAAACATAATAATCTGGCACGATCTGGCTTGATATGAGCGTGTGCTAAACCGCAAAACAAGCCTCACGTGTGATAACAAGGAAACGTCTGTTTGTTCGAGCTGGGTGTAGAACAGAACAGAGCAGAGCAGAGCAGGTTGTGATCGTACGTGGTCAATGTATGTGTAAAACAAACGCAAGAAGGTAATTGCATCGGGCAACCAAACTGCAACCAAAAACAGCTGGCAACTTTCAAGGTGGCAACCGCAAAACCACAAATCACCAGAACAGAGTGCTTTTACCAACAACCTAGCCTCAGTCAACCAACCTCAGCCACATATTAAACAACGGCAGACGGCACCCACACACACATCCATCACTTTTTATGTATGCATTGCATAGGCCTACCATTTTGAAATGACTGTGTAGTTTTGATTATGTAATTGTATACCAGGATGCAACCTAATTGGGTTCATACTAATAAAATATAGCTTATTGAAGAAGGCTACATCAAACATTTTCCCGCACATTTGGTTAACAAAAATAACATTATAATTTTGACGCACATAATGTAACTATTGTTCATTTGTTTAGGGAACTTTTGCCCCGATTCTATAGAAAAACCTTATGTGCTAAAAACTTGTACCAAAAACGTGTAACTTCAACCAAAATGAAGATAAATTTAATCGAAAATCAATAAGGTGAAGCTCTGTCTTGTTACTCCATAGCAGGAGCCAACTAATCTAATTTTAAATGTCAATATGTCCCTTCAAATCTATCCTAAAAGGTACATCGAGTTTGCGTCAGCTGTCTTCTGTTTGGCTTGTCAAGCTGAGCGCGTATCAGTGTATGCTCACCATGAAGCAGGGAAAAGTGTCCGTGGGATGCCAAAGTGTGTACCCAACGATAACGGGCTATAGTTTGGGTGATCAATAATCCACAGCACTGTCATTACGAAACACACCTGTTTCAGAGTAGGAGGACAACCCAAAGAGTTTAGGTAAGGAAGATAATTTACTGCCAGGAATAAGCTATTAGGATGTGATAAATATGTTTGCGATCTACTTTGAAGTTCCGTTCATATATTTTAATCACTGTTTTTATATGAATACCTACGGAAGGGCGGAGGAAAATGAAGTCAGAACATAGACATCTCACGTAACGAGAATAATCAAGCTAACGAGACCAGGATTATCGGGAATGACCAGTACTTTGGAGGTTATTATAGCCAAATGAAAGAAGGAAAGGTAAACTTATAAGCGGTTGATAAGGGGAATGAACTGTGGAACAAAATTACAAGTTCGAATTTAAAAACTTGAATTTAAAACCCCTTATATTTTGAAGATTCAAAAATTGTTTACCACAGCCAATTTTGATTTTTATGAAGGGCATAGACTATAGAGCACATACTGACCAAGGCAAGATACAGTAAATGCCAGACTTGTACTTATTTTTCGCAGGTATATGTAGGTACTCGACCTACATGGATTTTTACGAGTGACGCTTTATATTTTTTAAAATTCTACAGACCCATTTAAACTTTCAGCTGTGAATAAAAGCAATGGAATTATGGGGTAATATTTCACTACCTCTATTATCCGTCGAGTCTTTACTGTGCATTGATGTTCTACCTCACATTTCGTGAAGAGACCATAAATTAACGTGTTGTTGGAAACTCGTGGGCTGCATAAAGAGCATCCATGCAGGCCCTTGTCAATACTAAGAGATATATTACCACTACCAGTTATATATCTCTGGCCAATGCAAAACTGTACAATTTCCACTGTACAAGAAAGTCGAGAGGGGGCGGTAATGAGAAGGCACCGCCCCTTGGCAAGGGTCAAGTACTATATAGAAGGCTGTGGTGCTGCTACGATGGATGGCGATTGTAACACGAGGAAAACGGAGGATGAAGGGAATGCAAGTAGTCCAATGCTGATAAGCGAACCTAGTGGGTGAATGTTCAACTAACTCGTTGTAACACAATATACATATTATGCAAATGCAAGGGTGCATACGGAGCATATAAAACACGCTGTAAACATGTGGTGGTTGACAGGGCTGTTGATTTGCCACTCGCATTATATTTATGCAGAAAATAATGTTTAGTAATTGGTTGTAATTTTTTTACAGACTGCAAAATAACGAAGGCAACTCTAAAAGGGCAGCCAATTGCTTCTGGCACGTATGCTATACTTGCATAAATACATCAAGGACATTGGTAATGAGATAATCCAATAACAAGATTATGCATTTGAATGCGTAGGTTATTTATAAATATTAATATAATCACACTATGTTGAGAAATTGAAATTGGCAGTCATCGCGGTTTCAATATCGCAGTAATGAGTGTAGGAGTAGCTCACAGCACTAGTGAGAGGATTATGTTCCGTGGGGGTAGGCTATGGACGCGTAGGCACAGCACAGAAGGTATATATACGATCTTGAGGATATATTGATGGTTAATATGCATCACCATACAACCCACATTACAAAAAGCAGCTGCATCCTTCCCCACTGAGAGGTCGACTCTAACAATTTTCTAAGCGCTGTGACGTTATGTCATGTTGAAGCAAGAAGCCCAACATCATTTTCATCCCCTACTACTCGCCTAAAACATGGTAAACAATAGCCTTGGTGCAAACGCCAAGTTGCAAGCACCATGCAATAACATGCATGCATTATGGAAATGTTGTGGAAATAGTAGGTGACACTGCAGCTCTCATTTAAAAGCCACGAGTTCACACAAGTTCACACATACCGAATTTCGATTTATTCGTAAAAAAATTAATAAAGAGCGCCCCAAATGGAAAGTACACCTAGTGGGCTGTTAGCGTAGTGAATGAAGGTCCTTAACGTACGCAGGTCTACACTCTTAACTAAACTACACTGCATTACCATACGACAGCTGAACAGCTGGCAGCCAATGCAATGGATGTTATCTGAATGAATGAAGTAATATCCGAATTAAGAGGCTCCTATGACGCAATCACAGGATGTTTGGTTCAGAAAGTCTGCACAAACGAGAGCGGGAAGGAAAAAACGTTCTAGAGCAAGCGGTGGGAAAACGAACGAGGCTTGGAAGGCGGTGTAATTGAGCCGAGTTTCTTGACGTCATTAGGAGGACGAAGATATCATCGTCTGCAGGGCGGTGGGAAAGAGTGGTGTGGTTGGGGTGGGGCGACTGTGTGTAATTATCTTCGTTATTGTTGTTAATAATATCGTAACATACACACACGTACACACTTGTGGTGTAGCCTATGTAAATCACAGAGTTTACGAGGCATATGGCTTATACAAACAAAGGAACAACAAAGGATAAAACGTGACGGGGTATTTAATTCCAATACAAAGGAACGTTTTCAAAATAGAATATAAGTATTCTTACATGGTGTCATTGTTTATGGTTTAAAAATGATGAAAACGCAATGCCGAAACATCATCTACTACCTGTGAAATGTACTTCGGTCTAGGACACTGTATAAAACTCTTTGAGAGTAATAAGGGTTCCTTCATTTCTAAAAAGTAAACAATGGTGAGTGGCTAAGTTTACGAGACTATCTTCGCAGAATTGCCCACTCTTTCATATTCTACATAGTTTCCATAGGTACATTCAATAACCAGTAACCTTGTAATTGAAATAATGTTAGTTCATTTTCAATACTAAACTAAATCGTTTTTAGAAACATGCAATGTAATTGACCAAGTTCTCTGCAATAAAAAAAAAGCAGAAATATCCAAAGTCATCATCATCAAACCACAAAAGAAAACTTAAAGTTTTCAAAACACCATCGAGGATAAAAGATCCTCGAGTGTTTCTAGCAAAACTCAAAGACAAAGGTCACATCTATGAGTGTGGAGTGCTTTGCAAACATGTTCTCGGTGTCAACCTCTTTGGCCACACGACGCGGACGCGGCCGGTGAAGTCAAGTCTTCAGCCTTCACCCACCGCCTTCTAGTCTACGTTTATCACCGCGTGCTGAACCCAAGCTGCACCGCGCGACACGGCGGGAAACCCGACGCGTGGTCATCGCGACGACGAGATGAACATCACAGCTTCCCGGCGTGCGCACTCACATCCTCGTCTTGTTTTCTTCTAAATTCCACGAACGAGACCCCTGATATCGACGATCTTGCGAACAGATGTTGCGATTGTATAACGAGCATAGAATGAGATCTGTCCACTACGACTCTCGTAAAAACATTCAAGACATAAACGACGCGTTAATCATCACCACAGTGTGAGAAATAGTTGCCCTATGACGACATTCGTATTTAAACTAGAGAATGAAATACGAAGTGTAGACCATAAAAACTTGTCAATTTTCTAAAGCTCGGCAAGTTATTACTTCTTTAGAACTGTTCCTATTGTTGAATTATGCTCTTACAACATAACATCATTACTAACTTCGATAGCAAAAGTGAAACTGAAAATACAGACTGACTGGTACTTTAAAATATTACCATATTATTACTAATTTACATTGGCATAGATCCTAGTATTTTTAATGAAAATTAATGAGGTTATAAACTATTCCACAGAGTTTCGTTCTCCGTACTTATTAATAAACATGTTGACAAGAAAGTAAGCCAGCCACAAGTCACAATACATGTTGACTTGTCCAAAGTAAGTGGTCTGGCTTTGAACACAACACTCGCAATGATAATAAAACAATGTTCTTCATGTTTTCGTTTGGCTGAGAAGATCGAATTTGACTTAGTGAAATCACTAATTTAAATAACAATAGATTGTAGGTCTCTAAATATATTGGAAGTTCAGCTAAGAAATAAACCATACTTTTCAGAAAATGTGCATTATCCTTGAAATAAAACATTTGAGATGCGACGTACAGTGGCGTACAGTTGGGATTTGCAACGAGGGTCATCGGAAAAATATCTTGTGTTTGCTACAGGGTTGCAGGTTACTGAGTTTCTAGCAGCCAACGCTCAATTATGTCGGCCTGCGTTGAAGATATACAAGTCGACGACGGACAGAGTAAATGTGTGAACCATGAGATGAGTGAGCCCTAGACTACAACAATTAACCAATATCTACTTCATTATAAAAAAAAATCGTATTTAGTGTACCCACTCTGTCATACAACAGATTTTCAAAGCGACCAAACCAACCCTGTAGGCCAGACGCAATCGACGAGTGAGCGATAACCAACTAAAGATCGATATTTTTTGATAAAATTTGAAATTTTTCGAAATAAAGTTGTATTCGTTTCTAGCTTTTTTATAGTGCGGACCGGGCCGAGGGTGATGGTTCAATTATAACATATGACTGTAACCAATGCCATTGGCGGCACGAACCCCAACCCCAAGTCACCGAAACCCAAAGAACGCCCTAAAATAGGGGAAGCAAAAAATTGGAGTTCATTTTACAAACTCTACTAGGGCTTTTGTTTCATTCTGGAGGTAGAACCCAGGGGTTATACAGAATAGTTTCAAGAATTGTTTCGACGATTCTTTCGATGGGTTATACCGAGGACGTAGAATCTGGTTGTTGCAGTTAGATAATATATAATTGAAAATAGACGGGGTTTCGCTGGGAGAGCCCCAGGCACACAACTCGTTACAGTTTTAGGAAGACTGGTAAATAAATTATGTAAATCGTCCCGATACGACGACCATCCACTTCCCGCACCCTCCCTCCGTGTTCGTGCGCAGGGTGCGTGCGTGCGTACATGTGCGTGCGAGAGCGTCACACGCACAGGAAGATCGCAGATTTGATGGCGATGTGGGGAGGGCTCGCGAATTTAAGTAATTGAACCAAACGATTGGACGCTTTTTCTCGACTCGTTTCCTAATCGTATTTTCCACCTATTTTAACACGTGGACATTTTTGTGTTGGGCATCGCAAATCAGTATTGCATTGTAAAAGGTCCAAGGCTCTCATAGCTATTTTTATGTGTATATCTATGATATTGGTAAAATGACATGCAAATTTATTCAATTAATCTAATAACCTTATTAATATTCATCGAATCAAACATGTTTATATCACTGATGCATCCCTATATCATCAGTAATCATAATGATTCATTGTAATTACGAATATGAACTCGTAATTAGCAATAAATTAATGATTAGCTAATCAAGCTAATTAAGCCATTTACAGTCTGATTTTCAATTAGTAAAGTACATCAATACATAAAGACAGGTAAAATAAGATGAATGTTTTTTATTTCAAGTCATTTCATTGAGTATTAAGGGAGTAATTAATATTTGAAGTTCACTAATATTGTCAACATAGTGTATTTTTGAACTTACCATCTGAATCATCCGCATGAAAGCTTTCAGTATTTCTGCAGCCCGAGTTTCGATTTGTTCTCGAAGCCTACAGATACTAAGAATTCTACCATTGACTGGTTTCGGGGAAATAGAATAGCATCACTCTAAGAGAAGTCGAGCTTCTAGGCCAAGGGAGGCGGAGGGGCGAGATTTTTACCTTGAAACTAGTTTGGTCATACGATAGCCGTGACGTATTATCACGTGACCTAGTAAGGGGGGAAAAAGGCATATAAGGAACCCAGAACGGGACATCCGAGCAGATTTTAGTTTGGGGGGAGGGCCCCACCCGCCCAAATGGTCAGGTTGGGGTCGACTTAGGCTTTGTTTTTTTGGGTTCCTGTGCCCGTAGGGAATAATGTTTGTGGGGTGCGGGTGAAAGTGAAAAATGATTTTTTTTCTTTTTAAATTCGTTTTAAAGGGTTTTGTATTTGTATCTTTGATTTATTCACCGAATTATACACTAAAAAAGCAACAAATTTAAATTAAATTTTCCGAGTGTAATTTGTCCAAACGTTCGGTTTTGAACAGTCAAGTGATACACTAAATATCACAACCCTTTTAAATTTAAATTTTCCCCAGTGTAATTCGTTTAATCGTTTGTTGGGGAACAGTCCCAAATTTAACACTTTTAAAATCCCCAAAACCCTTAATTAATCTCCAGTGTTAAATTTGTCAATCGTGCGTTGTGAACAGTCAAGTGATACCTAAAATATCCACCATTCTTAATTCTCCGGGGTGTAATTTGTCCCAAACGTCCCGTTGTTTAACAGTCAAGTGATCCCCTAAATATTTACAACCCTTAATTTAATTCTCCCCAGTGTAAATTGTCAAAACGGGCCTTTTTGAACAGCAATTTAAAACACTAAAAATAAATCATTAAATTTAATTTTTCCCCAGTGTAATTGTCAATCGTCCGGGTTTTGGGGAAGTCAAGGGGATACATCAAATATCACATCACTAATTAATTTGCCGAGTGTAAATTTTCCAATTTAATTTTTGGAAAAAGTTTAGTGATACAAATAAATATCACAAGTAGGGTTTAAATTAAATTTAAATTTAGTGCGTTTCATCAATCAAACATTTCAAAAACACGGATCGGAAATCTTCGGAAATGGTTTTGTGTGCTAAACGGTGAAACTGAACGGTAGTCGAAACATCCACGGCGCCGCATCTGGGTTTTTCCCCCCCTCATGGGCGAACCCGCGTGAATGGGGCCCGGGGGAAAAATGGTCATCGTTTACGCTGAGTAAACGGGGCTAGGGGAATCCGAAAATCGCGACCGTTCATGCGCAGTAAAAAAGTGGAAACATCAATTTATTTTACAAATTAAATTTTTCTTTTTAAATTTAAAAATTTACTATCAATTATTATTATTTTTTTTTGAAATTTTTTAGGGTAAAAAGAAATGTAATAAAGGGGGTGGATTTGCCCAAAGGGGATTTAGAAAAAATTTGGGAGAATTGGATCCATAGGTAGGCAGGCTGTTTTAAAAATTAATTAATTTTTCTTTTTTGATCATAATTATTTTAAATGGGAAAATCATTTTACTAAATTATGATTTAGTAGTAGATCCATTTTGATCCTACTCCCTTTAAATTTAAAATTTGTTTTTTAGGGTTTTTTTTTAAATTCATTTACCAAAAATAATTAAAATTTAAATTTTGATTATAAATTTAAATTTAATTAAAAATTTATTTTTCTTATTTTTTTTTAATTTGGGGTTTAATTTTCCTTTCCGGGTTTTTGAGCTAGTAATTTTTTTTTTTTTTTTTTGTTAAGTTTTCCACCTCCGGGCAAAAAAACACTTTTCTGGGGGGTTTTCCTGAAAAATTTTCGGGCCCAAAAGTGTGGGATGTAATTTAAAAGCGACCGGGAAATTTAAAAAAAAATTATTTTTTTTTAAAAAACCTCAAATTGATTTTATAAAAAAAAAAAAAAAATAAAAAAAAAAAAGGAAAAAAAGGAAACAAAAAAAACAGGGAATCATTTTTTTAAAAGACGTTTAAAAAGATATAAAAATGGAGGGAGAAGATGTATTTTCCCCACTATCGAGTGTTATAAAGTTTAAAATGAAAGCTGCCAGAGATGGAGACATTTCATCAATTTGGAAAAAAAACCCACGGGGGAAAGGGTTTGGCACCCCTAACAGAGACAGATGGAGGGGATAGTTTGTGGAAGTTCTTGGATTTTCCCCCCCCAAAAAAAACAGAACAATAAAAACCCAACAGTAGGGGGGGGAAAAAGTGGGGCGTTTTGGTAGGGGAAAATAAATCAAACAAACAAGGGGAACAGAAAAGAGGGGTATGGGTAGAATAATGGAAAAGCTTAGACAGATGTCACGGGAAAAAAGGGAAAATGCAAAAAGGGGTTTTTAAAAAAGGACCCAGTCCAAAAAAATAGGGACACTGCAAACAAAATGTCACAGGGAAAAGAAGGAGGAAAATTCATAAAATTAAATACAGGGCCCCAAAAACTGGAAGAAAGACTTTATAAAAAATTTCAGGAAAGGGGAAAAAAAATTTATGGAAAAAAAAAGGGAATAAAACATTTAATTAGAAGTTTTAAACAAGGAAAAAAAAAACAGGTTTTCAAGGTAGAAAAAAGAAATAGCAGAGGTTGTTAAGCAGATGGGGGAATTAATGACAAAAAAGGACCAAAAAAGGAAGCAGACAAAATCATTTAAATTTAAAACACCACAAAAAAAGGAGAAAAAAATGAAGAAAGGTTTGAGAAATTGAAACCCAAAAATTTAAAAAAAACAATAAAGAAAAATCTGAAACAGATGACTGGGTTTCTTGCATGAACAACCCGATTAAGATTTGGGGAGGAAAAATTTTAGAAAATTAATAAACTAATAGGAGGGAAGAAAAACCCAAAAAAAGAAAGAGACAAAAAAAGTGGGAACACTTAAAAAAAAGATGATGAAAAGTTAAAAAACAGGTCATTGGTTTTTAAAAAAACAGGTTTTGGACAGCGTAAAACGTAACCCTAGAGATAATCAAGGATAAAGAGTTACCCCGGAAATTTAAGAAAATTACTTAAAGAGATAAAGAAAAGAACTTTAGAAAATAGCTTTTGCAAAAAATTCAAAACGACCCATTAAAAAATAAAAACCGGGGTGGGAAAAAGGGGGAAAATGTGGCCAAAAAAGTTAATAAGGGAAAGAGATTTTAAAATTACCAGTAAAACCAAAAGGCACCATCCTGTTGAAATTTATTCGGTAATGGGTCAAAATTCCAAAAGTAATGGAGAAGAAGAGGTAAAGTCAGGGCCCCATAAACAATGTTTTGGGGGGGCCCCGGGGAAAACATGGATACAAGAAAAATGCCTTTTTATAGTTTTCAGGATTTTTAAAACATTGTTTTTCAAAACGTTACTGGGGAAAATGCAGGGAAAAAGGGAAGGGAATTAGTTCGTCCCATAATGGCCCCGTAAAAACAATAAGGGGGCATCATCCATGCCCCGGGGATTGGGGGAAAGCATGTGGAAAAACAAGTTGGCCCATTAACCTCACCCTTCCTGAATCTTTACTTTTAAAATTGGGGGGGTTTTGGAAAGGGAATTTCTTGGGGGAAAGGTCGGGGGATTTCTATCTCAAAAACAAAACTCCATTGACGACATGATTAAAAAAGTTTTAAAGGGAAACTCGAAAAAAAAAAAAATTTCGATGTAGTAAACCCCACTGAGAACCCAAAGGGGGGATATAATTTCCGGGGGGGACAAAGGGAAATCAACAAAACAAAACGTGGGTATAACACACGCGGGTTCGAAAACCTTTAAAAACAAAGGAGGGCAGGGGGGGGTTCCTACAATTTGCACAACAATAACACAAAAATTTCCCAGCAAAATACAATAAAAATAATAACAATCGAGAAAACAATGGAAATGAAAGACGTTTAACCACAAATAATTCCCATTTACCCTAGAAAACGGAGAACAGGTTCCCTCAACCTCACAAACCCTTTTAAAACCCCTAATGACTGGGGAAGTAAAACCGGGGATCACAGTCGTCATAGAAATTCCCCTGAATGAAATAAAAACTTTTATTTCAAAGGGGCCGAGTGAATTTTATTTGAAAGGAAAAAAACACATGAAATCCCAAAGGGAAATTTCCCAATTTCCTTGGTTAAAATTTTTGTTGAAAAAAAAGAGGTAACTGCGTTATTTTACAAGTGGCAAACGAGGTACATGCATTTTAGAAGATTCTAGATTTAAAATATGTTTAAAGGGGGGGGTTTTTTCGTCAATAAATTTAGTTGGTATAACTGTGTTGGGGGGGTACAAAAAAAAGTTTTTAAAAGGGGTTTGTAAACAGGTTTTTTGTAACTTTACTTTTTGAAGAAAAAAAAATAAAACCATTTTTTTTGTGGTAAACAAATTTGTTTTGAGGGAAGGTTTTTTTAGGTGTGGACGGGTTACAGAAAATTCAGTTTTTAAACGATTTCAATTTCTAAACCAAAATTTAAAAATTTAAAGGGGCAATGGATAAATAAAACAGTTAATTAAAAATGAATAAATTAAATATTAGTGATGATAGTGGCCTAACAGAGTTTGTCAGTTAAATTATGATCAAAATTTTTTTAATGATTTAAAGGGGGTCAAATCAGTAATTAATTTAGGAAAAAAGAAAAAAATGTAACTATTGTTGAAAAAAAAAAATTTAACCCTTAAAAAAAAAGATTTCAGCTAATAATTTTTTTTGGAAAAAAAAAGAGCCTTTTTTTAAAAATACCCCCGGGAGAATAAAGGGGTTTGAATGAAACTCAAAATAAAAATAATGAAGGGTACTTTGAGCGAAAAAAATATCCATTCCATATGCCCTAAGCAAACAGTTGATATCAAAATTTGTAAAATGGAAAAAACAGGAATAAAAGAAAAAAAGTGATAGTCCATACATTAACCCCTTTGGGTTTTTGTTGTAAAGAAAAAAGGTTCCCCTTTTGATTTGTGTTTTTGATGTAGAAAAGTTAAACAAAATGACCCCGAGTATGAAAGTCCCTGCCCTCCACAAGAGCTAAATTTCAGGGATTTGGGGGAAATTTCCCAAAACCTAACTAAAAACGGGGTTTTGGTTGCCTCATATTTGGGAATTAGCCCTTTAAAAAAAAAAAAAAAGTAGAAAATTGACATCGTTTAAATATAATCAAAATATTTATAGTTTTTTTCGTCTCCCCTTTGGATTAAATGTTTTCAGTGCAAATTTCATTAGAGCAATGACCCAAGTGTTAGGGAAAAGATAAAACACACTTTTGTAAGGTGTATGTGGTGACCTTTTAAATTTTTTTACGAACTTTTTGATGAACATGTATTGCTATCGATATAGTCCCCTTTAAAGATTTTGAAAAAGCAGGTTTTAAATTTAATTTTTTAAAAACCCGTTTTTGTCAATTTAGCCTTCCCTTTTTTGGGGCCCAAATTTTTAAACAACAAAAGGTTTTTAGTCCTGACCCAGTAAACTAGATATTTTTCAAATTTCTGGGGCCCAAGCCCAAAAACTTACGACAATTGAAAAGGGTTTTCCCAGGGCCCATTTTCATTTTTTCCGGGCCCATTCGCCCAGACTACGCGCAGGGGCAGTGGCCCTTTCAAGAGCTCACAAAGAAAGGGGGTTTGATGGAAAGGCCCCGCCAAAGATACTGCATTTGAAAGATTTAAAAAAAAGTTTGTTGAAAAAATATGCAACAAAATTCCCCCCAAAATCAACAGCCCCTTTTTTTTGCAATGTGATGCCAGTCTTGGGTTTAGGGGCAAAATTTTTTTTCAAAAAGGGTAAAGATGGAAATGATAAAATAAAATGTATGGCTTCAAGAATAAATTTGAGGGAGTGAATTTCATTTTACAGTTTTCCGAAAAAAAATTACTCGCCATTGGTTTTGGGGATTAATGGGAAATCAGAAAATTTATCACAGGGGTTTGAATTGATTATTTACACGGACCAAAAGCACTGACTTTTTTTTTGCAAAGTAGATTGGGTTTTCAAGTAGGTTTTCACGCTGGATTTTATTGTTTCAAACCAATTTTTTTTTTAAAATTGTTCATTGTTTTAGGGAAAGCAAATGTAAACTGCTGATACACTAAGTAGATTTCCCATTAAAAATACCGGAGAGATGAGGACACGCCCCCTACCTCAGAGATGTTTTTAATTGCCCGATTATTCAATATTCAGTTCAGATTTGCGTAAGGGAAAAAAGAAAAATAGAAAATTATCCCAAAATTTGGGTGATAAATATGGAAAATCATGAGTGAAGTAGAGCCCAACAAAAGTTAAAAATTTCCGATAAATACTGATTTAATAAAAAAGGGTTTTATAGGGAAAAAAAAAATAATCAAAATGGAAAAATATTTTTACCAAAGGTATTTTTACAGGGTGTAATTGAAAACATTCATTTTGGGAAATAGGCCCCTTTGGTTTTCCCCCAAAAAAAAATGTTTTTTTGACGTTACAAAAATATTTTCATGGGGCATCAATTTCGAGGACTTTCAGAAGAATAGTGGGGGGTTTTTACAGCTGTCAGAAAAATAAAAACCCTACCCGACTAAAAGAGGGACTTTTGCCCCCATTTGCCACAGGAATTGGGGCAACCAAATTTTAGTTAATAAAAAAAAAAAGAGAAAAAAAATAACCAAAAAACAAAAAAGAAAAAAACCTAAAAAAACAAAAAATTTAAAAAAAAAAAAAAATAAAAAAATTGGAAAAAAATTTTAAAAAAAAAAAAGGGAAAAAAGTTTAAAGCAAGAAAGAAAAAGAAAAAATTAAAAAAAAAAAATTTTCCCAAAAAAAAAAAAAAAAGAAAAAAAATTAAAAAAAAAAAAACCTTTGGTAAAAAAAGGAAAAAAAACCAAATTTTTGGGGAAAAAAGGGCCCAAAAAAAAAGGGGAAAAAAGGGAAAAAAAAAATTTTTTAAAAATAAAAAAACCAAAAAAAAAAATTTTTTTTTCAAAAACCCAAAACATTTTAAACAAAAAAAAAGGGTTAAAAGAAAAAAAAAAAATTTAAAAAAAAAAAACAAAAAACAAAAAAAACAAAAAGAAAAATTTAACCCAAAAGGGAAAGGGAAAAAATTTAAAAAAAAAACAAAAAAGGGGATATTTGGCAAAAAAAAAAATTTTTTTAAAACAAATTTCCCAAAAAAACAAAACAAAATAAAAAAAAAACAAATAAAAAAAAAAAAAAAAGGGAAAAAAAAAAAAAAAAAAAGTTAAAATCCCCAATAAATTTAATTTTTTTTTAAGAATTTTTAATTTTTTTAAAAATTGTACTTTTTAATGGAAAAGGGTTAGAAAAAGGAACTTCAACCTTTGCCCCCTTTTTTATAAATTTTGGAAGGGGAGAAAGTTATGTTTAAAATTGGAAAGAAATGAAAAAAGGGGGGTAAAAGGTATAATTTTGGTTTTAAACACCTTTTTCATAACCCCCGGAAAAAGTTTTTGGAGAATTTTTGGGAAATTTTTTCAAAAATTGGGAAAAGGTTTCCTTTTTAGAGGATCCCAAATTTCCTTAATTAAGAAATTCATGGTAACTTATGGTTCACTTTAATAAAAATTTAAGCCCAAAAAAAAAACACCGGATTTTGTAAAAAATTTTTTTTAGTACCCTTTCAAGCAACTGACGAAAATTTAAATTGGGGGAGGGGACTTTTTTAAAAAAAAGGAAAATTTTTTGTTAAATTTTTTTTTTTAAAAAGGATGAAAACAAATTTATTTGTTTCCAAATTCCCGGGGTAAGTTTAAATTTAAGAAGTTTTTTTGGTTTTTTTGGGGCCGAAATCGCTTTCCCTTAACCGGGAAAATTAACCCAAAAATATCAAAGGGAGAAAAGTTAAATTTAAATTTTAACCTAAAATTAAAGGGAAAAAATTTCTCAACTTTAAATAAATTAAAAAGTCAAAAATAAACAAATTTATTTTAAATTTTTTAAAATTTAAAAATGAAGTAGGGAAAAGGGGTTTTGAAGGGAAACCCAAAAATTTCTTTCACCTTTTAAATATTTGGGGGCTATATTTTTTTTTTTAGGAACATTTCAAATTAAGCTTAAATATTGGAAATGCAAAAAAAGTTGGGGGGTTTTTTGATTTTTTGGGAAAAAAAAAAATTTAAATTGAAAACAAAAATTTTTTGAAGGAATTAAAAAGGGTCTTTAAATGGAAAAAGGGTTTGAACAAGGGAAACCCCTTTTTTATTTAAACCCTTAGGTTAAAGTT
This sequence comes from Sweltsa coloradensis, assembly GCA_024449915.1. NCBI lineage: Eukaryota > Metazoa > Arthropoda > Insecta > Plecoptera > Chloroperlidae > Sweltsa > Sweltsa coloradensis. Next base: position 29,151 of record JAMZAV010000306.1, read on the forward strand.
TAAAAAAAAAGAAGGGGTGACTTGGAACGGGAAATGGTTAAAATGATGGGAAAGGGGGGCCAAATGGAAACCAAATTAGCAGAATTTTAAATTGTAAAATTAAGTTTAATTCTTTTATGAATTTTGTAACCAAATTTTAACCGTAATTTTTTAAGTAGGGTTTTCATAAATAAAAAAAATTTTGAATTTAAAGGAATTATTTAAATTTTTAAATTTTTGGGGGTTTTTTTAAATGAAAAATTTAAACTGGTTTTCCCAAAAAATAAGGTAATTAATTTAAAAAGTATTTTTTAAAAAGGTATTTAACAAAAATTAAAAAATGGAACAGAAAAAGAATTAAATTTATTTAAAAAAAAGTTTTTCTTTTTTTTAAATTTTTAAAATTAATTTAAAATTTTTTTTTTAAAAATTAAAAAAGGGGGGTTTTGAAAAGGGCCCAAAATTTTTTTTACAATTTTATTTAGTTTCTATTTATTTTTGGGTTAAAAACATTTAAATTTTATTCAAATTAAATAATAATTTTTTCATTTTTTTTAATCAAAAATGGTTTTTTATCAAAGATGCAATTCCCCATCTTTTCAAAAGGGCATTTTTTAAATTTGAAAGCTGGGTTTAAAAAAAATTAATTGGTTAAAACCTTTAAAAACAAGCCCAATTAAACCAAAATTTTTACTGTTTTTCAAATTGAAAGAACCCCTTAATAAAATTTTAAAAAGTAAAAAAAAAATTTTTTTTTTTTTTTTCCAAATGTAAATTTTGAAAATTTGGGGGTAATTTAAAATTTAAAAATTCCCCTTTTTAAATTTAACTAGGAATTTTTTTAAATTTTTAAATTAATATTTGGGGAAATTTTTAAAGTTCCTATTCCTAAAACACGAGTTTCGATTTGTTTAAGCCTTTTAAATTTTAAAGAAAAATTTAAAACCCAAAAAAATTTCCCAAAAATAGGAAATTTTGATTATTAAAAAGGTTTTAATTTTTAACCCAAAAGGGGGGGGAAAGGGGCCCAAAAATTTTTTATTGAACTAGTTTGGTTAAAATGCCTGACGTTTTTCAAAACCCAATTTAAGGGGGGGCAATTAAGGGAACCCAAAAAGGAATAGAGGGGAAATTTATTTCAGGACCTAATGCCGAATTCGGAAAATTTTCGAATTACTTTTTTTGGGTTCCCTTTGGGCCTTTTAGTAATAAATTTTTGTAAAATCCTATGAAAGGGGAAAAAATGATTTTTTTTTTCCTTTCTTTTTAAATTTTTTTGAAGCCCTTTGTAAAAATTGTATTTTTTTAATTAAATTTCACCCTGAATTTTTTAGAATTTAGCCCATTTATTTTTCTCCATTAAAAATTTTCCAAAGTGGTTTGGGAAAAGAAAGGATACCTAAAAATCACACCAATTTAAAACCCCCGGGGAATTTTTCCTTTGAAACAGGGGCAATGATACCACTAAAAAAACACACCATTTAATTAAGGGGAAAAGGTAAAAAGGAACCCCCGGGAACCCCGCAATTTTTTTTTAAAACCCCCCCCCCCACTTAAAATTTCACCACCATTTTTTTTCCCCGGTGTAAAATTTTTCGGGGAAAGGGTTTTTTTTCCGTTTGAACCAAGTTTTTTAAGTTATACACTAAATACACACCCTTAATTTAATTTTTCCGAGTGTAAATTTGTAAAACGTTCCCTTGTGAACAGGGCAAGTGATAAACTAAATATCACACCCTTAATTAATTCTCCGAGTGTAATTCGTAATGTCGTTGTGAAAAGTCCCCCGTGTACTAAATAACACCCCTTTAATTAAAATTCCCCCCAGGGGTAAATTGCCCAATTTTTCTTTTGGAAAAAAATTTAGTGAAAACCCCTAAATATCACAAATTAAATTTAAAAACTGGTGGTTTTTCAATTCCAAAACAATTCCCCAAAATCCCCACCAAATTTAAATTTTCCCGGGGTAAAAACGGTTTTGAACGGGAAATGAACAATGAAACCCTCATTTTTTCCCCCATTAAACGAAACCCCCCTTTTTGAAAGGCGGGAAAAATTTAAAAATTTTACAACTATAAACGGAGTGGAAGAATCAACTTTTTTGGGCCCCCCTTTTTTGGAAAAAATATCACAATTATTTTTAATTTAAAAAAAATTATTCTTTTAATTAAAATTTTAAAATCAATTAAATTTTTGGGAAAAATTTGGGAAAAGGGGAAAAAGAAATGTAATAAGCCGGGTTTGGATTAGCCCAAGGGGGAAAATTTAGAAAATTTTGGGAAATTGGAAAACCAATGGGAGGCAGGCTGTTTAACAATTAATTTAAAATTTTCTTTTAATTAAAACATAAATTTATATTTTTTTAAAGGGGGAAAAAATTTTTAAAAATCTTTGGGGTTTGAAGGGGTTTTGAACCCTTTTTTGATCCTTCCTTTTTTAAAATTTTAAGTTTGTTTTTTTTTTTTTAAAAAAGGTTTTTTTCTTTTTTAAATTCCCTTACCAAAACCTTAAATTTTAATTTTTTTGGTTTTTTTTATTTCCAAAAATTAATTAATTTAATTAAAAAATTTAAATTTTTTTTATTTTTTTAATTTTGGGGTTTTTGGGTTTTTTTCCGCATTTTTGAAACTAGTAATTTTATTTCTTTTTTTTTGTTAAATTACCCTCCGGGCCCAAAGAAAAAAACTTGTTTCTGGGTGGTTTTCCTGACAGCATCAGTGCATCACAGACAAGTCGTTTGAGAGGGGGATATGTGCATTAAAAAAAAAACACACACAAAACAAAATTTTTAAAATAAAAAAAAATTTCAAACGTAACACTTTATATTTTGTAGTGTTTACTATGTAGTCAACCTCCCGGGCACTGGTTAAGAAATAGGTCTATGTATAAAAAATAAATAGTTGTAGCCTAAAAAGTTCGGAAAACTGTTTTTCAAAGTTTAAACAATCAAATCCAAATTAAAAAAGAGACATAGCATTTTTGAAAAAAGAGGGCTTCAGTCTAACCCAAACTATAAAAACAATTTAATTTATTTTTAAAAAGGTGTTTTCCCTTTAAAACTTTTCAGTTCAAAATCTCTTTAAGATTTCGAAGATGGAATTGCACGGAGGTTTTATTGTAGTAAGTCTGTGCTAATGGGGCGTAAAAATTTTTAAAGGGGCCCCCTACTGGTCAAAAGGTCAGCCCACCTCCAAGTATAGATGCAAAAAAATAGAAGATTTTGTTAAAACCTTCTTGTTTTTGTGATACCCCAAAAGACGGCTTACTCGGGCTGAACACAGACTTAAATGGGGGGGTCAGTGTCCCTGTTGATCATATTTCGTTAAAATCAATTCTTTTGGGGGCAGATCCGGGCAGGAGGACCAAAAGTGTTGCCCCCGACCCATGTTTCCCTCCCCTAAGTACAAGGCAAGGGTGTTCCGTGTTTTTGGCCCCCTGTCACTTCTATTTGTACTGTGAAAAAAGGGGGGGCTGGGGGGGAAAGAAAGGTTTTGGGGCAAACCCCCCGTAGTAAATAAGGGAAAAAAAAAAGATAAAATTTTTAATCAAATTTAGGAAATTTTTTTAAACAGTAAAGTTCTTTTGGGCTTAAACCTTAAACTTACTGTTAGTGTTTTTTCACCATTTTCCCCTAGTTTTGTATTTATAAAACCCTCGTTTTGTTTTCATTCCCTCCTTTTATTTTCAGTTGTTTTTTCATTTTTGGGTTTTTTAAAAATTAAATTTTTGTAAAATTTTTAATTTTTTGTTTGATTTAATATTTTTTGTAATACTTGTTTGAGGCTAACGTATTTGAATGGTTTTTTGTAGTAATTTTATGTGTTTTTTTTAAATTTAGATTTGGTTTTCCTGACACCAAAGTGGCCCGTTGTTTTAAGGGAAATAAAAGTAACCTGATATATCTAGTATCTGGATTATATTTAATTTTTATAAATGGACTTTTTAGATAATTTTGGGCCATATTTGACACGTGCGCTAAAAATTTAAAAAGTTTAACCCCTTTTATGCTATTTTTGACAAAACCAAAAGGGTTTTTTGATTGATAATATTTTAGGCTATAACATTTTCACCAGATGCGAGGAAGACCCTTCCCAACCAAAGTCCAAAACGTTTGAGTTAATCTACTAAGTGGTGAAAAACCCCAGGGGGGGTGGTGAGGGGCGGGGTCCCAGGGGATAGACCATCTCTTAAAAACATCGATTATGACCCACTCACGGTTTGCAGTTCTTCCCGCTGCCCCTAGCAACCCCGGCATTTGTTGAGCGTCCCCCCCGCAAGGGCGCCACCACCGCGTCCTGTTTTTCCCCCACGCCCCGCGAGGTTGCTGTCCCCCTGTGGCTCCGCTGAGGGGCGAAAAGCGGAGGGGGAGCTGCGTTTCCCCGCCGATCAGAGAACCCCTGTTCCTCAAGGGGGAAACGTTCTTCCCTTTCGGGCGGCCCGTCTTCATCTTTGGGGGTGGGTCAACCCCGAAAAACCTCTTTACCCCAGGACCACGGGTGGCGTTTTCGTCGGGGGCGCGGAAACTGTGGGAGGGGCGAGGGTTGACGAGCTTGTTGTTTGGGGCGCACGCGGGCGGGGTGCTGGGGTGGCTGACGCTTTGGGCAAAGGGGGGAACGGCCGTCGATGATCACGAAATTTTCTTCTTTGGGGGGAAACGGAGGGGGGCCGAAACAGGTCGCCATTTTGAAAAATGTAACCCGATGGCTCTTTATGTATTTGGCCCCTGTCCAAGGGAAAAGACCTTTATTTCAGACCAATCACCTCACCCAAAACCAAACCCTTTTCGCTTTTTAAAAAACCCCGAAAAATAGTCCCCGTTTCCGGGAACGTTTTTTAAATTTTTTCTAAAATACAACCACAATTCATAGACTGGGAAAGCAAAGACATAAAAAAATCACATTTACAGTTTTACTGAATCGAGGGCAAAATTTAAAAGGAAAAAAAACTGGCGATATTTTGAGCGTTTAAAATCGTGTTCTGGCCGGGGGAAAAATTTTCCCAAAAAAGGGGGCCCCCCTAACTTTTAAAATTTTAAAAATTTTAAAAAAATTTAAAAAAACCCCAACCCCTCGTATTTAAACTAGAGAATGAATACGATGTAGACCATAAAAACTTGTCAATTTTCTAAAGCTCGGCAAGTTATTACTTCTTTAGAACTGTTCCTATTGTTGAATTATGCTCTTACAACATAACATCATTACTAACTTCGATAGCAAAAGTGAAACTGAAAATACAGACTGACTGGTACTTTAAAATATTACCATATTATTACTAATTTACATTGGCATAGATCCTAGTATTTTTAATGAAAATTAATGAGGTTATGAACTATTCCACAGAGTTTCGTTCTCCGTACTTATTAATAAACATGTTGACAAGAAAGTAAGCCAGCCACAAGTCACAATACATGTTGACTTGTCCAAAGTAAGTGGTCTGGCTTCGAACACGACACTCGCAATGATAATAAAACAATGTTCTCCATGTTTTCGTTTGGCTGAGAAGATCGAATTTGACTTAGTGAAATCACTAATTTAAATAACAATAGATTGTAGGTCTCTAAATATATTGTAAGTTCAGCTAAGAAATAAACTATACTTTTCAGAAAATGTGCATTATCCTTGAAATAAAACATTTGAGATGCGACGTACAGTGGCGTACAGTTGGGATTTGCAACGAGGGTCATCGGGAAAATAGCTTGTGTTTGCTACAGGGTTGCAGGTTACTGAGTTTTCGGTCGGTCGGCCTGCGTTGAAGATATTATACAAGTCGACGACGGACAGAGTTAATGTGTGAACCATGAGATGAGTGAGCCCTAGACTACAACAATAAACCAATATGCTACTACATTATTAAAAAAAATCGTATTTAAAGTGTACCCAACCCACTCTGTCATAGAATAGATTTTCAAAGCGACCAAACCAACCCTGTAGGCCCGACGCAATCGACGAGTGAGCGATAACTAACTAAAGATCGATATTTTTTTTATAAATTTGTAATTTTTTCGAAATAAAGTAGTATTCGTTTTCTAGTCTTTTTTATAGTACGGATCGGGCCGAGAGTGATGGTTCAATTATACATATGACTGTAACATGCCATTGGCGGCACGAACCCCAACCCCAAGTCACCGAAACCCAAAGAACGCCCTAAAATAGGGGAAGCAAAAAATTGGAGTTCATTTTACAAACTCTACTAGGGCTTTTGTTTCATTCTGGAGGTAGAACCCAGGGGTTATACAGAATATAGTTTCAAGAATTGTTTCGACGATTCTTTCGATGGGTTTATACCGAGGACGTAGAATCTGGTTGTTGCAGTTAGATAATATATAATTGAAAATAGACGGGGTTTCGCTGGGAGAGCCCCAGGCACACAACTCATTACAGTTTTAGGAAGACTGGTAAATAAATTATGTAAATCGTCCCGATACGACGACCATCTACTTCCCGCACCCTCCCTCCGTGTTCGTGCTCAGGGTGCGTGCGTACATGTGCGTGCGAGAGCGTCACACGCACAGGAAGATCGCAGATTTGATGGCGATGTGGGGAGGGCTCGCGAATTTAAGTAATTGAACCAAACGATTGGGCGCTTTTTCTCGACTCGTTTCCTAATCGTATTTTCCACCTATTTTAACACGTGGGCATTTTTGTGTTGGGCATCGCAAATCAGTATTGCATCAGTGCATCACAGACAAGTCGTTTGAGAGGGTATATAGTGCATTAAAAAAAACACACACAAAACAAACTTTATAACTAAAAAATATTGCAATCGTAACATCTTTCATATTTTGTAGTATTTACTATGTAGTCAACCTCGGACACTGAGTATAAGAAGTAGGTCTATGTATAAAATATAACTATGTTGTAGCCTACAGAAGTTCGAATACTGTTCTCAAAGTTAATCAATCAAATCCAATTAAATAGAGACATTGCATTATGAAAACGAGGTCTTCAGTCTAACTAAACTATAACATACAATTTAATATTATTTAAAACGGTGTTTCTTCAACACTTTTCAGTTCAATAATCTCTTTAAGATTGCGAAGATGGACTTGACACGCGAGTTGATTGTAGTAAGTCTGTGCTCAACTGGAGCGTAAATTTTAACGGCGCCCCCTACTGGTCAACGGTCAGCCCACCTCCAAGTGGATGCAAACAATAGATAGATTAGTTAAGACCTTATTGTTTAGAGATACCAAAATGACGGCTTACTCGACTGGACACAGACTTAAATGGGCTGTCAGTGTCACTGTCTGATCATATCTCGTGATAAATCAATTCTACTGGTGGCAGATCCGGTCAGGAGGACCAAAAGTGTTGTCTCCCGACGCATGTCTCGCTAAGTACACAGGCAAGGGTGTGTCCGTGATATGGCGTGTCACTTCTATTTGTACTGTGAATAAATCAGGGGCTGGGGTGGATGAAAGGGTGGTCAACCCCTCGTTGAGTCGTAGGTAAAACAAAAGACATCATTATAATCTAAATTTAGACAGTAACAGTAAGATAAGGCTAAGACCAAAGAACGTTTACTGATTTAAGACTATGTTTACAACTATAGTTATGTTTTCATTCATCTTTGATTTTCAGTTGTTTTTACATTTTTGTTATTCAAGTTTAACTTATTGTATATTTTTAATTTATTTGTTTGATTGAATATTTTATGTAATACTTGTTTGAGGCTAACGTATTTGAATGGTTTTTAATTGTAATGCATGTGTATTTTTAATTGAGATTTGGTTACCTGACACTTGTGGCCAGTTAGAGGCAAATAAATGTAACATATTATTAGTATCTGGATTATATTCAATATATAGCCTATGGATCTAATAATCATAGATTTTTTAGATAATTAGGCCTACATTTTGACACGTGCGCTAAAATTAAAATGTTTACCTTCTATGCTATTTTGTGACAAGATCTACAGGGTTTTATGATTGATAGTATGTAGGCTATAACATTTTGCTACCAGATGCGAGGAAGACCCTTCCGAAGCCAAAGTCAACACCTCTGAGTTAATCTACTAAGTGGTGAACCGAGGGTGGTGGTGAGGGGGCGGGGTCGAGGGCATAGACCATCTCATTAAACACATCGATTATGACTACTCACGTTGTAGCAGATTCTTCCAGCTGCTCCCTAGCACCCTGAGGCATTTGTTGAGCGTCCCGCCCGCGAAGGGCGCCACCACCGCGTCCTGTTTGCCCCTCCGCCCCGCGAGGTTGCTGTCGCTGTGGCTCCGCGTGAGCAGCGACAGCGGAGGAGGGAAGCTGCTGTTTCCCCGCCGACTCAGAGAATCCGTGTTCCTCATGGAAGCGTTCTTCTTGCGGGCAGCGCTCGTCTTCATCTTGGTGGTGATGGTGTCAACCTCGACGTCCTCTGACCCCAGGACCACGATGGCGTCCTCGTCGGGGTCGCGGAAACTGTGGTAGGTAGAGGACTTGACGAGCTTGTTGTTGGGACGCACGCGCGCGGGCTGCTGGGGTGGCTGACGCTTCTGACGAAGGGAGGAACGGCCGTCGATGATCACGATTGTCTTCTTCGGGGGAAGCGGAGGGGGACCGAAACAGGTCGCCATATTGAAGAAATGTCAAGCTCCGATGGCTCTTGATGATATTTGCACTGTCCAAGGAATAGACGTGATTTCAGACCAGATCACCTCACCCAAAACCAACCTTTGCGCTTAAAAACCTCGAAATATAGTCACGTTACCGTAACGTTTTTATTTCTCATAATATACAACCACAATTCATAGACTGTAAAGTCAAAGACATAAAAAAATCACATTCACAGTTCACTGACTCGAGGGCAAAATTGAAAAGAAAACAAACTGGCGATATTTTGAGCGTAACATCGTGTTCTGGCGAGAATGAAGACGCCTAACTATATATTTAGAACACAGAACTGGTTTCAATGCACCCACCCACGAGGTCGTAACTTATTAATGAAAGGTAAAAAGTTTTAAAAAAAGAAGCTGTTCGCTTGCTCGTAAAAAAAAAACAATTTAAACAACACACACTAGCGAGTAAGCACGTGCGCGCGCATGAGCCGCTAGCTAACTGGCTTTACACTTATAAATAACACACAAACACAATCACTTAATCTCCGGTTAATTAATTGTTGTTAATGGACCTCGGAACCATCACTGGACACTCAACATCTGACCTCGCGTTGCCCGTTCTTTCTCCACTCAGCTGTACCCGAAGACTGAGTTGACGAAGAAGAGCGCGCGACGGAGGGCAACCTGATGTTTGCATGTATCACGTGACGCCCCCCCCCCTCGCCCCCCTCCACACGGAGGAACTCGAGGGCGGAACCCCTGAGCTCCGGTGTACCATGGTTCGCTCGCTCGCTCGCAGGACGACAGCACAAATGATTACTTGATTAGGTTTTATGTCATATTATCAGCGGGTGATTTGCTGATTGAAACGACAAGGGGAGATACTGGCCCTGCATGTGGCACACTCCTGAGTCCTGAATATTGTCTTACGATGGAGTGTAAAGTACTATGGTCTTACCTTCCAGGCTACTATAAGCACGGTTTTAATCACTTTCACACTTAGTAAAAGCTATAGTCTAAAAAATATATAAATTCAAAAATTAAATAGTTAAAGTTATCGTCGTTTGTACAGCGCTCAACAATGGCTTAACAATCATAGGCCCCAATGTGCAACCCTTAATTGCAGCTTTAGGGTGCACATCAATATCACCCGGAGTAATTGCGTACGGAATGTAAGGACTGTTTAAGGGACTCAACCACAGTATTCGAATGGTGGCGGGATTTGAACCAGTGACCTCTAGAATAGAATCATTTTTTTCCAATCATCTGAATGTATATCAAACATTCTTGATTTAGAAAACAGAACTAAAATAACAAGAATTGGTTCATTGGATAGATTTTATGTAATAATCGATACAAGAAGGCTTTCTCATCTCCGGATCGTCATTAGGGTGTCTATTACCTACGTCCACAAGGCACAATCCAAGGGGGGATAACGTATTAGAGGGGTCACCAACTCACATCAACTTCTGCCCCAAACGCTGTTAAACGAAAAACCCCTCCAAAAACTGTCATAGCCAGGACATAAAATAAACTACCGTTCCCCTTCTATTTCTTGCTTGATTACAATGAGGTGCACAGGTTTTTTCGCTTTTTATTACCAAGTAATGTCGCCTTTGTTAGAAGAAGTAAAATGGCGGAGTGTGAAGAGCGCGCGCGCGGGCAAATAGTGGCGTCTCGTGACGTAATATCGGAGACAAATCACAGCCATTCCACTCGACGTAAATATTATACGACAGTAGGGTTTACGTCGGATAAACGGCGACAGTAAAATAAAACGCGTCGCGAAATATTGTCGGTGTTGATCCCTCCCCCGGGCAATACAGTGGGTACTTCAGGAGCAAGATTCATCAAAATGTGATCGAACGCGCGACAAAGGGTTAGATTTAGTTCTCTATTGGAAAACACATAAACGTAAATAAACACAATGTAGGGTGTATCAATTTCAGGTGCATCGTTCGGAAAGATAAAATAGATATGAAAAACAGAATCTATAAAAAAAAGGAATATGAGATTGAGTGGTATCATTTTTATATGGCTGTTTGCTATGCGGAAAGAAATGAATTGTAGTTTCAAATCAAATTTTGTTCTTGTTTGAATTGCTCAAAGGCTGCTCAACCAATCAAAATTATTTACGTAGAATCGTAGAAAAAAAGAGGTGCAGGGATAATGCAATTTAATTATAAAAAATAAAAATAAAAACCACCAGGAAAGGTTATATACTGCCACCCCATAACATCATACCCAAAATTATAGATTGCTCTCTTATTGTATCTTTAGTTACGTTTCAAAAGCCTGGCCTAGCCTGCCTTCTCACTCCCAATCCCATGCAAGTTCCTATCCATACATGTTTGAACTATTTTGGTAGCCATGTCACTGTCATACACATAATATTATAGACATTTAAAAAAACATAATTTTAAATAATGCTAAATGTATCAGTTCCATTACAACAACAACCTTGCCTCAAAACTCGGTGTATGTTTGACATAGCTGTGTCCCTCCCCCGGGCATTTGACTCGACGCCCAAGTTATCATTATGTGACCCATCTTGGCTACTAAAATGAATGAGTACACATTATTATCACAGCTAAATGATTTACGGTGAGTCTGTAATGGAAAGCAAAGCTCCCTCCTCCCCCCCCCCCCCCCCCCCCGGCGCGCGGTAGAACAAACCCCGTGATAAGAGGGCGAGACAAACAGTGATAACGCATTCGGGCGTTTCAATTTCGCGCGCTCTCACCACTTTTAAATCTCAACGGCGTAGACTCCCGCCAACATTAAAAACCACGCGAAATTACAGCTTTTTGGTCATATCTTCACAACGCCGGAAAACATTTAATAGTAGGGTAATGTGGTTTTGTTAGAACATATTATCAATTATCATGTATGAACAACTATTCAAATGTATCGCATCGGTGCAAATTTAATTTCTTTTGGCGTCCTTGTCCACATCAATAAACATTGAAAACTTATTAAAACGTAAATTAAAAACTTATGACCGATGCTACTACTTCAAACTATTCAAATAATTCGTTTTTAAGTAAGTAGTGGCCTCGGCCGGGCTAATAAGCTCTTTTTATAGAATTGAAAACTTTGTGCATGAGATTTGTTGGTGTACGTATATATGCTCTGAACGTACATTACTGCTATATACTTCTGTTTCGATTTGTGTCTCGGGAACTGCAGTTTTTAATATGAAGTGTTTTACTGTGAAGTGAAGTGCAATTTACTCCCCGTAATAAAATATAGTATATAACGACTCCATAAAAAACAAAAGTCTTGAAACTGATTGGATACACAATAAACACATAAGAAAATACCATTACAGATTTAGCAATAATAAATAATATTGTTTACTGCCAGAAAGAAAAAGGAAATTGTTAAATATCGTAAGTCGAAGAACAATTAATTGTACTTAGAACAGTATTACCGTGGAAGAAGCACCTTGGGTGCTTAGGCTATAACTTATCATCGATGTGAATGTTAACACAATGCTGATAATTTCTGTTGCTTTTCGAGGGAATTCGAGACGATGTGTGGTGGTAGATGACGATAAGGACGATTATAAAAATCCATGTCCTGATCAGGATTCGAACCCACGTCCTCGTAGAGGGAGCCACGCGCTATACGTACCAGCGACCTAAACGCATGTGCCACCGCGGACGGCAATATAGTAATAATTGAGGAATTATACAACATTGGCGAAAATAATTTCATGAAATACAATTTACGAAAAACGGTACACAAACAAAATTATCCTTGGCGTACATGAATTTAATGTTGGCAAACACAACAATAACGCACCCTTCCCAACGACCAACCAATTGTTTTCACAGCTGGCACTGACCCATTATGAATGCGAGCTGAATTATGCACTTGCACCCCCTACAAACATTCGAAGGCAATTAGCTATGAGTTAGTGCGACGTAGTTGAGTTTCGCGTCTTTTGTCTGCTGGTTGGCCGTGGTTTCTGAGCAGTTTCCACGTTTGAATTCTGGCTTGGCCAAAATTTAAATTTCTAGTGGGATATCTGTCCATGGTGAAATTCGTGACAAAGGTTTATTGGAGTTACGACATTATAAAGGGATGCCCTGAGGCAGTCGAAGAGGACTCAATCTTTTGCATTCACGAAAACGACTGAGTAAAACCTTGGAAAACCCCTTCAGTAAAGATGGTCGGGCTCGACGGGATTTGAACCCGGGACCTCCCGAATCAACTGCCCATTCAGGTAATTTAATTACAACTCGTTATCACTTTTATTCATCGTCTCGATCGCCACGCTGCCATTCTCAACACGAACGCAGAAAACCCAACCTGCTTGCAAGTTTTCATTCATTAACACACAATCAGGTGTTGGGAAATATTCTGGTGGCCAGATATTCCCAGATATAAAGATAATTACCCACAGCCAGTAATAACATAATCCTATTCTTAGAAAAACCTAGCCTCCCTTCATTATTGAAGTATTTATAAACGCGAATGTCTTATTATACGAAGCTTTTCCAGATTAAATCATACATTTCATAATATAAGTTATAATTATTACACTCACATCAAAAAAGTTAAGTAAGGTACGATTTCTGTTTGTGAGAGGTTTATTTAGTGGAACTCTCATGAATGATCATTAAACGATTATATTTAACTATAAATTGCCATCTCAAAGTCAAGTTCTTAAATTCTAAACGTCAAATTTTAAGTTTTCTCAAATCAGTAATGACGTTAAATTTATAATCTATTATATATTATTACATAATAATTAATTAGGGTTATTTAATTAGCGAAACCTTGGAACATGACTGATAATGTTAGCTATAATTGGGGAGTATACCTAAGCTAAACTCTTGTTAATTGTTAAAACAATAAATTTCTAGAAGCCTAAACGATGAACTCTACACCAATTAGTTTTGACAAGCATTCCATAAACTTTATCACCTAATTTTCGCGTGCTGGGAGTTAATTTCACGGTAGACATGGCGTGGGACAATAGACTCATTGTTTTTTATTTTAATAATTACGACGTTGTAAAACATAAATTCGGTGTTCACGATTGAGCATAAACCTACGCAGGGAGTTAATTTGATTGTCTCGCTCATTTACGTGCTATGCGAAGCATAATTTCAACTGAAGAAGCTTTACCTTAACAAAACTAAGAATTAATAAACGTTTTAATGTCTGACATTGCGAGTTTTTTTTACAACTGTATGAAATATCGGAAAGTATATCTTGTTTTTATCACAGTATGGTCTTTGTCACATCTTGGTACAAGTTACAAAAAAGTATTGTAAAGTAATTCGATTTCATGTTTTACTGACTGAGACTTGTTTAGGGTATTTTTTCTATACTTTTCGCTGGTTTAACTATTTCTGGCCGGATTATAGGGGCAAATTTTGAATGTGATTTAAAAAAGATTATCGCTCGGACAATTCGATGTATTTTTTCGAAGAAAAGCAAAACAAACAACATTAAATTTTGTCAATCAAAATTAATAAGACTCGGAAATCGGAATTCATTTCAGATATAAGAATATTGTAATTTGTGAAAATTGAGACAGTGGATCAACAGAGTTTACCCTGATAGGGAACCAAATCTCGTTATACGTACGCTGCTATACGTTTGTTACGTAACAAGAGGGCCTAGAAAATAGAATTGGCCCCCTAACGCTGCCTCGAATGAAGGTTGAACCCAGGACTAACACCAGTACAGCGCATTGTCCCGACAACACCACTCGAGACGTCTCCACGGCGCCAACAATATCTCCCCAGCACCCTTCCTTGAATCTTGAACATAAGCCCCGGGGACATCACATCCATTCATCAATGGGGCCCACTCGAGATTTTGGTGTGTTTCTAGCCCATTAGTGTATTTTAAAGTCGTCCAGACAATGGCGAGGACCGGACGCCAACAGTGGGACATACCCTACCGTTGTCTTGTCGTGTCGTCGTCTACCTCCGTTGTCACAGTCCAATGTCCACCCAGGCCAAGACTTACCTGTAACAACAAGAGAGAGAAACACATTAGTATAAACACGTTCAACAGGGCTTGAGCACACGTCATAAATAAACATTAGGGTGCCAGGGTGAGGGAAACAAAAAACATGTACAAATTTGTTAAAAAGAACACTATAACAATGGTCATTGGATTGCATTTCAAACGTATCCATTCTCATGAGAAGAATACGAGAGTATATATTATTAATTCAATAAAGATAAAAAATATAGGCCTACTGCTAGTGCTATAATTCTACAGTATAGTCCAGTCCAGTCTAGTTCAATTTATCAAAATTACATTTTGTCATTTTAATTTTAGTAGTAATCGTATCAATGTATTTAATAATTATAAATTATATTTTTAATTAACAGTTATCGATATTAGTATTATGAAAGTATTCGCAGACTACACACGAAGTCGAATTTGGTGGTCAGGAGTGCGTATTTAAAAGTCTTTTTATTATGAATTGTAATTAATTATTTTTTAGTTGATTTACTGATATAGTTGATAATCTAATTAAATTAGAGAATGAGTGAAGTTGTGTTTGGCCACAGAAAAACGAATCAGCCCAAGATTCCACAAATGTACTTTTATGCAGAGATAATTTGAGTGCTAAGACCCTCTCTGGGTGCGCCACTGTGGTTGTCGGTATGATCTACGTCCCAAGGAATACACAATACCAACCCACCAACAAGAATCTCGGACAAGAGCACACGGAGGAAGGGAGGGCGTCACGTCGTACGCGTGTGGGCGCAAGCAGCGTGCACGAAGCTCGCGCGTAATACATTGTTTTAATTAATATTCTAATTAGAATGGCGAGCACACACGCTCAGCCAGGACGTTATTTACTTTGTTTAGGTTGGCGCACGATTTGTGGGTTGGAGGAAACTTTTAGGGTGGAGTAAAATCCCATTCACTTGAGTAAGTTTCTTCGATAATAATAGTTATAAGTTGCACTAACCAATCATGTACTATATGCGCAGTGTGTACACAAAAGTCAACAATAAAGCGTTGAAAAATTATTTTCATGTATTAAGTAGGGTTTTTATTAATTACATAAATTCAATGGCATCTCACAAAATTAAATGTGTATAAGACATATATAACAAAAAATACGATTAAAAAAGCTTGAGGAACATATAAATAGAATTAAAAAAAACAAAAACAACTAAATGCGATTGGCTTATTATTCCAAACTTGTACCTCGATTCTCTTAAACAGTGTTTACAGGCTTTCATTTACAGCAATGCATGCGAAGTAGCCGATTTTTTTTTAATTTTTAAAAGAGTATAACCAATCAAGAGGACATCTGCGTTATGTAATTTATTATATTATAGACAAACTAAATCCAAGAATAAGATAGCCTACGATTACTGCGTGTAAAACGTGATTGCCGATTTATTGCAATTAGACAAGAAAAGATCACACTGCACGTGAAACTCAAAGACTCGTAACTCGATCTCCTCCCCCCTTTTGAGTTTTCACGACTCCATACTTGTTGCGCATATTAACAGGCTTGGCGACATGCTACACGTAAAAGTTTATGTGTTGGAAGAAACAAAAATCTTTTTAATTGAAAAACTGTCAGAAAGGTTGAGGTATTGAATTTCCTGAGGGGAATAAATATTTTTTAATTTCAGGGTTGATTTCACTCGCCCCTCAGGGCTAATAAATTAGAGGCATTGGTGGGCGTGTGGAATGGTTCTCAAGCTCTGGAGTCGAGACGCGATACAAGTTCTTTATTGGTACTCTTGAAAGAGCCCCTTCACTTTACCCAAATACAACCTTTGTTGCACCAAAAGAAGCAATAACATATGGGCACTCTTTTTTTACACAATAAAAAAGGCCACACAAAAACATTTATTGATCGATGGAAGCTGGTAATTCTTTCAAGTCCCGAATATTTTAGAGTGATGTGCTGCGTTATTTGTGGGAAAGTTTGAATTTTGAATTCTTAGCAATCCAGAAAAAAGGACATGGTTACCGATAAATATTAGGAAATGGATAGCCGATGATACTCGTTTCATGTGAATGATGGAATTCCCAGTTTTGTGGTGGTTCATTGAACTAAGTGGAATATTGTTTTTTTACGAAATCTATATTTGAACAAATTTGAAGCAACAATGTTTAAAAGGTTATTAAAAATAATTTCAGTACAAATAGAGCCGAAACCTATTTTGCTGTTACTGGTCAAATGGTGAAAATTTGAATGTACTTTTCATAGGCGGTCACGTTGTGTAAGTTGGTAGTTAGTGAGGAAGTAGCCACCATTTAGTTTTACTTTTTATAATCTTGCACTTTCAACCATGTTCCTATTTTCCCAGCATGAAATGTATTTTCATTATTGCGAAACAACAGTGAAAATGCGAAATTTCAACACATGCGAAGATCAGAGACTAACATAATATGTAAGTCGAGGTAGTTCATGCATGCTAATGTGATTGTAATCTCAGAGAGTGATTGCACCAGGAATAAATCCATGAGAGTAGATACGAGATTTGCTTGTTAGTGGTGATTTATAGCAAGGGCATATATAGGAAGCTAGGGGACGCCATCGGACATAGGGTTGGGTAAATAAATAGAGATATCTTGGTTGTAAAAGCGCCCTACGCGGACTTGACCACGACGAGAGAAGAAGGAAGAAGGGCCAGAGAGGAATCCGAAGGGATATGATTTACGGGCCCAGAACCAATGGGGATAAAGGTGACGTTTTGACTGCGTTGGACTCAATTTTCGTTTCGTTTTGTGAAAAACTTCGGGTTGGGCGATTTTGTAAGGAGCCCTCAATTTCATGGGTCATTTTAGGACTCGTTTGCCCGTAGCCTTGGCCTTGATCTTTGTACATAGCCATAGTTGAGTGGAGTGGACCCCACCTCAATAGAATGTATAATAATGACAAGACATACAAAGAGTGAGTGAATAAAACCGTGTTGTCGAATTAAACTTATTCAAGGATGAAGATTATAATGTGATTCAAATGGAAACATTGTTCAGTGTTTTAGTACGTTGTTTTATACGTACCCGCTCGTAATCCTAAATATAATAATTTTATGTCCGAATATAAAACATCATCGTCAAAAAAGGTTGAATAATGCATAATTTGCAACATCAACAGTTTTAAGTCCTTTTGTTGCAGCAGTTGTTTTATCTTGTAACCTTGCATTTTGTTCGTTACTTATTTCCAGTTGTTTTGATTATAACCTTACAAGGACAAACCTAAATGTTCACATTTCTAATTTTTACAAAAACATAACATCAATGAAACATTAAACAAAGACACAATAACAATAATTATTGTTGGTCGCATGACCAAGCACCTTCAGAAGTCGAGTAGGTGCATGGCGGCAGTCGCGTCTTTAGGTCATTATTATAATTCGCACCTGTCAATCTGTTCAACACTTGAAGCGGCTCAAGACGAAGAGCTTTTATTCTCCGTCAATTAGACCATCAGATTACACCTGAAGTCCACATTTCCAAACTCGTCCTATTCCTCTCAGATCACATGATTCGGTTTTTCAGTTGGTTGAGGTAAAAGATAACAGGGTAAAATATAACGCTGAGAAGTATTATGTAATTATGTATGATTTAAATAGGGCCTATGAATAATAAATGATAAGAATTTCTGTGAATACAGTATTACAAATAATTTTGACGATGTACAACTAAAAATTGAGGCGTGAGGAAATATTATGTTAATAAGTTTATATAATATTAAATTTATTTTGAATGTAAAAAGAACTGTATTTTTCGCATGTAGAATTAAATATGTAAAATTCGTATCTTGTAAGTAGATTTAGATGTTAAAGCGTGTTTCAAGACTTGTACTGAACTCTAGTATTTAATGTGATAAATGCTTTTGCAATTGCTAATGAATAACGCTTGAATGATTGAATTATCCTCGATTTAACGTTTAATCTGCGTCGGAATGGGTTCAGCTATATATTGCATATTGTTTCCACCAGCATAAACAAATAAAGTTTTAAACGAATACATTCTACAATATTATGATAGATCAAAGATGAATAACTAATTTTGGAGTTTCTCATCTAATTATATAATTTATTTACAGTATCAAGGGTTTCCTGTGTCATGTTTTAAGAAACGATAATCAGGAAGCGTATCACAATGACTATGTTGCATTCATCTTGTACGGACAAGCAGTCTTACATGGCTCAGGGAAAGGTTTAATATTATAGATAGAATGTCGGCCTATGTAAGCTATTAATAAAGGTCAACTTGTCAAGTTTCGTCAAACAGCAATTAGTTCGAAAAATTGCACTGCAGTTACCAACAAGCAAACAACTTCATGAGCATACACCATGTGCTGCCATCTATCGTCATAGGGACGCTAATTTGCAACTACCTCAACGTTAATGTAGCAGAAATCTTTTTTACAACGAAAACTTCCTTCCACCTTTGCACAAGTTTAACAGAATTAAACATGGTAGAGATATTCACTTCACCGTTTGCCTCCTGCTCTAAATGTTTTTGTTTAGCTCTCTCACTCTGCGCGCTAATGATTCCGACGCTCATTACGTTAAGTTTCGCTCATCGTCGCAGTGCACAGCCCTCTATAGCCGGCACAAATCAGTGCGCGCACACCGAAACAGGTTTTACGAAATCCCAAACTTGAAATGGCTGTGGAAAGAAACTCAGCTAAAAGCCACTTGGAAGTTAAGCTGTTATAAAATCGTTTAGAGTCGAAATGAAAATGAAAGTGTTCTCCTTCCCTGAAGGGGTAGGGGGTTGATTACGGCGTTCAAGGCGAAATGTTCCTTGTAAAACTCTCCCTTGGGAAGGAACGTGGCCGGGCGAAAAGTTACTAATTACACACCCTTATGAACGAGTAAAATAAAGCACGGGCTGGGTGGTCGCTTTTAGTTTGCTCGACAGCTGTTTGACAATTTTAGAGACGAAATTATACAAGTCTGTGGAGTGCGCT
Organism: Sweltsa coloradensis; assembly: GCA_024449915.1. Lineage (NCBI taxonomy): Eukaryota > Metazoa > Arthropoda > Insecta > Plecoptera > Chloroperlidae > Sweltsa > Sweltsa coloradensis. Next base: position 48,610 of record JAMZAV010000306.1, read on the forward strand.
AACAGTGTGTACAAAATGGACCGGAGGGGTTGAAAGTTGGCGACTTTGATACATGGGCGAAACTGCAACCAGCAATTTTTCCAGAATATAGCCATATAGTAGGACATACAGACAGAAAGCACACTGTCAATCCAAAAGAGAACTCTTTAAGTGTTAATTGATATTTATTAGTTCTTCTGAAAAAAATGTTTTAAAGGCGACTGTCCCAAATTGGGGTAAGTCGGTTTACATAATAATGATTGCGATTCGGGTAGTAAAGAAATGCAGAAATCAGTCTTCTCCACACTGCCACAGCTAACAGCACAACTGGATTCTCAAAGTTGCAAAATGGAATGCAATATATAGAGCGGTTCTTCACCATGAATCCATGACATAGGAATATGCAAAGGAACCTGTTGTGTTGTGCACAGTGTTTAGGTTTCATTTCACAATTTTTGTCGGTTTAAAAACAATTCTCAACGCCCTGATTCTAATAACAAATGGAACACTTTGTTGGTGACCGGGAGAAAGTCTGTGCCTGGAATCTCATCAACACGACAACGACACATTCAAAACACGGCGACTTCAAAACGTTCTTCGTTGTTCCACCAGTGTAATTGTAAACAGTATATCGGCGTTCAACAGCGCGGGCCAGTATCACGAATCCTCCAGCCTCCACAAGGAAGTGCTAGGCTAGTTCCCAGGATTGATTCCATTATCACAGTTCTGTTAAAAATACAGCAAAAACTGTCCAAAATTCTCGTGCAGCTTGGCGGGAAATAATAATCGTACTCGGAGCAAAAACGGCCACTTTGAAACAGAAATAAAATTTACAATCGTGGATCTCTCTCGCAGGGTAAAAACAACACTGGACGGCACAAAAACCCATCTGCAGCGAACACAAACTCAAATATTCTATAAAAACAGTTCGTAGTGACTAAAAACATTTATCTAAAAGCTTCCATGGGCTCGAATATGTTTTGTTCCCTCAGAGGGAGAATTGATTTTGAAATGGAAACTGAATGTTTTAATCATGTTAAATTGCACATGTAATTCGAATGAAAGCATTGCGTACCGGAGGGGTTATTAATTTGTACAATGGTTTGTGCTGGGGTTAATGTCTATTTTAAAATTACACGATTTGTATGGACGAATATGTCACCCCCGAGAGAAACATATGTTTTGTGTTGTGATGACAGATGTAGAAACTCCACGTAACATCGATCTTGACTGGAGAGCTTAAAATACAAAATAACTATACTCTTTAGATGTTGAAAAGAGATCTTATTGCCATTTTCGTAAAACTATGGACTTCATCATTATTGTAATACCACAGCAAAATGGTTTAGCACTAAAAATTACACAAATGGTTTTGGATGTTCACCCATGTTAATAAACGCATGCAAATCACCTTTTTATATCTCAGTATTCTATTTTTAAATGCAAGGGTCAGGTGTAAATACATCAACACCAGGTAAATCATATATATAAGCTTTATAATAATTTAGAGCTATTTTAAGTCATCTATACATTTGTTATGAACAGTCGTGTCAGTATAGGCTGGGCAAAGAGTCTAATAAGCTTGTCCCGTATTGTTTTAACTAGGGCTGGTCAAAAAACGATATTTCGATACGATATATTTGGCTTCATATCGAAATATTGAAATTTACACAAAATGATGAATTTCGTAATTTTGGTGGAGGTGCCGGGTCATAAAATGTGATTGTGAGATCGTAAAAGTCGTTACATGAGTTTTTGGTGATACCTTAAATCACTCTTTTAATAATTTATTTTTTGATTTAAAAAATAAATAAACTAATATTTATATTGATATTCTATCGAAATTGAATATGTCATAGCCCAGCTCAAGTTTTAACGAATATTGTACCAAGGATCCACCCTATCCAATAATGTTTTAACCATTTTTATTCTATGATAACCCTTTGTGATATATCAATTCTTAATTCTTGCGAATACAATATTATATTTTAAAGTCGTAACAATAACATGCATGCATGACTTCTGGTCTTGTTAACACGTTAGACTCGATACCAGTATGTCTTCAACCCACGTGACAATAGAGTATATGTCCTGATGTCATATCAGATGGCCGCCTACTCGCATGCCTTGCGTCCGCCCAACACACAACACAAAGGCACTATGTACTGAAGTATGTGCGTGGATGGGTTTAATTAATAATATACTACGTGCATTACTTTGCAAGTGCGCTATTTAAATACACAATAATGCATGTACTTGATATGAGTGGTAGACGTATACTAGACCGTCGTTTATGAAAACAACGTTTTATCATCACATAACGTTTATGTTCAACAAACACGTTATATGGGTGTACCCAAACAAGGGAGCGAAGCTCTTCGTGGTTATCCCCCTTGGTGGAGGTGCCGAGGATTTACACAGTAAAACTTTCTATTGGGTTGGTCATCAGAACATGTTGTACCAATGTACCATCCTTGTTGAAGGCTAAACGCATGTCAATAGGATCTCATGTTCATGTTTTTGTCGAGAGATGTGACAAACGCACAAACGTAATTATGATCCTGAATCAATACAGCATTGGACTTGGTTTTGTGTGAATTGACTTTTCGCATTCGCTTTACTCACAGAGAACGTGATAAAACACACAACGGGAAAATATGATGGCCTTCACAGGTCTACGTATAAAACGGAAGATACTAAAGACATATCAGAATAAATTAGTTACTTCCACAGTTACGGACATCGCCTTTAAAATTAACAAGGCGCAACTGTAAAAAGTTTTTATATCTGAATAGGATAGGCGTTAAATAAATAAATAAGTAAATAATTAAATAAATAAATAAAATTAGATAAAATAGAAATAAATACGCGGCATATTTTCCACTGCACACACTCAAGTTTAGTAACAACGTGGCTTACAACAATTCCAGTGGTTTCCTGGAGCTAGACATTGTATGTGGTTATGTGGCGCACAAGACGGGGAGATAAAGAAGCATTAGGGGAGGACTTTGGTGTACAGCTAGAATTAATATTGCACCTACGAATTTGCTATATTGATATAAAGAAGATTCAACCATAGTTCAAAATATTTAAAAAAATATATACAGTGCAACTCGTATAGAAATTTCCAATTTATCATTTTCTTTCCTATTTCCAAACATGATGGAAATAAATCACTTTGAAAAATAAACACTCTAGTTAGTTGAATTTTATTTACAAACACAAAATAATAGTTTACCATGGTTGTATAGACGCGATCTACATTTATCATACCAGTCTCTACAGCTTTGGGTAGATCAAAACACGTCGCTTTGGGCAAATTACAGTAAATTTCAGTCTTTGCAAAACGTCCAAACAGCAATCTGTCTTGCGTTGCAAAGTGCAACAGTCTCTTCCTACACACGGCCTCGGCGAGTCTAGTCGATATCACTTAGAAGGCTGTGGTTGACGGGGGGATCACGTCCGCAAGGCGGTGCATAATTCAAGAAACCAGTGCAGAACGGCCTTTGAGAACCAACACGGGAGTAGGAGAAATCTCGCGACCGCAGACGAGACTAGATAGTTCTTATATACCTTAGACTTAGAGCTACGGAAATAAATAATAATATACCCTGTGTGGGATTCGAACACACGTCTACACGTACAAGTAAACCAATTTAATCAGCCTGAGACACCATCTGATAGCCTAAGTGAATTCTCACCCTTGCAACAACCTCTCAGACATAGTGTTACTTCGGCATCTTTCGAGTTTTCTTTTTCTCCCCATCCTTGAACCCAACAGGTCAATAATAGCAACACTACTGCGCCAATGAAACAAATTAATTGAACTGAAAAATAAGCCCAGGTTGTCTCGAACATACTAAAACATTGCACATTAAAAAGTCGCGGCCACGGATTCTACCAAACAGATTAAATTTGTTTTCATAATAGTAATTGTGTTAGTTACCTAAAGTTTCAAGCATTTACCCCGAACTGTCTCCATTAATCGTGCACCAGACTGTACCGTTATTACCCAGAACATTTTCCAAGTAAACATTCCCCTCATCCCCAAGCTTTTCCGACGTCTCGTCTGTTTGATAACTTTTGCAAGTGTGTTATTTCAATGACGTTAACACGAAATGTTTCTGACGCAAAGTGAGGGGATGAAAGCGGTGAGGGAGGGTAGCTCCAGCTATCACATCACTTACGCCAGGATGCGCTAGTTGTATTGGGATGCTGGTGGCTACAGTCGATGTAGTTGCGACGTTCAGCGACAGATGGCGCTTTCTCTGGCAGGACAGGCAGCAGCGACGCGGGCGGACGAGGAAGATGACAGTGACACGGTAAACGCGCTCAGCTTACAGAGTAGTTACAAGAAATTAATAAAGAGTGGAGTGAAGCTATTGATTTTGAAGCCAAGGAGGTTACATAATATATAAAGGTTTTTGTCTTCTTTGTTTTACAAAATAATAATCATGAAATACTCTTCTATATGTATTTAGTGAAATATTATTGCTCGGAGGAGATTCCTTCGATTATATGCAACAAATACGCCTTGTTTAGCCACAACATCGATGACGTCTACAAATGAATTACACTTATGCTCTAGGTGAGTACAAAGTAAGGGGATGCACTACTTTACACTCTTAAGGCCCCCTTCTAAGGACCCCAGATGAAGAAGGCAACTTGATCTCTATTTCAGTGTTGTGTAGTAACAGATAGTAGTTGATGAGAGGTTGTGACTCTTGAGAGATCAGTGAAGGACACGAGCCCAGGTGCACTAGGTACAACGAGAGTTTGCAGCGGTGTATCTTACATGCGGTGAATGGAAAACCGCGGGATACTACACATTATGTAAATGTAATGCAAAGATTTATTTCTTTGAAAGAAAAATGTTTATTTTTCAGCATCTTGAATCTCATTCAACAAGAATGTGAAAAACATCGTGTTGGGACATGATTGCTTTTTTAGAAAACATGAATATAAATAAACACAATTGCAATTAATTTAAATTGGATTATATTTTTTTAACCGACACATACAAAAAATTAAAGTTCATTTAAAGTGACGAAAAATTAAAAATGATTTTTTCCCAGGAAAAATTGGAAAATATTCAATATTCAAATATTATGTTCAGGGTTCAGGTATTATAAATGAAATATACACATTAATGTTGGTGGTGCTGCGCTCTCGTGGGGCAGGCAGCAATGTCGGTGTCGTGTTCGTCTTTAAACTCAAGTCACCTGCTGTAGGTCGGTGTCTGTAGAATATCGCTTCAATGACTCTTCGACCACACATTGTACAGGTTAGGCCAGGTTATCATTACCATCGTGACTGGAGGAGATCATGGCAGGAACTAGGAAGCAATGAATAACAAGTCACGTTCGCGTGTGCCCGTGTGAGAAAGGAGACGGACAAATGAAACCTAGAATATAGTACATGTAAATAAAACTAGGAAAACGCTTACGTCCCGCCGCGTGTTGGATGAGCGTATGGTGCATTGAACTGCAATGTGTTACGTGGATTTTCTGTTGTTCTGTGAAAAACATTACTTAGTCGAAGATTTATTTTAATTAAATTAATTTAAAAAAAATAACTTAATTTTTTTAATTAATTAAATTTTATAAAAAAATCACTTAATTCTTTAATTAATCGTAATTTTTATAAGAAATAATTATTCGATTGCGCTCAAATTTAATTCGAATATATTAGTTCATGAAATTAAGGTTCTGTAAAAAAAATCATTACAATCAGATAAAGCTTGTAGGTGTTATAAGTCAAAGAATTGTTTTAAAAAAGAAAAAACCCGTAAAATTACGATTTTCATGAGAAATAATTTTTCTACTCAGCTCAAATTTCACACGAATATCTTAATTCATAAAATCAAGGTTCTGTGAAAAAATCATTACAATCGGATTAAGCATGTAGGTGTTATAAGTCGAAGAATTTTTATAAAAATCGAAAAAAATCGTAAAATTGCGATTTTTATTAGAAAAAAAATCCGATTGTGCTCAAAAACGTGGCAGTTCTAAATTCAGAGATTTCGAAGACCTCCATAAAATTTCATCGCAATCGGAGTATCGGTATAGCCGCAATCGTGTGGACAACACACAAAAATACAAAAAAAAAAAATAGAAAAAAAGAAAGAAAGAAAAAAAAATTCCGGATTTTTTTCTCCAGTTTAGTGAAATGGAATCTTCGCTTCGCTCGCTACGCTCATCCAACTACTCCGTTTAGGAACACGTCCAAAACGACTGATTGATTGATTTGTATTGCTTAACGTCTCATATTAATGCACATTGGCTATTCGAGACACTGAGTGGTGATAGATGAGGATGAAGGGTGAATAGAAGGGAGAAGTGGAAAACCGGTACCAGCACGTAGCATACTCCTTTCGAAAAGTACCAAGGGGACCAACGGCTACGTCCCATCAGAAATGACGGTGTAACCTTGACAGTCATATAGGTTCCTCCACTAACCCGGACTACCGAGCAGACGTCGAGGAGAACGAAGCCGTTACATTAGCTCTCGAACCCTCCGTCTGCTCAAACCAGCGGTGTACGTATGTTTCAGGGCAGAGAGCGTTCACCCACTCTACCTTTGATCACGCCCGAGGTTGCTTAACTTCGGTGTTCAAGTGGGAACCGGCTAAGCGACCGCGGCTAAACCGCTGGCCTACCAAGACGACTGAAATATGCTTAATTTGCCTAGACCAAAATGATTTCTACTTTCAAGTAGGTTGCTGTAGAATGAGAAAAAAATGTTTGCTATAAATAATTTTTCGAATGGACACTTTTTATTTTGTGCGTCTACATTTTTCAGGTTACGAAATTGCCTGACTTTTCCCGATTTTCCAGATTGATATCGATATTTTTCCATCAGTCTACAAAATGTAGCTGTCTGGGAACTTGTCAAAAACGAGAACTGACCTTGCCCCTGTACGTCATGATAACAGTGATATGGTACATCATAATGGAGTCTGCAGGCACAGGAAATTAAAAAAATATGGATTTGATTTGGCGAATTTCTTAGATTTTTTAAAGGAAATTGGGAAATTCCAGATACATTAACAATGTCCTTGACTTTTCCCTGTTTTTCATTCTTAAAAAGACACTCTGGGAAGATAATGGACGAGATAGTTCCCGATGGTAATAATCAGTCCTTAGTGTTGATGTTCAAGCCACGAGTAGTCGCTCTATCAATCTACACACAGATCTCCAGCTTTCAACCAGACTCTTACGTAACAAATGACTCTGTCCGTAAAGAAGAGCGTAAATAAATCAAATCTCCAGAAACATATTTGTGTTTACATTATTTACAATTTCATCCATCACGTCCGTCGCCGGCGAGACTTGAAACCGTTTCAGCACCGCATCAATCAGAGAGAAGGCGTCGATATAACGAAAAACGACTCGTCATTCGGCGAATTTACTTCGAGAATCGACTTTGTTCGATTCGATTCGATTCACTCCAAACTCGGAAAGCGTGGCCCAAGTTTTTCAATTTCGAACAAATCAGATTTCGTCTGCCCTCGCCGAGTTACAATGTGTGTGTGTATCTTTGAAACTAGCGGCCAACCAAACTCGATCAGGGATCGTCACAAATTGAAACTTTTCTTGACGCGTATCGGAGGGAAATCTACTTGCCACACTTGTTGAAGTTAGGAGAAGTTTCTAGTCGACACACACGTGGTGCAAGCGGCTGCCATCATGTTTACACAAATCCGGTAGGAAAGACGTGTATTTGTCCTGGGAAAACTTTCCTCTGCTGGTTTACTAGATGTCTCAGTTAGGCCTTATTGGCTAACATACGATCAGTACTTATCAGTTTACTTCGAGGAGGGTTTGTGCCAGCTTTTTGGCCACGATTCACTCATTGAGGACGCCAGAATAGGAAGAATAAGTGAAGCCATCACCTTTCAACCTCATTACATTTAGAATACTATTTGATAAATATTGAGCAATACAACAAAGAATAGCCCTTACTACGCCAAAATACGCATAAGTTGTAGGTCGGAAACGGTAAAACAAAACTATATATGAAGGCACCTACAAATTAAAAAAATGCAATGTAAGAAAAAGGATCGATATTAAAAATGAGATAACCTCCTTGCATGTCACGATTGCAATGGCTCTGCCAAAGTTCTGCAAACTCTTGTCGCGAGATGGACTTTGTTGACCCTCGGACGTAGCCCGCTTGTCTCTAGGCTAGACGCTCGCCACTATCCACGTGACTTGGCTACAAAACCCTAGGGCCTGGAAGCTAGGATATAAATTACCCTTCAATTGGCTCGATGTCTGTATGCTGTGGGGGTGGAGAGAGGAGAGGTGGATGGGCCGCGATACCCGAAGTTTACAAGAGCGAAACGTCAAACACTATATGACCACAATCGCTCAGGGTAGTAGAAGTTGAAAGGGTGTCTGCGCAAGAGGTCATTGGTTCAATGTACTATACTGTTGAAACTATTATTTTGTTATTTATTTCCCCCCCCCCCTCCCCGTTTTTATATTTGGTTTATTAATTGCATTTTATATCCTTTTTGAATTTATTACCAAAATTATTGTGTTTTAATATATTGTTGTAATATTACTAGCCTATATCAATGAATATTTACCCATTGTTGTGTCTTTATCTATGAAATTAGATGTATTTAGTTCTCCTCTGTAAATCAGTTTCTTAACTGAATAGGATAGACGTTAAGTAAAAAAAAAACTTATCTATTTTCAGTATAATCTGCAGTTTGAGACGCGTGGACATTTAGGTGCAGGTTCGAACCCACATCCCCGCAGTTTCCAATACGTTTCAGATTTGCACCCCAACCGTGAGATATACCGTGGACCGCGAGGCTTTTGTTTAAATTATGACTAATTAATTATGATTAAATTGTGACTTTCATGACTTGTAATTGAACTATTTTCCCTTCACACACACACACTCGTGCATATGTGGACGAATGCAATAATTGAAGAGAGTTCCCAAATATCCTCGCATTTGGGAGATTGTTTTTACTTTTGTGATAAACGTTGTCGAGTATTATATTATCATTAATTGATTGGGAAATGAAAACATATTATTGGGCTTCGAATTCAGTATAAATTAAAAATAGGAAATTGCATAATATTTACAAATGGTCAGAATGTTTAAATTTACATATATTTATAACATACATTTGGTTTCTAAATACAGTTAGAACAGACTTCATATGATTGAATAAGTGGGGCACTTAGGGCGTCCTTTTCTGGCAAAATGCGGACACAAATGAATGTAAATCATTATAGAGAACTTGTGTTTAGTGGCTAGAGACACGAAAACCACTTTGTTGGTTAAAGTTGTATAACGGCCTTGCGAGAGACAACTAACGAAAGCTACCATCAAAATGTATCAAATATGTTAAATCAAAGTGTAAGTTTTGATACCAACCAGTGGCGCCTGGCACGTTTTACGTTGAGACAAAACCTGTCTCTTATCTTCATCCGCGATACAAGAAGTATACACGTCCAATCGCATAAAGCAATTTGGCAAATGGAGGAGAATGGTCAATACTCTCTCTGAACACGCTTTATCACAGTCAATATTTTATTACCCAACCACTGCACTGAATACAAAGCAACCGATGATGGTCCAAATCACGAACACAGCAGCCTTATCAATTTCTAGACGCGTACGCGGTCCGACTCGATCAACACGAAATGGCCATGCGAGGTATCGAGAGCAACGAAAAATAGCTGTATCGGAGATAATTCCTTAATATTTTCAATCTGAAAATACCGCTTTGGTTTTAGATATTATTCGTTTAACTTCATTTAAACAATGCGATACTTACTTTTTTGAGAAGTTTTAAAGTACAATGGTTGAATTAAAATAATTTATTCTTTGTATTTTGACAAATTTATTAAAATATTGTAAATTGGTACCTTATTATTTTGTCTCTCAAATAAACTCATGGGTTGAAAATTGTACAACACAGTTAATGAATGTTGTCATATTTACAACGTGAGAAACCTTTGTGTACTGACTTGTCCCCCTAATGTAGATGATAAGCACAAAGAATTTCTGCGTGCTCGCCCTCTTACGGACATGCTGATCCCATGAGTATGGAGCTTACGATGTCCAATATTCAAACAGGAGACTCCAGATATTATACTTTTGAGAGATTAGGGCCAAATTGTCTATTCGTCCAAAGAAGGCTTATAAAGATGATTGGCATTAAGGGGGATATGACGACGAATAAAGGAGGAAAGATACATCCAGAGAGGGGTTGGTCGAAACTCGGAACTTAACATTGTGCGTACAGATGTGATGCACGACAGTGTCCACTGTCCACTACACTGATACAGTACATTTGAGAAAACAGCATGAAATCCATATTATTAACTATGATTATTATAATTTGCAGCGGTTCGATGATAAAAAAACCCACAATTAAATTGAAACAAAGTCCTGTACAGGGACTTATCAGTGAGATGCTACTTCTGTGCCAGTTTTGTAGAGTCAAATTACTGTACTGTCTATACAAGCACTGTTGCACTGGATGTTGTTTCGACGAGTTTTGCCCAAAACCACCGAATTTGTGTGTCGAGGGTGGGGGGGGGGGGGGGTTCTGATATCACCGACTAGCAAGCCTTCCCCAACAATCCGTACGGTACCATGCCTTGTCTACTCCACCGTCACTGCTTGTCTAGAATATACGGCAGCGGAGATGTATGCAAATCCCAGTGCTGTTACATTATACCACAAGCATGCACACTTGAGAGTGACAATGTTCTCATTAGTCATGTATACAAGTCAAACAGAAACGTGTGTCTGCGCTACAGACTCCAGACAGAGAACAGACAAGATATAATGAACCGCCGATGTTTTAGCAGACGACAAAGAGTTCCGTATACATTGCGTAAAGAATCAACTGTGAAATTAATTATTTCCATCTGCACAAGACATTGGATTTGTCTCGAAGGGCGTTGTTGTGATTGAAACAGGTCTGCCTACCTGAGTAGGCGCCTAGACACGGCACTTGTCTGCGTAGCTACTCCCACGTGGGTGGTGAGCGCCTTGGCTGGGCAGCCAGGCACACAGGAGTGTGAGGCAGGTTGCGGTCTGACAGGGGCCAACATGCTGTGATACGACCTTCCATGACCGACGTTGGCGGCGTGATCGCGGTACTCACTTCACACAGTGTCGATGTATCAACTTCCCATAATCGGATCGCCAATGTTTTCTAGGTATTCCCTTGTTTCTTGAGTCACATTTAGGGAATATGCTAACCCACACCCAAACTAATTCAAAATATGTTTATTTAAGTTTCAAAAACAGATAACACTTGAAACTTTGGTCATACATACATTATTTTATACTCAATGATGGAAGTCCTGCTAGACTGAAGTTGGTGGAACCACCCTCGCATTTTAGGGCAAGAGGACCGATTGGGGTGATCAACGCTGTCTGAGATTCCGTTTAGAGTGATTGAGATTATTTTGTAGAACCCTATCTAAATCAGGGCACGGAAAATGGTTTATATTTAGTGTTCGAGAATAACATAGATTTAGTATGAACTTGAAGTCTGTACGTAATCTGACAGTCATGCTAGGCTGAAGTGTGGACCATCCTCGTTTGGCAAAGCCGGGTCAGCTGAGTCGTTTCGAGGAATGAGATATTGCTAAAGCAATATCTGGAATTAGGGCGCGGAAAAGAGGGTTGTCAGATATTTGAAGTGATTCGAGGAAATTGGCTATAGATGTTCACCAGCTATGTGTACTTGAGAAGGCTCGACGGTACTCCTGCCATCAGGCGAAGTGGCGTGTCTCGTGCTAGCCGAGCGCCTGCGCGAGAGAATCTAGGCAACCGGCCGCGCATCAGTGTCAGACAAGTTGCAGGCATGTCGGGCGTTACACACTCTCCGCCCAGGCCACGATAAGCGTTCGGATACGTGCGGTTCGATCCCTGCCACAGGCAATCCAAGCGTAGTTATCCACAATAGAAATACCAAAATTCCTTCGTACAATTAACTATCCATGAAGAAGATAAAATGGAGTTCATGGAAAGAGTGTCATACTTTCTTATTTTCCTATTTTCAAATCCCGACACAATCAAGAACCCAAAGCAAAGCATGAGCATGTACGAGATATGCGTTAAAAATTGGCATTGGAAAATTATTGGAGAAGGATAATAGTAATATTACAGTAGTACCCGGAAATGTTTTGTTATCGGTCAATTAAATTTAAATTAATTAGGGCTGAGCAAAGAAATCGATATTTCGATACGATATCGATTTATGGGAATATGTTCGAAATCGAAAAAAAAAGTCAAAGAAAATCAATTTTTTTTAAACGTAAAACACTAAAATGGAAGATGGTATTTTTTGGGTAATGTATAGATAAAACAGCATTTCCACAGTAAATACCCAGGATAAATTAATTATTTGTTAGTTTCAGGCTAAATGGTGGAGGTGCCGGGTCATTAAACGCGAGTGTGAAATGTCAAAATCGCTATGAATTTTTGGCGATACCTGATCAACCTTTTGCACACATGTTTAATGGCAGGCGTACTCTTATGATAAAATTTATTTTTGAGGGATAATATAGACTTGTTTTGCACAAATAATAAAATGTTAAATATATCGACTATACCGATAATTAAATGGTAAGTCAAAGCCCAGCCTTAAAATTAATATGCTTTATTTCATTTCTATTTGTTTCATAAGGCGTTTTACAGCAGCTGATCTTTATTATAATCTAATTTTGTATCTCGTATTTTGATGGAAGAATCGCCACTCTTGTGCTCAATGGGCCACAACTCGATCAATCGATCTCTCGAAAGTCGAAAGGCAATCGTCTAAATTCTTCCACCTCTCGTTTCTCCGTCCGTCAAGTGTACCCTACCTACCCCTTCCACTTTCCTTTAATGTGCGCACGGTTGCCCAACAGAAAGGCGTAGAATCAGAGCAGGTATTACCCCTTCAACCCTGGATCCTACAACCACTTTACGCGCGAGTGTGGGATCGGTTGCCTAACCGCCAAAGCGGAGCCACTCGAAAATGCTATTTCAAAGTCTGGCAAACGGATTAAATGCGAATTACACGCCTACACCGTCTTAAGCCATGTTAGAAAGCCACTCTCAGGAGAGGTGTCGCGTAGATTGTATATCTTAATGATGTCTTATGCTCAAGGAAAAGCTTTTAGGACGTTTAAACCAATTAAAAATGATGTTAATGGATTATGTAAAGGAGAGCTTAGGTGTACTTAAAAGGATATTTAAATGGCGAAGACGGTGCGTGCTATAGAACGACAGGAGGAGAGAATGAAGGACTATTAATTTTTAATTTGCGCTACTATTTTAAAATGGAATTAGCCATTCACACGCACGACAGGAACCGCTTTGTCTAAGTGATTGAGTGTAGGGGTAAGGCCATGTAGGTGGCCCGGTCTTCGAGGTAGATGTATTGTTTGTTAGCTCGCACGTGTGTAACGTATCGTCCCATGCTCATGTGATTGCATTAGTTCTATCTGTGATAACGTGTAGACACACAGTAACTGTCCCCTAAATGTAGGGTGCACACACATTCTAACCGTTTACACCCTACAAGCCCTAGTTCAAAGGTCTAACAACGGATTTATATTATATATGATCTAATTCTATATTATATAATAATATATATAAATAATGAACTAATTCATTTAATTAATCCATAAATAGTAACTAGTCGATCATGAACATTTCTTGGATTTCAGGTCAAAACCTCCCGTCTAAATTTTCAACGAAATTGGAATGTAAACATTAGTATAAGGTGACAGCTATGAAACAAGGGTAAAATAATAAGTATCAATGGTCCAGAAAATTTGAAGTAATGAACGGATGATATCAAAACACAAAGTAAAATAGTGCGTCATGGTCATGCAATCACTGGCCGACCAAACAGAAATGGAGAAAATACACTTTTATCAGTGATTAAACACAAGTCTGATCGGACGAAGACGCAAACCAGCGATAAATTGCTCAACGAGGCCGAAAGGGGAGGTTTTTACGCGCGGCAACAAATCCAAATCGATCTCTTCAAATAGAAACTTAATGGCATCTAAATCTTATTAAGTGTATCACATTGTCGCAAGAGGGAACGACTTCGGGAAATGAATGTTAAGAGATTTCCTGTTCCTTCTATTTTAATTAAGTCTTTCGAAGTATGAAAGAGGCAAAGTTGGGTAGAAGGAAGCTGCAATCTGCATAATCATCTAGTTGGAATTACAGGCAAGACGGTCGACTGCCACGGTGACAGGTATAGAGGGGGTTCACCTTACGGTGTCACCCCTACGGCTTAGAAACCACTTGTCTTGGCTATGACAGTCAGACCAACGCCAGTTACTATTCTAAGTCCATGGTCAGATTATTTTCTAACAAGTATTTCAAGGTACCTTCAAAAATGATATTTATATATGATATTGATTATTGTATTTTTATGTTAGTACTTAGTATCGTACATTTATTTATAACCTAAATATAAGGGAAAAAACTTTCTGGAATAACTTTTGTTTCATGATTTTTATCCGAAAGATTTTCTGGAATAACTTTTGTATTATTATGATTTTTTTCGGCCGCTGGCACGACTTGGATAAATACCTCGTATTTGTAACGTCTGCTAAATAAATTGTACATCAATCCATTATGACTTGTATTTAGGTTATCAAATTATTGTGTGTAAAGCTATTACAAAATAAGAAAGCTGTGCCAAATTATTTAAAAATATGGCTCTGTGTGAAGTTTTGTCCCTCCCAAACTATTTTCGAAAAATATTTTGGATATACATCATTAATAACTAATTTCTATGATATAAACCTTCCCTATTAAAAGGAAGTTTGTAGCCCAGCTTTGAGTGCAGATATAAATGTTGTTTAAATGATATATAACATCTATCAAGCTATCACGAAAAGCAGTTATATAATATATTCGATATATCTTGTTCTTCATTCTTATCTATCACACAATAATCGTTTTCTGGAGCGCAAATGGATGAAAGATGAGGAAATATTACAAAATAAACGGAATATGTTTTTAGTTTCTTCTACAAGCCGTCAATACTAGACTAAGTGTCGGCGCACTTATAGATTACGTCTCTGTATCTAGATGATAAATGAACATTTTCTATGACGCCACTTTTAAAAAAGAGTCACTTGTCGCGATATGAAATCACTTAGGAAGCGCTTTTATATAGATGTCAATGCGCCCATTCTAGTAAATGGTTTGCCGATATTCGAAACAGACAAAACAATTACGGTGTGAAATATTACGCTTTCCACCTTATATGACACATTTGAAGGGAAAAAAAGCACTTACACGCTATACATTTTTAAAATAATTTAAAAATAGTGTGTGGTTAGATTCACTGCACCGAATGTGTATATATGTCTAAAGGGAATATAACACTGGTACTGCATTCAGTCCATGTCATTCAATGATCGGAGCCTGTTACAGTTTTGGGTCGCAGTTTTGGCTACAAGTACCTGGATAGAGAATTATCTAATCCGCCAACTGCAATCGCGGGTTGCACTTTTATGGTATACTGAGCATGCGCACATTCGTTCTGCTTACTTCTGATTGTAACAAAAGACTGTGGCCAGTTGGAGACGACCCCAGTGTAATTCCCCTTTAAGGCATCTCAACTGATTAACCCGCCGGTTTAACGCCTGATAATAGCATCGTTTTAGTTTAGCTTGCACATTATTTGGCGTAAAATGTAAAATGAATGATAATGATAGCACCTGCATGGTTTTAGTTTTCACTAGTTCTAAATAAAATTAAAATGTGAACGTCAACCTTATGGAAAGGAACGGACGATTCATAGTGGGGAGGCGTGAATTGTATATAATCTAAAAGCCAGTATGCACAATCCGTGCTTTCGCATTCAAAAGCGACCATCAGATCATGTTGAGCCAATAGGAGAAAATCTGTAAAGAAATTATTTAGAAATCTAAAATACTGACTCTTCCATTATCCTTATTCAAATCTGTGAATCTTGTTCACAATAATCTGAATGGTTTCCCGATTCACAATTCATCACATGGCACACGCTCGCAAATCAAATTCATATCGACTCTTTCAGCACATCTAAGTTTCCAAAGGACCATTGGTCTAGCTCACCTCTATAACAAATTTACAACAGATCAAACTCATAATGCAAGCAGGCACATAATTTAAGGCTAGAGTAAAATCATTGCTAAAGTGTTTGTATCATTGATGAATTTGTAATCAGAATGACGAAAAACTAACTTATAACAGTCTTTTATTATGTCAGCACCCTGCACTAAACCTGGGTATGTAATATGCTTGTCAGTATAATGTTTGTGTCACTAACTTATATTGTGTATGTTCTTTATGCATGTAAAATTTCACATTTATAATATTGGTCAAGCCCCAATGAGCCTGGCGGTCGATAGGGGGGCTTTCAGCAAGGATTACCCTTACCCTTTTAGTTATTAAAATTTGTCTAGACTGAATTACATTATAAGTATTTAAGTGCTCTACTAGAATAGATATTAAGTATAAAAGTATATCTGTGTATTAGAATCTACTATTCACACTCCTTCGGGCAGTGCATATCTTACCATGTACACGATCAAAATGAAATAAAGAATATTAGATACCTTACTCGTATATTGCCCAAACAATGGATTGTCACAGATAAATCTATCAAAGCGTATTCTTACGCAGACGAAATTTTCAAAATTACTTTTAAATTTTGTTACTTTTTATTTCAGGCAGAAAAAATCTGTTGACTTTAATTTCAGAAAGGATAATTTAATTTGTTTAGATTTGAACCATTTTAAATTAAGATTACAATAGGTCTATACCCGTATCGGAGAAGTCAAATAAATGTGTGTAAATAAGTTAATTTGTCAGGAGATAAAACGTATCATATTTATTTTGACTTCGGTATTCCCCCAGTGCAAAGGTTGATAAGAGCGCAAGGATTATATTTCGTAGTGTGCCCATAGGGTCCTAGGCGAGGGTAGATGGATTATACACGCAAATTGGATTAGACCGACAAGCGCACGAAGGATGGGGGGGGGGGGCGTAGTTCCCCAAGAAGAAAGCGTAGACTCAACCAAGGCCGGAAGAAAGTGGCGGGGGGGGGGAGGGGGTAGTAAGACAAAGGAAGGGGGCGAAACGAGATCTACAAAGACTCGCCCTGGGCCTCTGACTCTTGCCAGGGTTCGTTTATCAAAAGGAAAACAGAAATTTAATTACGCCTACTTAGCGACTCGAATTACAAAGTGGGCGTGTGCCCCTTTGCAAAGGTGTACGCAACGACTTTTATTAGGGAATATTTCCGGCCTTCCTGATATTACGAAGAAATTTGTCGGGGAATTACGTACGAAATTCGAGTAGGAACACAAACGGAATTGATAAATGGATTCTGAAGAAGACGCAATCTCGCCGCTATACAGAACGGGCCCGCTTCTCAAGAGTGGTTTACCATGGCATTCGCATTGCCGGATATAATCGTCTCATCTCTAATATAGTATCAGTATAACATAACAATAATACCGTCGTTAACATTATTATGGCCGTAGCCTGTTCGGTGATGATATTAATTTAAGGGCGAGTGAACTTAGCCTGTTCGTTATACAAAATCTCAGAATTAGTAGTTTTGAGATATTATAAGATTTAAACTTTGTCTTAGTTTTGTAGAACTGGAACACTTCAGGTGTGTATTCCTTAAAGAGTAAAGAAGGATTCTACAGTGATATTTCATTACAGTATAGTGCAATTTTCAACAGATGAAGAGGAAGATATAACCTCTATTTTATGTGGACGAAATGTTAAACTTTTAACCACTTACATGTGCATGTTAGTTTTACGTGCTTCAGCGAGGCTCTTCGTGGCACAAGATTTCTTAACAGATTTTAAGTGTTTTAGCAAAATATTTGCTAGCGTCGACGCCGTTTCTTTTTTTTTTTTTTAATGTATAATGACAAGGATAAACAATAAAATAAATTACTTCTAAGAAATGAAAAGAGTGAAATGATGGCTTTTACATGATCATATAGCTCATTTTACAATCTGTAAGATGTCTCAGTTTTGAATAGGCCGTCCATAAAAATATGATGGTGCTGTCATGAGAATAACTGTAGGCCTAAATAAAGAAGATAGAAAAATGCAAAATTCAATAATTGCGAGCACTACAATTCAGGATTCATCGTGTCAGTTTCGAGACAAATCAAGTTAATAAAGCCGATCATCGATTTTGCTTCCCACAAACGAGACGTTGAAACATGTTTATGAACTGAAACCAATCACGTCGAGAATGTCGCCGTAGAACTTGTATTCCCGGGAAGTGGAAAGCAGACCTCGACGATTGATACGTCTCAACTTGTCACGGCTAACGGCAACGATGACCGTGCGAATAATAACTACCGTGAAAGTCACGTCAGGTATACTAAAATCAGAAAACTAGTGCAAACATAACGATTCTATAAGGTAAAACCACTCTGCTTGAGCACACGCACGACGATAAATCTAGAACATTCACTAGTAATTCTGTCTGAGGACCATTAAAAGAGCAATCAATAAAAGTGTACAACGTTAAATCGAAGATAAATTAAACTATTTAGAAAGGTTAACAATTCGAATTTTCAAATTCAGTGCATTCACATGTAAATGAGTCTAAGGAAATTACGATTGGAAGTTCAATCAATAAAGTGTACGGCGTTAAATCGAATAAATTAAATTTATACGTTACCAGTAAAGTTATTAATTTGAGTTTATAAATTTAGTACATTCACATGGAATTAAATCCAAGAAAGATACGATTAAAGGTGTAACAGATAAACAGTATGACGTTAAATCATAGACATAAAATAAATTACTAGAAAGATTAATAATTCGAATTTAATTGAGTCGTAAGCAAATCACGACTAAAATTGCAATCGATACAATAAAAGACAGATACAAATATAAAATACTAGGATGGTTACTAATTTGACTATTTGATTAATATTACGATTAAAAATGTGTACCGTCGTTAAATGAAAAACAAAATAAATTACTATAAAGGTTAATAAATCGCATTTTTAAATTCAGAACATTTCCGTGTAATTAAGTCTAAGTTAATTACGATTAAAAAGACAATGAATAAAAATACGACGTAAAGCCGTAGACAGATAGACTTCAATTAATGATCTATCATATTTCGAACTTTTTAAATGGCCTCGCGGGAAATGTCCCGCCCTTGCGACGAGTAACGAATCGCCACGGCCGTTACATCGATTAAACATCCCCCCCAGTTCGACAGCAACCCGTGCTCAAACACACGTGTGTACATTTCATACACATGCCGCAGTATTAACAATTTCCTTGACATACTCGCTCCCAGGCTATTATTTTACCAATT
This sequence comes from Sweltsa coloradensis, assembly GCA_024449915.1. Taxonomy (NCBI): domain Eukaryota; kingdom Metazoa; phylum Arthropoda; class Insecta; order Plecoptera; family Chloroperlidae; genus Sweltsa; species Sweltsa coloradensis. The sequence goes on from JAMZAV010000306.1 coordinate 67,946, forward strand.
AACGGGGGGCACGGCGTAGGAGCGGTAGATTGGATTTGTTCTCATTGTCGAGGGGTGGACAAGGCAGGACCGGACTGAGGTTAGAAGGGATGTAAATCCACACATGACCAGTTTCAATACAGGGTTTTATTACCCAAGTCAATGTTATAAGACACTTTTTTTAACTGGTTGTAAGAAGTTGTGTGCACTTCTTAATGGGTACAGAGGAGCAGCCGAAATAACGTGTAATTATTTTAATGTTTCAATGTCGAAACATTTTGCTTTTATTTATATTTAATATTTTATGTTACTATGGTCTGTTCAATAATAATAAATTTATATTAAAGTCAATCTAGCGAACCCCTAGGATAGCTTCCATTGTAAAACCACAGCGTCAATTAAGTAATTGTATTGAGGATGTTCTTGGGACATAATTAGTTTTAGTTGTAGTTGTACGATTAATAACAGCATTATGACTATAAAATTCCTTTTTCACAGACATGAGAAAGTATTTTTTTTTAATAGAAAAGTCGCAACTTTTGGTGGAGGTGCCGGGTTTTATTATATAACGTTTCATAAAAGAATATCGAAATTTGTTTACTGTAGGTATGGTAAAGTGTGTACTCAACGCAATTAAAGACAAACGTACATATAGCTGCGCAGTCATCGAACATAAGATAATCGCAATGACAATGTCATAATAACCAAAACAAAACCCTCGCTAAAACCTGCGTTCACATTACAAATAATGTATACTTGATGATCAGTTTAAAGGATGCAAAATCTTTGCAGTACTGTTCCAATCAAGTCAGGTTTATATAATGCACCAACAATCCAGAAGTATCGGTAGCTTAGGGGTTAAGCACCCTACAGGAGATCGGGTTACCAAGGTTCAATACCCCGCTAAGATTGATTTTTCATATCTGTATTGATAACTCTTTAACAAAATAACTTTATTTTTGACATTCATTGCAGGTATTTTTATTTTTATTTGACGAGACGAGAATTTGAGAGGAGGGCAAAAGAAGAGTAGGAAGGCCAAGAGAGAAATGGGAAAGATTAATTCAAGAAGACGTTGGAAAACGAGATGAAGAGTGGAGCATGTGGCAAGAGTAAAGCTGTGGGAGGACAGAAGAGAGTGGAGTAAATTGGTGGAGAGGAAGGAGTAAGATAACACACGAGTCTGGTAAGCTTAATATCTACAGTTTCATGCCCTAGATATGGTGGAAAACCACCACTTAACCCGACATAGTTGGAACTGAGTTATGATGATGATTGTTACTTATTTATTAATACCTGCAATTATTTGTTCAACATTTGAACACAAACAACCTTAAAAATAAATGCGAGAATGACAGAAAGAGCATCTGCCCCATTCGCAGTACCTTTCCATTTCAATTAAAAATCAATTAATAATTTTTACAGTTCTAAATTTAAGTGTCAGTGTCAATTGTGGGTAAAGAATGTGGAAAGGAATATGATAAGTAGGCCTATTATGTCCCATATATGTACTATGTATGCGTTTCAGTGGACTGCAATAAAATATAAATAAATACACACTCTGGTCACCCCTACTGTGCGACGCGCGTCGCTATACAGCGCGTGTGTGCAAAGGGCGATATTTTATTAGTGGGCGCGCGCCTCATTTCCGCCCCCCACTGGCAGCACCCTGATTAAACATCTCTAGCGCTGATGTATTGTATCAGCGCTAGCTACCGGTCAGACTAATGAATCAGCAAACCCGTGTCCTGTATAATTCTAGACCTCGGTCGGTGAATGATAATAACTTGATCAGTCGATTTGAATTGACACACTTACAATCGAAATATTGTTAACGTAACACTTTGAGTTGTGTAAATAAAACAGAGATACATGAAAACTTCCATGTATACGTAAAGATAAGATGTGCATTTAGTCATGATTAATATTGATTCGAATCTGGTTCCGTTGAATAAGAAAATCAGCCATCAAGTATCGCTTGGAACTTTGAATCGGAAGGTCGTATGCGCAGATTTGATTCTCAGCACTCGCCATCCTGACTGAATGTATTTTACCAGTGGTTTTCTCCGAAGTTAATGCGAATGTAACATTCACTTCACACACATACATATTTACCTATTCGTCGTTTATTCTATATCATTAATTATACTTGAAAGATAAAAAAAATCGATGGCCATCGCAACTAATAGGTTAATAAGAATAAAATAACAACTGAAAATTGGGCTGTTCATTCATATAACTCCAGCTTATCAATAAAATCAATATCTGATTGTTATAACACGATCTCTTGTGCATATCGTATAACTATTAACATTTAATACAACTGAAAACTTTGTTACTTTGATTTTGCCATTATAATATCAAAATGGTTCTCTTCCACAAACCTTAGAAAAGGAGAAGGGGCAAGGGTAAAAATTACTAAGTTTCCTCTAAACAAACAGTAAAAGGCGGCGCCATTTAACTACAAAGACGGGACTTACTTCTGTCAACAAACCGTTTAATTTCTTTCTCGTTTTCTGCAAAATTACAAATTATGAGAAGATTTTGTTAAAAACGAAAGACGTTTGTTTTACGATTTCAATTAATTTTTCATTAGTCAAAGAGTCGAAAAGATGATGAGCGAATTCAATTAATTTGAGAAGACAATTTTAGAGTATATACAAAACGTGGATTCCCTGATAATGACTTTCCTTGATTACAGGAAGGAAACACAGATAATTCAAACACCTTATCAAGATGCTCACTAAGTCCCATGTAATCCGCGTCGAGTTCATCAATAACCCCTCTACGCACAATGCGACGTTGTGCGTACGTTCATCTAGTCAAGACGGTGATAATTACGCATAATTACGTACCTCCCAGCCCGACTCATCACGCACCATTCAAATGTTAATATCACTCGGGCCGACTCCGTGAATAACTCGCTCTGATAGTGTTGGTAGACGTGGTGTCGTGTGATGCAGGGTGGGTAACTTGAGCGGGAGGAATTTGCGAGGTCCTAACTTATTTATAACTAAATTTAACTTTGGAATAGATGATAATAGTTAACACAGACAAGACGGGAATGTAATTTGGCTCGGGAAACGTTATGTCAAGATCGCGTTTATATATGTTTCACGAGTTGTGTTAATATTTCTAACGACTAACGAGACTTTATAGTGAGAAAATAAAAACAAATCAAGAAAATAGATAATTAGTAACTATCAAATCAAGAACTTTTTTCTACCCTATAATAACGTACATTTAAAAAACACTGTCTATAGGAATGCCTGCAGGCTGCAGGGTTTCACCAGCACGTCCCTCTTCAGGTGACAATGTGAAGGGAATTTCCAAGGTCTGTTTTGAGCGTACATCCCTGGCATTCGCGTTGACTGAAGAAAACCTTGGGAAAAACTTCAGTCAGGATTGCCGGTGGCGGGATTTGCTTTAAAACATTTACATTAGCACATTACGCATGAGCCACCTTTATCGATCAGAAAGCAATAGAATAAATATGTCCCCCGGTGTACACAACACTACTGCCTATATAGTTTCTGATGAACGGGCCTACTCTTCCAAAACCATAATGTCGTCGGACAATATAAAACTACACGAAATTTGCGTTCAATACCTCTCAATCGAATCCAATATTTCAACAATTAAAAAATATGCAGATTGCTTCCGAATCTGTCCTCGTCATTGTGTTCAGCTTGTTAGGTTGATTGCAATCATTATTTATGAAATAATATTTAGTATTGTCCATCCTTCTATGCCCGTCACCGCATTGTTTTCAACTAAACGAACCCTATGCATCATTCTGGACAGGACAATACCCCACCCCCCTCTAACGTCACCTCCATCGGGTGATAACATGCCCGGCGCTATCGACGTCGAGGACCCTCGAACCTGTCAATGCCAGAAGACTAGACCGCGTCCCGTCCATAGCGGGAAAGATTCACTCAGACGAGCCAATATGGCAGGCAGGTGGGGGTTAGCACTAATGTTAATTTGCGGGTATTTCGAGGCCGAGCCGATAGTCAAAAACAGGTATACGAAAAAAAAAAATTTTGAGCGAGGGGTCGGCATAGATTTTAATAATTTTTGGTGGAGGTGCCGGTCCAGACATAACATTACTCGTGTGGTCTCGATTTTATATAATTTTTGGTGGAGGTGCCGGTCCAGACATAACATTACTCGTACGCTCGGATACAAAATCGCGTGACTTCTTGACAATGTTTGTTTGAAGCTAATTAGCACTTTTCTTTTAAAATTATGTCATTAAGGATAAAATTTAAACTCTGAATTAAAATTTTAATATAGGCCACGGAAGTCCGAATACCGTGTAAACTAAGAAAAATAAACATAGAATAACCAAATGGTTGCTTAATAGAATTTCCAAAAATATTTTTCCATTCGTTCCGTTTTTTTAATAGTTAGTGAATCATTTGAAGTAAAAATTACGTGCAAATATATTTTGTACAGCAACTGACTTCTGGGAATCCCATAGTTATGCAAGAGTGGGTAATGAACAAGTGACAGGATGCTCTTGATTACGAAGAAAATAGTTTTCTGGTCTCAAAGAAACGTACAGGCATAATTAGCTTTTTTGAGGGTAATTAATCTTTTAGCTACGAACCTAAAAAATATTAATAGATATGTAGAGAATCTGGTCTCACGTTAGCAGTTTTTAACTTGGTGAAGGGGGGGAGGGTAATTCTAGCTGATGTAGACTAAAAGGGTGAAGGGGGTATATTTACCCATTATCCAGGATCCTGGCCAGTACAGGGGTGTCCAACCATCTGGCCAACATTGAGGGTTAAACTTTCCTCTGTTTCTTGTTTACTCAATAAAACTAATCGATTGAAGTGTTGGCTCTGGCTCGTCGGGTATATAAGCCCTGTCAATAGCAGAACTTTCGAGAAGTTTAGCCCCCTCAAGACCATTACACGCGAACAACGATGCGCGCACGGGGGTTCTCGGAACTACCTTCGTCGCAGAAAAGATCAAGAAGAGTTACGAGATCAAATCGTTGATCAAACACAGGAAGGGGAGGAACTTCGGGGAAAAACTGACAAACAATACCAATTTTCTTTAAAGGCATATAAAACGAAATTCAGCAAAGTTCACAACTAGACCACTTTATACTTTGCAGGTTACAACACTGCTTTTAAGAAGTACGCAATAGAATCACACGCCAGAAATGATTTGCCTGTTCATGAAGGGCAAATTATACTAATAATATGTCCCTCAACAACCAATATACCTTATTAAGTGCGATTTACTTTTGAAACGTTTTCGCTGGGACGAATGTTCCTGAATAACAATGATGAAATCCACGACAAGTAATTGAAGTTACAGTACGATCCATAGCAATTAGCATGTGACTAGGCAACTTATATAGTGAAATAAATAATTATTTATATTGTTATTATATAATACTATACATTATACATTATGAATAAATAATATATTTTTAAATATAAAAAAAATTATGCATTGTCACCCTTGGCCGCTTGCGGAGAAATGTTTACAAGTTCTGGTAAATGAAAAAAAATGTCTGTCATTATTAAAACATTTTAATGTGATTGTTCTGTTCAAGTATAGCCAAAATATGTCAATTTAAATGAGCACCAAACATTTCCATACATTTCAATTGTTCACCACTCGAACGCGATCAGAACATTTTCCCGGAGGAGTTGCGAGTTACATAACGTGAGATTCCGCGCGCGACCTTCGCAAACCACGAGGTTGAAATATTTTGTCTCGATGACGTCAGAAGTATACCAACTGCGGATTTACGAGCCCGAACCGAGATGAACATCTGTTCCTCCTTATCCGACAACAAACAATTAGTTACACTTTGATGGATGGCGTTGTGGCAGTTTGCCGACTTCTGTTTCGCCAAAGACGACACAGGACCCGTGTTTTTGCAGCACACTGGCAGCACAGATGTCTGAAACCGACACGTCTTGGCGCAGATGACATAGACGCACAATAGTAACACTTTTTAAGTTTGAAAAGAAACAAGTAAATCGATTCCACAAATATCAACTTTTTAGATAATATAATTATTTGCTTATATATTTATTCATCGTATATCGTATTCAGTTTTAAAACTGATTTATGAAGGACGACAGTAAAAATATCACCAGACAGAAATAAATGCACATACAACAAAACAGTATTTGCAAATTTGACTCGTTGTACTCTCTTTTCTTTTGGATGATGTACAAATGTATGTAGATAATCTGTGCAAATATTATATCTAGAGCTTTGACAGTGTTATGTAATTTGCCATGTGTGAGACTTGATAAATGTGTACTGTCAGTCGTCGCGCAAAATCTGTATTGGCACTTGTCCTAAAAATATGTCAAAAGTTATTTATCCTATTTGAGAGATGGAATAAATGAAGTGTAAGTTTTTACATCTCTGGTTCTGGCAAAACATTTCAAACAACCAGACGCAGAATAATACAGAAGATTTAGAAGGCAGCACAAATCGTAATATCGGTCATACTGTCATGTATCCTTTAACTTTATCTATACGATGGGCAGCGATCTAAGTTTAATTGACAACTAATTTATTTCAACACCAAATTACATACGCAAAGTAACACAGGCAGTTTAATGTCACTAATACGTGAGTGAATTAAGCGATTAGTACGGTAAATTATGTTAATCCCTATAAATGATTGAATACAAAATATTAGTTCATAAAGCCTCGAGTTAAATAACTGAAAATCATTCTTCTCAGACATTTAAAAAAAGTATGGCTAGATTTTAATTTATAAATACAATATCTTTAGTGATATAAACCATATGTCATGATATGATAATATCCATCCAGATCTTGACATAAATCATCTAAATTTTCAATGTTTTAACCAGTTTGTCTTCAAATTTTCTTGACGTTGTACAATATTGTATTCGTCACATTTTTCTAATAGCTTTTCGTTTAGTATAAAGTTCTTTTGTGCACATGAGTAGACCTATTTAGATGTTGTTTGATTTTTTGATATCATTTATATTTTAATTAATTTAGTTTTAAATTAATTTGATGTAAAAGCCTATATAGCACTTGTGGAGGCAACTCTGTTGTTGGTGGCAATAAATAAATAAATAAAACCATTCGCTAAACAGCAATGAGTTTTGTGGTGATATAAAATCATTATATTATTTAGCCGCGACGTGCTCATCTTCTCAAGAAGATATTAGAATGATGTCGTGCTTAAAGCGCCCTGCAACCCCTGCTTTGTGTGATACTGATGGCAGAATAAAACCACCCACCCCGCACGAGTGTTGACGGGAGAGCTAGGCGACCACACCCTACTATAAGGGTCGATACAACAATCGATCATAGCTAGCTGGACGTGCGGCATGCATGATCTTCCAGACACAGACGCTGAAATATGAACAGACAGACCAGAGATGGAACGAGAACAAGATAAATGAAGAGAAATATTATACAACACAACAAGCACATATGCACAAGTCACGAACAATACAGTCTTGAGGTAGGTAGAAAGCCGTCTTGTGAACCCACAGTTGAAGAGGGAAATATAGTGACAGACGAAGTTTGTGTAGGTTTAGATTTGGCGATACAACTAGCTGCAAAATCGCTTGTGCTACTCCTAATCAGCAGAATGCTAAACAAATAAGAGTTGTGCAGCTTTAATTTTACAGTAATAGAATCCTTTATTTATTATTATTATTATTATTATTTTATTTTATTTTTATTTTATTTTATTTTATTATTATTTATTTGTTTTTTATTTGGAGTACTTGTCGTAACGGGATCGAACCCAGAACCTCCGGCTATAAAAAAATAAGCGGGATTGTGCACAAAAACCATGTAATCAATATAAAGTATATTAAAAAGCATAATATTATGCTTGTTTTAAAAACACCAATTTCCGTGCAACCCTCGTAAAGATTGTCGTATAATTTGTAAAAAAAAAAAAAAAGTTTGTGTATACAAGTACATTTACCGATAAGGAGTGGGCTCTCGAGAAAATGTACAAAATACTGTATCTTTGGACCAAGAGCACAAAACTACTACCCTCAAGAACGGTGATTTGGGTGTCGATATAAATTCAAACTAACGATAATCGAAGTTCCCCCATAGGAAAAATACATAATAATAAATAAATACCGAAATTTGCTGTAGCTAAACAGTTAGTATCACATTGACAAGTAAGGGCACGTACGTTCCTAAAAGGGTCATCGTGACGATAGATTCTTATGGTCTCGTTGTTTTGAGTACTTTGCGCTGCCGCCGCGATAAAAGCTCTCGCAAGACCACACCCAGAGGGTCGATAAGGCGATATATCGACTGTGGAAGGCGAAACTCATGCAAAGTGGTGGCATCCTTGCCTTGCTCACAGCAGTCGGCGGTGACAAAGCCAAGATGAATGGAGCGCTGAGGGCTGCCATATTCAGCACGCAGTTATTAGGGGCATATCTCAGGGCTGGGGCTATACTGTAGGGCATGGAAATACACAAGGCTATACTGCAGGGCAAGGAAAAACACTCAATATTTTTCTTTTTGCATTTATACATCGTCGATAAGAGTTGTAAATATAGGAAACAAAGCAAAGAATTAACCGAAAATATAAACCAACATACTCAGATCGATAATGCGATAGCAAATATAAGGCGACCAATTTCGGGTGCAAATTTTATAAAAGGGTGTGTTTAAACAAGCTCAATATGGTGCGAAACAATACTTAATTAACCAAAGGTCAAAGGATTTTTAAAAAAATCAGCCTTTTGGTGGAGGTGCCGGGTTGAGAAGCCATTCCCTCCATTGGATGATACCACGCCAAAGGTTCCTATATATATATATATATGTATCATCTTTGTTGAAGTAAAATGCCAACAAACAAAAAACACGTGTTAATCGAAGTTCTTCTACGGTTTGTTATCGTGAAACGTGACACACATGGACAGACGGAAAGAAAAGCGTGAAAGTGATAACTCAAATATGAAACTAAGTTTTATAAAACATTTGACACGGGTTATTTCTTACGTATATGCAAGTTGAAACACTGTAAAAAGTATAACCACAAAATAGAAAAAAAACATGTCATTTATATCTATTTATGTAACGTCTACCCTATTTAGTAAATAAACTGATTTACAAAAGGAGGAAAAATAAATAAATCTTCTCACGTAAGTGCAGACCACAATGTATTAATAACAAAATAATTTTAGTAACAAATTCAAAATGTATATTAAATGAAATTAATTAATGAACCAAATATAAAAAAGGAAAAAAGAAAAGAAAAGAAAGATATGAGGGTTGGGCCTACCCGGCACCTCCACCAAACCCAAACCATCAATTTTTCGCGCGACGCCTTTGACTTGGAAATGAGTCTGCACCTTGTCAATGAAAACGCTCTCTGGCTTAACCAAATGAGTTCTTGACCTGGCTCTGTGATTAGCATACAGATTTCCCCAGCCAGCCAGCCTACGTCACGGCTCTTGCCTACGAATACGATCGTACGATGGTAATTACGTATTAATATGTAGATTATGCCGGGTGTCACGGAAGGTCCAAGGCTGGTTAAGACTAGGTAAAAATCTGACGTCAATTCGAGTCGTGAGGTAATTCGTTCCACTGTCAGTACATACTCATGCAATGAACTTTTCAATTCAATGTGTATTATTACACACACAAAGATAGTGGAAGATGTCTTCCTTATCCACCGAATCATCTTAACATTGGTTAAAAAAAAAACTATTTTTGACACTGTTTTTTACTTTTGCGGCAGTCAGAATGATATATTAAACAAACTTTGAATAGTTGTCTATGATGGATGTCTATGTTCTAATTCTATAAAGAAGATTTTCAATTTCTTTCACGAAATTTTCTTAAATTCGCGATTTTTTTTTAGCATTTTTACAAAATTCAAAAAAAGAAAAATCTGCGTGTTAAGAAACATTTACCTGAAATTTTTTGCAAAGTGTTCCATGTCAATCAAATGATTTCTGGCTGAATATGCTAAACACGTTCCATGATAGGCCTAAATTCATATGCATGCAATTCGCCTTGCCTATTTCTCGCTGGCACTTGCAACATGTTTCTATCTCGCATCGTTAATTTTACCTGTTTTTGTATTTTTGTGTTTACTTCTCGGAGCGTGATAAGCAGCACGGTTTTGTGCAAATAAACGAACGGTAAGTGGCAAGCATACGTCAGACAGAACCGTACTTACATAACCTAGCGCGGTATCGCACACTTTAGTACAGTAAATATAACGCTAAGTAAGTCACTCGGCACGACTGATAACGAGTTGATAACGCGTGGACATTTCACTGGGTTAAGGAACTTTCTTGCAAGGTTGTTCTAATTCTAGCTATCTTGTTATATAAATGTTCTTATGAAATTATCCTGAAGTCGGGAAAATGCAGATTATAAGGAAAATAAGCGAGACATTATTCTATCCAACTAAAAACTTATAGTCGGGCTACAAACTTTCCTAGAAGGATTATGGTTTAAGAAATATTTTTTTCCAATATTTTGTTTAGTACGTTCGCTACCACTGCCCACGATTTGATGAAAAACAGCTTCTCATTGGTTGGATTTAACGTTTTTGGAATATGAGCTAAAAACGAAATGGAATCGTTTTAATTAAAAATTCTTAAATGTTTGGACGTTATGTGAATGAAATATAAATATATAGTGGAATATTAAAAACTAGAGACAGCCACATAGAATATAGGTATTTGCTTCATTACTAACTGTGTGTAATAATCTTGTATGATTCACTCATTAGGTGGAATGACGATCATAAAAGATTGAACCACGCCATTTTGTGGTTGTTTTCACAACTTTGTAATAAAATAAAGATATTAAAATATCTGTGATTATTTACAACAATATAAGGTAACATACAATAATAGTGCTACAACCCTTCATATAAAGTCGATCCCTCTATAATCTAACACAACGATTATAAGGCAGGCAGTAACGCGATCCAACATCAAGTACACTGATGCTTGGATCGTATTCAGATTTCAGATCACTAAGCTTCAAACTAGAGTTTAACACTCAAAGGACCGGGTTTATGTTACTAACACACGTTGAATAAGTTAAATTATAACCGTCTCTACGAGCCGATGTTAGCTTTGCGCCTTCTAGATGATATTTCAACGTTTAGAAGGCAGTGAACGCTTCGAAAACCTTGTAATCTTGTTGCGTTTATGCATGGAGTTATAAATAGTAGTTTATGTGATAGTGACGGATAATTCTAGGAACATAACTTTGAAATGTGTTTATGTCCATAGGCCCTAATAGAAAAACAATAATTCACATAACTATTAGGTTTAATTATTAAATGCATGTATGCCTAGATATAAATTCAATTCTTGGCGTAACAATTTCTCGAAGTGGACATTTGGCACAAAAAATTCCGTCTGCTATTTTCGTTCGTGTAATTCGTTTACCTTATACATATTCGATTAATTTGTGTATGTTTTTGTAATTGAAAATTGATACTTTTTGTTACTTATCACTTGTGTTATTATTATTTCTAGTTTAATTTCTATGTGACAACTTAAATGTATTAGTAGTTTAGTTCTGTGTACTATATTCACACACAAGGGTTGTAAGTTAAATAAAAATACAAAAATACATGTAAACGTTATTGATATTTTCGTGAAAGTAAAAAGACACCCGACAAATGTTGAAGGAGAATTTTTTCAGTGTCGCAATATTGATATAGATGACTAATTTTCACTTATGTAGACATAATTTCAAATTTCGTCTACCATTGCAGAACTGTCCTGTCGTTCCGCATATATCCCATGAAACACACTTACACTCTGAGCTACCCCTTGCAAGCTGCTACACACGCAAGAGAACAATCATGTAAGGGTAGAAAAACAAACGGCTCGTTGCCAGCAAAGCAACCGCCATTTCGCTATCTTGTAAAACTAACTTTACAATCCTTTCTCATTACGTTTTACAATAATAAAACCGGGCATTGTCTTGTATAAGGTTTACAGTGTAATCAAAACGCAAGTAGTAATAATTAACTTGGTCGGTCTGTGTTGGGGTGTTAGAAGCGTTTAACGACAGAGGAGTGTGTCAACGTAGAGTGACTGCACACGTCTTGTAAGTTACGACTCTTTGTCCGAGGCGCAATCCCGCCATCTTTACGACGTTTAGCTTGCGATAACATTACGATGTAGGGCGGCGTTGCAAGATCGAGGGGTTGTTTATTGTGAAGAGGGGGGGGGGGGGGGATGTTGTCGTCTTCGTTGTTTTCTTTCTGGACATCACATTCTAATACGTTCGTCGCTCGAAAAAATAATATCAACAGATGTGGGACATTTGTAAAGCGAGACTGAATCGTGAGGCTACGGTCGATACTCGCCACCGGCAATCCTGACTAAAAGTTTTTCGAAGGTTATACCACACTTATATACACGAAACGAGGGTTACACCGGGTAAAACGGGTGTCTAACACATTTTTTTTCCTAAACATACAAAATATAACAAAACAAAACATAACAAAATAAAAATGAAAACATACTGGTTTCAGGTTTGATTTCCATTACCAGACTATTTTTTTGGTTTTGTTTATTTAACGTCTATCCTATTCAGTTAAAAAAACTCATTTACAAAGGGACAACTAAATAAATCTTATTACATAGATGCAGACACAACAATCGTTGAAAACTAATTAACAACACAATGCAATCAAGAGTGATTGAATGATTGGACAGAAACTGTATTTCGGTGCTTCCTTCCGACTGCAGTTACGGTACAAGGGTGTGTGGTATACTTTTACAAAAAAAAAACATCCACATAGTTTACAAAAACATAAAAACAATAAGATATAATAGGCCTACCTTTTGCCGCACGTTCTTTCCTTTTCGAGCGCCCCGTAAACTTAAAGGTTAACCACTTCACCAAACAAGCCATGTTTATGTTTATTCAAATTGCACTAAATTACATCCACACATGAACTATTTTCGGATTGGCTCGTCACTTTTCGCGGCACATGTATTGTTTTGAGTGTATCCTTCAAGGCGAATCACAGCTGGAAGGGTACACAGCAACACCACTTAAATGTTTGTGTGTATCCACTTCTTGATTAGTAATTAAAACCAATAACCGTTTATTTGAGTTCTGAGTCCGCAGCTGGGCATCTCAGTAGCTACACTGACCGAACACAAGTCAGTTATAACACGTTACGATACACACCGAACAAATTCCGAACAACAATATGGAAATGAGGATGTGAAAACGCACAATTTCAGGTGGTAAAAGTTCAATTTCTGCCAAATTAAAACATAAAATTAAATTATAGGGTGATTTTATAGCCGGTAGTTTTGGCACTTGGATATCGTAGATATATTCAGGATAACAGGTTGTGTTTACGCTTTGATCACACGTTACCGAGATAATTATATGTAATTCAATAGGAAAACATCACAACACAAATCAATAGCGAGACGTATCCAACGCCGAATCTCCAGTGGCAAACTTGTATCTATAATATCTGTATCTATCTCGCACTACCAACTTTGGACTTCGCACTAAACGCGGTTATATACTATGGACTTCGCACTAAACGCAGTTATATACTATGGACTTCGCACTAAACGCGGTTATATACTATGGACTTCGCACTAAACCGCACTAAACGTGGCTATCTACTATGGACTTCGCACTAAGCGCGTGTATCTACTATCTACTACGCACTGAACGCGCCAGTATCTACCTAGCAGTAGCACTCAACGAGTCTCTCCAATAGCTCTGTCAATATCGCACCCAACGCGACCTCTTGCTTCCTCTGGCGCGATCTCAATCAAACAGAACAGAACAGACCAGACCTCACTCCGCCCAACAACAGCACAAGACAGCAACCGACAATTATTTTTGAATTTCAAATGCCTGAATACGCGAATCACCGCACGGTTAGAAATTTGAGCGCATATTTAAAACTTGTCGTGACCTCATGAATGATGACCTCACGAGGGGGCGTCACGGCCACGGTATAACAACAAGCTGCGCGCGCACGGTGGGATGCTTAGACCCACAGCACTACTGCACCAGCTGCACTAAGCTCACAGAGAGAACGCACTTGTTCACCTACGCGCAATTACATCACTATCCGGAGCTATATATCATGTGACACAATAGCATTGCAACACAGTCGTTTAAACACACATTACTTAGGTTAATAGGCAATTAAGATGAACGACTTATGTCGTCAATAACTATATCAATATTCAAAAGTAATGTCGTAAAATCAAGCAAAACGAAAACTATTGGAAAATAATGCATTTCGGTCTGTTAGTGCAAATACAGGGTGGGAAAACAAAATGTGTTATAAAGGGTAATATATTGGAAATACTATAAGATTATGAACAAATACGACATTATGTCGACGAAACAAATTATGATGATGTTAAATAAGTTACCGTGTTATAACACCATCTAAATTATATTTATACCAGTATAATAAAACTTGGCTGTCGGGATACGCCGTGTCGATTGTCATTAAAATGCTGACGTTTCGAACTGATTGCACAGCTCATCTTCAGAGATGTGAAGAGGAAATCACTGGGCAGAACCTACTCGATCCAGCTCGACCCAGTGAATGACAAAGTACAATTGTGTACACGTACACAGCGTACAGTACACGGCGTATCCCGACAGCCAAGTTTTATTATTGACTCGGGCCGTGAAAGCCTACGACAAGTTTTATACCAGTATAGTTACGATCAAACAGAGACTTATCGTTATCTGTTATCACGATGACTTTTGTACTACTAAACTGCTATAAAAATATTACTATCGCGTAGATGACATTTAGAAAAACATCAATTATAGGCTATGAGTTGACTAGAGATATTGTGTAATAAGCGTTTACACATTGTAGACTATGATCGATCGAACCGAATTATTATTAATGTTGTTGTCACTAACAATTAGAACAATTGGCCAATTAATTTAAACGAGTACGACGCTTTTGAAAGAAAGAAGTAGGCCTACCTTAATAGCAACACAAAAACACAATAGTTTTAGTTATATAGTTGGCACCACTGTACGCAACGTCTTCGCACACCTCCCCGCTATGTTGGCAGCACGCGACTGACTGGCTTCGTGCGTAGTCTAATTTGTCTCACGTGTTTTATCAATTGAATATGACCTCAAACTCGTACTCGTGTACGCTAGATATTAACGTTACTTAACAACGTCTATCTCTCTTCTAGAGCTGGCTGCGACCTCCATAGATAAGAGATGGCAGAGTTTAAGGATGAAACACAGTAAGTGGTTGTCAGAGACTGACTGAAGCCATGGCGCTATCAGATGAGAAGCAATTACACACGGTCATAAAACAACTAGCTCCTTTTTGCTAGAAAATAGCCTTTTAATGTAGCAATATTTTGAAGGGTTTTACCCTTGTCTAATCTAAATTATTTACTAAAACCCTTATTTGCAATTTTTTATTTTATTCATCGATTGTTTTCTGTCAGATGTTTGTATTTTTTGTAAATAATGTCAGACAGACGATGTAAGGTGAAACCTTTCGAAATATTGCTACATTAAAAAGTTATTTACTACTAATATTTACCTGATCTATTAAAGTTTCTTTTAAAATAACTGTATACTTTGTAGCAAGTGGCACATCGATGGCGTCGGTGCCATTAGGTTGACTTCGAGCTTTGACATGAAACTCCCCCACTGGAAATCAGTGTTGTGACTGAGTGGGTATTGACTCTCAAAACGTATTTTGTTTATTTATATTCCAAAAATTTAAATTGAATGAATGTAGTGAAAATAATTTTTAAAATATCCTAAATATTGAAATTTTGTGCTGTGAAAGCTACTTTTTAAATGCGGCATGTTTGAGCCATACTCGACCTTTAAAAGTAGCAGATTGAGATACCTGAGAAAAGAAGAGACGAAACTTTACAGCTAAACTTTAATTTGTTCTGCTGAGGAAAACTATAGCGAAACATAAAATAGGTTAACGTATAATTTTATCATGTTGTTCAGGCAAGGTAAGTCAACAATTAAGTTGAAATTGTTTAAAAGAGATTAAACCGCATGCTATATAATATGTATGTTTATTTGACTTCAAATTGGAGTGACTGGTTGGTGAAACAATTCAATTTGTTGTATTGCTTTTTTGCAAAACAAGAGTGCCGTAGATTTTACACTACAGCTACCTGTGTATAAGTAGTTGATTACTTTCCGCTGCCTCGTTATAAAGAAAGTACCATGCTACAAGTAGAGCCAACCTTATAAACTTTTAATACATGTTTGCACAAATGTTTGAATGTTGATGAACAAACATCAAATGTTTGGTTACAGGGTAGAAAATTCGCCGACCGGAAGTAGGTAACCCAGATAAAAAGCAAATGTTGTATTATTTTTTGCAATTTGCAATTTAAACACTGTGATGTTATACGTCAAAATTGTGTTTTTATAATTAGGCGAGGTAGAAACCGTTGCTCAAAATATAAGTACTGTCAAAAATTTGCAATAATGCTGACCGATAGTAAAGGTGATGTCAAGACCCCATTTTTTTAAAACGCCTTTCTTGTCAATTTTTCCGCAATCTTTCTTGGTCGACGCAAGAAATGATTTAAAATTTAATTCATCACTTCCCCGAAACATCTCGAGATGAAAAGCTCGCCCAGCAGATGCCGTCACAAGCGGTCGAACACAGCCAGTTATCTGCGGTGGGTCGGAGTAATCCAATTAACATGCGTTTCGTGCTTTGTCACCAGGAATTACGTCATTCGGACAAGCAGGTTTTTCAAGCTAAATTAAATGGATTAACGCACATATTACGCACACACACTTTTACGCCACATCGCACCCTTCATTTAATTATCAGATAATCCGGCCATTACGCTTAGAATAATTAACAAGGCACGTGAAAGTAGGTTACATGGAACGTATAATATAACTCAAGGGGAGGAGAAACTGTGCTACTTTCGAAGGAAGTACACGGTAAATAAGCGCAGTCACGCATTTTATTACATATTTAAAGCTATTGCTGAAAATATAAACAATGTTTTTGTAAGCACTTTCGACTTTAGAAGCAAGTTTTACTATAGTTATTAGGGAGCGAAGCTATCCTGGGTCACTTTTCTGCCCATCCATCCGTGCGTGTCACGTCTGATGTCAAAAACCGAACGTGACATCCGATATTGTTAAAAATAAAGAAGGTTCGTAATGTTTTGGTGACCTGGGGGTACGCGGGCGAAAATCCCCACCGAAAAAGTGGTTTTCTATCCACCTGGCACCTCCACCAAGATTGAATTAAACGCGAGGACAAACATTTCCCCCTCCTTATATTATACGGTACTCGTTTCGTATTTTGTAAGTTGACACAAAATAAAAAATACCAGATAAATAATGTAAAAAATAACTAAAAAGTATAGGGTATATAAATTTGTACTGGCATACCAATGAGAGCTATATTAGAACATAGGAAAAACAGAACAATATTACTCTGTAGCACTTTTTGCGATAATAATGGTTTTCTGTTTCACATTTATATTTATTTACAACAATCCATGGCCATGTATATGGTACACTTACAAGAACTAATGGACAAATACCATTACCATGCAGTATATACACTTGGCTTATGCTTCTTTTGGTACAAATTTTAGATTTGAAATATGTTCAATATAGCTGAAACAACCCATCCAAATACGCAAATGGACTTTATAAAAACTTTCAGAATTTTCCAACCCAACTTTACTTTTAGATTGAATTGTATTTACAGCGAACAGTCACTATTACCATGGCCCACACTCGATACTAAAATTCATATTTTATTATGATGGGAAGCTGAAAGCGCTAGCCGACATTTTAAAAAGCCATCCTCACGAAGGAAAAGTGTTCGCGAACAAAAAGAAACTTCCGCCCGCTAACCAGCTTAAAACATCACGCCATCATAATCTCTCCCTATCTACTTATTTCTAGTAAAATACCGCATGCTTTTCAGCCCGAATCCATTCACTCCGCAAGATGGATTATATTTTGACACGTTCACTTTGATCAAAATTCCTAATTACATTACAGCTAGTTTTATTATCATGGTAGTCTATCTTTCTTATCCAATATCGTTAAAACAAGCAAGGCTTATTAACCGAGCTATAGAGGAAGCGTGCGCGGTAGTGTCACGCCGCTGATATGAGCGGTAATTGGCTGAAAACGTCCATAGATGCTCTACTTTGTTTCATTCTGTAGGGATGAGTTTTAATAAGAGTAATTACAAATCAATAAAGACCGAGTTGAATGGAGCGTTGCCGGGTGGGGTACAGTTTTGAGCTTCGTAAGTAGGCCTACCATGGTCACAACAATATGACACTTGGAAAGAGTGCCAAAAAATATCATTTGTCAGGAAATGTTATGAAAACAATTTGTGATAAGACAATAAGGTGAACTAATTCGATAAAAAGAGGCGTTTACTGAGATATGACATATCATTCAATTATCGATATCGCACGAAAATATCGAATCGACATAACAAACATATGAATTATAAAAAATAATCTATCAAAAGAGTAGGCCTGCTATTAAAAATGTGTGTAAAAAGATTGATAAGGTATCGCCAAAATTTCATAACGATTTCTACGTTGAGATATTGTAGGCTTTCACGACCCGTAGATGACTTCAAGTCTTCTTCAAGTCATGAAGAAGCCACCAGCATGGGTGGCAAAACGACGAGTGCCTCATCATCGACACGACGCAACAGCCCAAGAATCATACAGAATTTCTACGTTCTCAAACTCGCGTTTTATGACCCGGCACCTCCACCATATTTATTCATGCGATCCAAAATTTAAAGAAATAAATCCATTTTTCTTATGTATTTTCAGCGTAAAAGACTTTCACATCATTTAAAAAAAAAAAAAAAAAAAAAAAAACATTTTTAACAAATTTTGATTTTGATTTCGTTTTTAGTTTTCGATATTTCGATATGGAGCCCAAAAATAGATATCAAAACTACTCCCACATAACTATCGATATTGTAACAATATATTATATATTTTTTGCCTCCAGGGTTGCCACCAAGAAAAAATAAAAATCCTGTTTGAGCACATCAAAAATCCTAAGAAATCCTTAAATGAAACACCCAAATCCTTAAAAATCCTTTTAATGCCTAAATGTACCAATTTGAATATGATATCGATATAATATCATAATGTAATTGTTGTAAAAAAAAAATTGAAAATATAATTTTTTAAAGAGTAGGCCTATTTTTAAATATTTGAGGCCAAATAGGGTTGATAAGGTATCACCATTAATGCATTTTTAACGATTTTCACGATCTCATATCCGCGTTTTATGACCCGGCACCTCCACCATGTGCACCAGCCAGGTTAATTTAATTTAGACTACCTACCCGGCACCTCCACCAAAATTCCGAAATTTTGCATTTTTCATAAACTTGGGTTCAGGCAGTGGTGTCTTGACAATGCAACAACAAGAGCTCAGCCGTGGACTCCTCGACCTCTCTTAACGGCGACCTTGTCACCCGGGTCATAAAACAAAACACGATCCAAAATGTCTGCCCGGCGAGGAAGCGTGAAAGTATCCCCACCACATGCGCGCTTATGTTTTGTTTTCATGTTGTAAAGCACTCCTGAGTGGCAGCCCTTATTGCGTCTAGACTGGGTTTTAAGCGGTCGAGTCGCGGTAGTAGTAAAACTAGAACCTCTCATGCGATGAGATGTATTTCGCTAGGGGCTGACAAAGTTTCAGTGCCGCATCATAATATTATACATGCCGTGAAGAAAGAAAGAGCCAATAAAAAGCCGCTGAACATTGGAACTATTCAGTGTATTACAGGGATAAGACAATTTGTAATTTTCAATTATTAAAGAAACCATAAATATATGTATTTATACGTGAAGCAATACGGGACAATTTTTATCACTTGGAACTAAAATTCTGGACTAGCTGAATATTTTAGTAGATATTCCAGAAGGCGTCCTTGATAAAGGAAAGACTCCTTTAAAAAGAGTGAAACAATGTTCACCACCAAGTAAAGTTTTGTAACTGATAAAATTTGATTAGTAAAATCGGTAGCAATGAAGATTTAGCATAAAAGTAATTTTGAAGCAAATTATCAAAGGATGCCAATGGCCTCTACAACAATAGGTGAACTTGTGAACTGACCTTGCCATGAGCTTTTGACTACATATACGCTGAGTTTAATTGTTGTGTATGGTGATTTGGGAAGCTGTTACAAAAAGCTATACATGGTCTATTGACAAGAAAGATTGCCAATGTAAATGTGTCGTATTTGTGTTTTAAATTATAGATAATAAACTACTCTCAAGTTTAAAACTATTGACTTTAAGAGCAATGTTTGCGAAACACTGTTCAATTTGCATTGAATAAACAGCGACAGGCAGACTGATAAACAGATACACAGAAAGATTTGATATGATTTATTCGAACATGAATGGTTATATACACAGAAACGGATACAACAAAATAATACAAATTAACAAGTATGATGAAAGATAAATAGATTGGCATATAGACAGATAAGAGAGATAAGTAGTTAGAAGCAAACAATTAGAAAATAAGGTATAGTTGTTTCAGTTAAATTAAACACACATTCAATTATCGATATCATACAAAAATTTCGATATTAATAATCAAAATTTCATTATTTGTATAAAAAAATACAAAAATCCACCAAAAACACAAATTTAAAAAAAGGTTGATAAGATATCGCCAAAAGTGAATTACGAGATTTCCGTTCTTACACACATAAAGACCCGGCACCTCCACCATAATAATAATTAATCAATTTCAGTCGAAAAGAAATAAACCATTTTTATAAGGTATTTGCAGCATAACGGGTCATATATTTTCATCCCCGAATATTCCTATCCTTAGTTTAATTTTTTATCTCCCCCCCCCCCCCCCCCCCCCCCCGATATTTCGATATGGAGTAGGAATCTCGATATCTTTGTCCAGCCCTAGTAGTAAGTCAACGTTGAAGTTTAGAGAGGGTTTTACTGCAAAGTACGTGCAGTACAGCGCGTCGGGGATGACTTAGTTATACACCCGGCTCACTCGCTTCGGATAACCGTATTGAAATGCACGCACCTGTCTCCCATACATTTGCATATTTTCATCATAATATTATCCACAATTTAGCCTAGCCCCCGGAGCGTATACTTGTTCTACTGGCCTGGCCTGCTCAACCCTTGTGCAAGTGTGATATCTTAACGCCTGGCTCGAATCTGCATACTGGAATCAGGGTGATTTTGTCATGATTATTCTGTGGCTGTCAACTGTCAAGTTTAGCTAATCTGATTCCGACGTTTGACCACTCACGGCGGGCGTCGCTAGCTAATTGCGCCTCCTCGAGCGAGGCTGTTTATACACTGTCCGTGTCGGAGGCAAACTGGAACTTCTTGAGGTCTGAGCAGGGTGTCTACAAATTTTCCATTACAAAATTCCCTGACTTTTCCAGGTTTTCAGACGGAAAATTATATTCTTCCAGGCTGCAAATTTGGCTTTCCCGCGCATTATAATGGAGGAAAAATTGTTAATAAATTCCATGTCGATTTCAGCGGGAATTTTTAAACACCAGACAAGGCAAAATAATCTAAGAATATTTTTTAAAAATTGATAATTTCTATTTTCAGCAACAAAAAACGGTATTGAAATTACTAAAAAAAATTGATTTTTTTACATTTCTTCTAAAATTCCAGAAAATAAACAAAATTCCCTGACTTTCCCAGATTTATTAAATTTCCTGACAATTCCAGGTTTTCCAGTCTGAGTGAAAACAACGGTGGGAATTCAATTCAAGCCAATGTTCTGAAGTTTTGGAGGATGATGCTCAGGCGTTTGTAATCGCCAAAAAACAATGAATTACACCTATACTTTTCGTACCACATTTTGATCAGCTGTAATTTCCGAACATAAAATTTTAAATATTGATTGTTGGTTGTAATTGATATGCTCATGTCTCTATGAACAATACTTCCTCATTTTGAACTCATGTCTCACCAAAAATAGTTCAGGAGATTATAACAATTGTCTCTTTTATGGGAATCTATCGAGTTGTATTTTAAAACAAGAAAGCAATACTCATTACGAAAATGATGATGACACGCGTATTTCATTTTATCTCCAACTGTAAATTTTTAGTGTCATGTACAGTGCTCCAGAACAAATCCTAGCATTCCTGATTAAAGCCTGGTTTGCCCCAGTTCAACGAACAGTCTTAAATTAAAGTTGACCAAAGATAGGTTTGCAGTAATTATTAACAATTTAAGATGCATGTATTGGCTCGTATCACATAATTTAAATAATAACACAATATAATATACATGGGTATAGATTATGATGCAGGCTGAATAATAACATAATAATTTTGGTAATCAAATTATCAATGCATTGGGAGGCACCATCTATGCACCCGGTACGTTTATATTTTTGTCATGATGCGTGGAGAAATAATGATAAACACTAATTTTATCCAAATAATAAGCGTTGCACCTACGACGTTTTCCTAGAATCTCTTATAGTTGCACCGAAGATGGTCTGATTTCGGGTTTTAGTGATACCTAGTCTGACACCTATACCACCATGTGCTCAATCAACGTGAGAAATAAGCACCGCCTTACCCATAACCGGCGTGATTGGCCAGCCAGAACGCCTCAACAATGACTTGAACCAACTTACTCAATATTCGGTTATTATTAATATTATCATTACTAAACCGTCTCACGCCCTCCACTCATAAATAAACTGCCGAAGCTTTTTGAAGCGTGAACATTCGAGAAAGGTCAACGCCCTGATAAGAGGACCACACACGCTACCTCTAGGAACCGGAAGTTAACTGATCTGCATCCGGAACTGGATTGGATTGATTCGCTTGCACCGAAGTATTCCGCTTCCTGTGTTGTGTATTGTCAGGTGATGGGTATATGATAACGGTGTATTATGTAATTCCTGTGATACTGATCATGCACGGGACGTTTAGTGACACCGTACGGACGTATTTATATAACGCGTTATTAGAGTAAATTGCATGTTATTAAATAAGTGTATTACTATTATTTTCTCGTGTTATTTTCGGTTGTTGGGCACTTTGCGTGTATCGGCAAGTTTGAAGTCGGCTATGTTCTAGTACCTACACACACTATGTATGCTCGTTTTAAGTATCGATCACTTAATTGAATAACTGTGTAAAACTGAAGACATCACTTGATTAAGATTACCGTAGCGGACATCGAACCCTCGACCTCTCTATAGTGTGATAGCGCAGAGCTACCTAAAAAATATTAAATACGTCAATTTGCTTTATTTTAATTTTACTAGTTGCGATATGGTCTACACCCAGAAGTATTTTTAATAACTATTCATCTATATCTTTTTGTAATGGTATTAAAGACAGAAGTTAAGTGTCTCAACCGGGAAGAGAACCCGGATAGCATCTTACGGGACAGTAGAGGTCCGGGGTTCGATCTTCTGTGAAGGAATTTTAATTTGTCTAAAAATTACAACCATAGAAGCGTCATAGTCGACAAAGGTTAATATGATTACAGCCTAGGGTAAGCTATTGAATGATAGAAAATTGTTATAAAAGTTTGCCTTGACTGATATGGTATATAGAGGATGCACGATTATGGTGCAAACATACTTTTCTTACGGATGCCAGTACAAGTCTCCTTTACCGGGTGTAACCTTCTTTAGGAGAGTAGCTATAGGTCCTCCTCAGGAAAAACTCTAAGGCAGGATTGCTAGTGACGGTAATCCAACCCGCACATCTTGCATGAGCTCCGTGTATCAAAAACGTAACACGAAATTTCTTCAGATCCTGACTTCACAGTTGACACAAAAATATGACTCAAATCAATATAAAACTCAAATAAGTCACATGGAAAACACAATGATTAGGGTTACCCAAGATCATAGTAATAAGTAATCACAATTCACAACATTAATAATCTCGCTAAGCAACCACATCAATTATTTTACAAGAACAACGCCCTATGGTAGCAATAGTAAGAGAATATGATTTAAATTAACCTGCTATGAGTACCGACTTTGAGCTCGTATTTAACTAGTGTAACAAGTCTAAGTGAACCTCATTACAGATCTAATCTAGGGTTGAGTAATGAGTAATGGCGTACTTGGTAATAACACTGATTTTTACGATGTAAGTAATTTAAAATGTTATATATACCGGTATTTCAATATGATGTGAAGATAGGAAAAAACCGTTGATGATATTAAAAGGTAGTGTATATTCAGAGTCGGGTTGTATTACATTCGCGAATCACGATTAATAGATAGGCGGCTTATAATGATATGATGCAGATGACATCGCTACTCCAGGCAATATGATGATAGATGGTTTGCTGCCGATGTAAGCCACGGGATAATATTATCAGAGCATTGCTCTGAGGACGATTAAACAATGTGTACTTAAAAACAATACTTTTGAAGAATTAAAAATATTAAGAAAATACTACCTAAACGTTTGGGAAAAATAACGATAAATTTTCCAATACGGCGGATGAATGAATTAGACACGTTACATTTTGGAATTTTTTAAGTAAAAGTATCTAATTGTTCATAAACAAAGATAAAATTTACATAATTATTAGCCGATCTAAGTAAATATGAATGTAGAAGTTTTACAAAAATTATAATTCAATGCAATAGCTTTTATAATTAGGTATTTGCGTATAGAAGTCATAATGGAGAAATATGTGTGCGAACATAATATGTGTTAAATCAAGCAATGAATATGTGACAGGGTATGGGTATAAGTGGTGAGGTGCCTAGGCCTAATTCGGGATGAAGTCGTGATGATGTTGTTGTTGTTGATGTTGTTGTGTTGTTGTTTTAGTCGTATTCTCCTCGGCACATACGACTCAATACAACTTCCCGACTGAGTCCTAACATCTCAGCCTTACACATATAATATGCTTCCAATAGTTGCACCATGCTTGTCTTTGACAGCCACATACGAGCAGTCTATGATTACCGATGTGTAGCCCTGCTACAGTAAACACGTTGTGATTGCTACCTTGGCATAGGTCGTACCTCTCACACTGAATGTCACTCTTTACATCATCCTTATTTCCACCGGCTTCGTAACACACGCGAGTCACGGATGTTCTCGACGCCCACAGAACTACACTAGTGACACTTGCTATAGGACACCGACCCTAGGCGATCTGTCGTTCACCTGATTGATTATTGCCGGAAAATATTTTGGTAATGTTATTAAATTTCACTGTACATCTAGGACCAGTTAGAAGGTGTAATCGGTAAATTTAACTAATGATGCTTGAATGACCCGGCACCTCCACCATTTGTAAAAGTCGGGACGAATTTATATACTATATGCTATAGCCCGACACCTTTTGAAGAACTAGAACAAGTAGTTGCAGCATTTTGATCGGTATCGAAAATATTCCCACTTATCGATATCGAATCAAAATATCGATTTTTGGTCCCTATACCTAACGAGTAAAATAATATGAGTCTCATTTTCAAAATTCCCATGTTATGACAAAGCGAACATTTCTCCCCAGATGCATACACATTAATTTTGCATACCGGTATTGTTGTTCGAACTTTAAATATAAATGTCAAGTAAAACGCAACCTTGCAATAGAATTTTTCGGATTAGGATATAAGTAGGTTATGCATGTATAGATTAGGTATGTGAGTGGGTAGGTGGGTAGGTAGGATGCATTTAGACATCATAGTTACATAAGAATAAAACACCAACCGCGCTTCTAAAAATTACATTTTCGCCACCATGTGACTAAAGAAAAAGTAAAATGTCAACATACAACATGTCTAAATCGTCCTGCATGTCGACTTATATGCTAGGCCCTACTTATACACTTACTACTTATATAGCCAGGAACTAGCTATACGGCGTCAATTCGTCTAGGTCTGCGCTTACTTCACTCCCTTATCGTACTCACCTGTAACAAGATACAAATCAATTAGTGTGTGAAATACCATAGCAAGGTATCAATACAATTATCTTATCGTAACGGATGTGTGTTAATCAGATTAGGGTATCCATTATATTATGAAACATTTGAGTGTATTCACTCTAAAGTACATCAACATGATAATTAATCACCAACGTAGGCTAATCATTATCACTTATATCATAATTAATAGAAGTAGAATGACAATGGATTCTAGTCGAATAGAGTATATCTTTAACTCGCTCTATTGCATGCAATGTACGGAGATTTTAAAAATTCTACAAACTACAATAAAATAAAATAAATAAAATTTACAAAAATGTTTACATTTTCAAAACTACAATAGGCCTACTAAAGCTTAGTTTATTGTTGGAGCCTTAATGTATACGGGTTATGTGTGGAGGGGACAATATTGTATATCTTATCACACGGCATTTAAAAAAAAAATCCGAGTCTGAATGCTGCGTAATGCTTGATGGGTACGATACAATCAATGTGAGGAGATGGGGGGGGGGGGGGCAAGGTTATACACACAATCGGGGCCAGGTATTGATGTGCGGCTGAACGGCAGAACTATAGATGACAGTTTTTATCGAAGAACTGCACCTTGACTAATAACATGTCTCACAAATCACATGTCCACATCCACACAGCTGCTTGCATCACTTCATTGTCTTCTAGCTAAGATCACAAATATAGATGTGATATCCAAAAGATCACTTTTACCGATTTAGGAATTGCGTCAAGTGCACACCTTACCGCTAGTGATCTAACCATAGGTTGGGTCAAGGATTGGCCGAGGTGATATATGCAACAAGTGCTTTGCATATGCAGCGCAACAAATATCTTGTGATCAGGTACCAGACTTTACATGACATTCACAACCTTCAGAGCAAGGGTGTCCCAAACAGAATTTGTCGTTATTTTATTAAAAAAATGTTTATTTGGATCAAGGGTGCGTCAACCGTCAGGTCATAATGCACCACTCTAGCCTAAGGGAGGAAAAACCAATGCAGAACCAGCCACGGGTAGGGGAGGATCTCACGACGTGGTCGTCATCGTCTTTCTCATCGTTTCATGTTGTCATGGTCGTCGTAATCGTCAAGGTCTCAAGGAAAGGCAGAAAGATTCCCGAAGACGATTGCCAAAGCTCGCCTGTAGTTTTCGGGGAGTACCAGCTGATGTTTGCGAAATAAGCTAGGCCACTAATAAAGCGCCTCAGAAAATGTCTACGAATTATATAATTTATTCCAATCATTATATCAAAATCCTGGTTGTATAACTGGACGAAACGGCGTAAGAATAACGATGATGTGTGCTTAGAGCCACTCCAACACGCACACGCACACGCACACGCACCTAGACGGAAGATAAGGCTCGGCCGTGCATTGGCAACGACCGCACAGTTGTTCGCTAGGCCGAGTCGAAACGTCGAGTAAAGACAATTCTCACAGCACGACGTTGTTTTTAAGAGATCATCGGAGATTTGCGACAGAAAGATCAACGACCTCCATTCCACTCCCAGAGCCAAACTATCATCGCGAAGTAGTAGTATTACTCTACTTGTATTATACTTTTTTTTATTTGTAACACAGAACAATATTAGTTATACGCATAATTAAAAAAAAATCGTATAAATTCGAGACGTAGAATACCATCATTGAAGGTTGCTACCATTTGCTTTATTTTTAATTTTGCCCAAAAGTGGTTGAACAATTCAAAATCGCACCTATCTCAACTGGCAAAATATATACAGTAGTAATTTTAAAAATCAACTATGCACTAATGAAACAAAATAGCCACTGAAGAATTTTCCTTCTGGCATTATTTGGGGTTTAAAGTATATCACAATTGAATGTATACGATACGATATCATAACCGCATTTGAGCATGAATTTAATGATCTACGAAATGTAACTTTGTAGTATATACCATCGTTTAAAAAATATGATTGCTTGTGTATTTTGAATACGAAACCCGACAAAACCTTGTTGTTTCGTGAAAATCATTGTGCTTATTGTTACTGATTATTATTATTATTATTATTATTATTATTATTATTATTTTATTATTATTATTATTATTATTTATTCAACAAATTCCAAACTTTACAAATACACATACATATATGTAACACACCATATACAGCACAGGTAAACCAAGAGCACATAACGTGGTAGATGACATATACACACCTATATTAGCAGAGTACAGATATTTATTAAGCAAGCTAAAAAGAGCTAGTTAGCTCCATGGCAGAATGGCTTAGCTTGCTTTCTATACAATAAAACTACAATACACTAGGTTTAAATCTTAATGAATGAGTATGAAAATTCGAGGTACAATAAAAACAAAATTACATTTAAATTTAGATGAATGAGATGAGAACATGTGAGATCCAATCATGTCCAGTCAGAGCCAAGAGAATGCTAGGTCATAAGCCAAGTTGTAAGATAGTTGCAAATACACAAGAGTTGAAAGAAAAACTAAATTGATTGAAGACAGTCAGAGTATATACATTGACAGAACTGAGAATGTGAAACAGAGTATATTAATTATTGTGCGCAATTATTGTGAGTAAATGTCTTGAAAATGAAGCTAAGGTATTAAAATTTTTGATTTACGTAGATGCAACAATCTCAAACAGTAATCACCATGTTAGGAGAGCATCGGTTATTTAAAACGTGCTTTGACTAAAGTTTTGAATTTTGGGACTGATGAGGCTCTTACAGGCGCTGGTAATGTGTTCCAGAGACTAACTACTCTGTAAAAGAAACCACATTGATAAGCAGATGTTCTTGCAAAAGGGGGGGATAGGGTTACACCCTCGTTTCTCTGGACACTCCTATAGCGCAACTGTAGTCGCTTGAATGGACATGTGTGGATGTGTACAATACATCTATTTGTTTAAAATACAATTCCAGAGATGGCAGGTTACACTGTTGTCTTCTTACTGTGGCACTTCGTTCACCCTTGCTGGTAATGATTTTACTCACTCGATTTTGTCAACATTCCAGTTTGGCTATATTGGCAGCAGTTTTAGGGTGCCATGCTGGAAGGCCATATGTAATAATAGGGCGAACGAGTGTGAGATAAGCAGTGTGAAGTACCTGCTTCTTGCAACCGTGCAAATTTCTATCACAAAAGAAGACGAGATATAAATATGACACAATGGACTGATCTTCAATCATTACGATAGTTGACAAATCGTCCATCAAAATATTCCCTCTCGCTATTTCATCATTGCCGATAACACTACCTATTGATTTAGCGATATTCTTATCGTTAGGCCGCCTGATAATAGATGACACATCAGCACAGGGCGCCCATCTGTCTACGATCAGCGATCACACTAACTCGAGAATAAACGAACGCTTCCATCAAACTTTTACGTACGTTTTTATTTCCTTTTTACACACACAGCCTTCGGTATATTTTTTGTTGAACGTTCTTTCTTTCTCTGGAACTCTTTGTTTTCAGCAAACACGATGTTCTTCACAAGGCCAGTCGTGAACCGGTAGTTTGTAAACTGTCTGTGCCGCTAATCGCCTAATAGGCTTCAGTTGTAGCGGTTCTGATTAATGACAAAACGTCAGATTTGCAACGACCTTGCGCTGTCGATTATTACGAATTACCCACAGGAAAGATTTACTACTTACATTGAAGCCACAAGGAAAGGAACTACCCATAAAGGCAGTCACGTACACGTATAGATAAAACATATATATTTAGATTATAACAACGTGGTATTTTCTATACCAACCAGTATGCGAAGAGTGGAAAATATGATATTATCGAAGATCGGACACGATAATTATCGAAGATTGTAGCGATATAAATCAATAATACTACCCACTTAGCAAAGCTTATACGTTCAGGTTCGGTTCGCTAATGGACTTGTAAAATTATAGAGAACTGCCCCATTAATCGTACATAAATAGGCAGTATCGTGCACATTGAACTGCGGAAAAAACTAAATGTGGAAATATTCTCAACTTTTTTTATAAGAAATTACACTTACATGATAATTTACATAGTTTATTTGCGGCGATGCTCGCCGATGAGATATATCATCATGACATTTTGAGTAATGTTCTAAATTTAGTTTCAAACGGCTTTGATTAGCTGCAATTGTACAAGTTTGTAAGGCTCGCTCTCATAGACCAAGGTTTCTCAGTGGCGTGATGTTTTTCTAAGCTCGGGCACGACCGAGGAAGGCGACGGCTTCCGTGAACATAGTGTCCGTCATTGTAGGGAGCCGGCGTAAGAAACAGCGCCTTGTAGAGTGCGCACTTCGTGTTATAGTTACGTCACAGCTGTGTAGAAGGCGGTGGCTAAAGCGCAATTTGGACTTACAAAACAAAACTCCCCCCCCCCCCAAAATCATACTACGTCAGACCACATCAGACCAATGGTGTGATTTTGTTCAGATATAACTTTGATTTTACGAAAAGGTTTTAGGTCACATGCTTTCGGGTAGGTCTAAGTTAAGAGATTTCGAAGGTTTCCTAAAATTTTAATTGAGTTCCGAGTAGACGTTTCTTCGGTAGAGAGGCTTAAAAAAGGTTTTATTCTTTGTGAAGTCATATTGATAAATAAATAAACTAGGAAAACGCTTAAGTCCCGCCGCGTTGTTGGATGAGCGTAATTGGTGCATTGAGCTGCCATGTGTTATGCGGATTTTCTGTTGTTCTGTGAAAAAATCATTACTAAGTTGAAGATTTTTTTTAAAATTAAATTAAATTAAATGAAAAATTAACTTAAATTTTTTAATTAATCGTAATTTTAAAAAAGAAAAAAATCGTAAGAAATAATTATTCAATTGCGACAAATTTTACAAAAATATATGAATTTATAAAATTAAGGTTCTGTGAAAAAATTATTACAATGGGATAAAGCATATAGGTGTTATAAGTCAAAGAATTGTTTTAAAAAAGAAAAAAAACGTAAAATTTCGATTTTCATGAGAAATAATTTTTCGATTACGCTCAAATTTCACACGAATATCTTAATTCATGAAATTAAGGTTCTGTGAAAAAATCATTACAATCGGTTAAAGCATGTAGGTGTTATAAGTCGAAGAAAGTTTTTAAAAATCGAAAAAAATCGTAAAATTGCGTTTTTTTATGAGAAAAAATTTCTCGATTGCGCTCAAAAACGTGGCAGTTCTAAGTTCAGAGATTTCGAAGGCCTCCATGAAATTTCATCGCAATCGGAGTATCGGTTTAGCCGGAATCGTGTTAACAGACACACAAAAATACAGAAAAGAAAAAAAAACATTCCGGATTTTTTTCTCCAGTGTAGTGAAATGGAATCTTCGCTTCGCTCGCTTCGCTCATCCAATAAATATTTAACATACAATATATTTTTCAAAGATTCATATTATTCAAACTAGAGCTGGACAAAGATAGCGATGTTTAATAATATTTTCGATTTGAATATTTGAACTCCATATCAAAAATTTAAAAATTAAAAAAAGTTAAAATTAAAACAAAAAGTAGAACGAGGATAGGAATTTGAATGTGAATGTGCATTGTGCAAGTCCAAGAAATACCCCCAAAAAAACGAAGATTCCTTCAAATTTCGGTTTCCGTGCCTCATTATTATGGTGGAGGTGCCGGGTCATTGAACGAGTGTGAAAACGTTATTCATTTTTCACGATTACAGCCACACAATGTTTTTTAAATTTATTTGCATACCTTGCAAATATGTAGCATACATGGTGATTTATAGGTAGACCTACTTTGATACATATTTTAAGGTTGATTTTTTCACATATAAAATGTCGATCGATATCTTTACCGACTTTTTCCTGCGATATCGAAAAATGAACGATGTCATTAACCCAGCTCTAATGTAAATTACTCCATCCGATCTCCCAGCATTAACTAGAAGGTTTGTTGTTTGTATACAAACGTTCCATTTAATTCGACCCAACCCAAGCTTAGAAAAACTTTATAAAAATTATATCGGCAATTCAAATTTCAATACCTGTTAATAATTGAGAAAGTTCATATTGTTTACTTTATTTTATTCTTTGCGGGTAGACGAAGTTATGATTTTACTTTTAATGTTTTATAACGCCGATGCCAAATGTTTCAATGGGCGATAAATAATGCATAAAGTACCAAATAAATAAGCTGTTCCGTTGAGACTGGTTATAATAAAGTGGAATAGCAGTTTATTGGTATAAGTTTGCTATGGAACCTTAGAGCACATCAATTTTTTATTTCCTTTCTAAGTAGATTATGTTTATCAGTTCGCAAATTAAATCCATCTTGATTCCTTAGTTCCTTGAAATGAAAATTGAAACATTTGCATTTCCTAAAAGCTGATAACAACCCAAACGATACATAATTCATCAGCGATGTTTTTTTTTTTTCTATTATGAGCTACGTACATGGAAATGGTAATGAGATTGGGCCATATTCTTAAGAATGGTGGTGTCAGAAATGTCAGTCATCGTCTGTGCAAATAGTGATTATGTCAGCCTGAAAGATAATAAATACTAGGAGGTCGAAACTGTCACTAGACTTAAAACACCCTGCATGTAGCCCTAACTATAGTTGAAACTTTCAGCTGAAGTAAATGTGTGCTTTGATTTCGTAGTTATAGCGTGTTGAGACTCTACGTCGCAAATATGAAGAGAGGTCAGCGGTGAATATACTTAAATCGAAGTTCCAGCATTCACAAAAATATTAGTCTCTTAAGATGAATTATTTCTACCACTAATACACCGCTTTTAGGCGAAGTTGCCTTTAATTTTCACCACAAATGCATGCCTTAGTGTGTGTGATATCTATATCGATAAAATATACACTAGCTCTGCCCCTAGCAAGGACATAATATGCAGTCGAAATACTAACTACATACACCAAAGTGTTTTTGTTGATGACAATGCAGGCCTCCGAATTCCATTAAATTGGTTCCCTTTGTGTTCCCATCACCTACAGATTCGAATTGTACAATTTCAAATATGTGGAGCAGCTGCAGTTGATTGTATGCAGAGGTACGTTAATTTCATTTCAAGCAGATGGCGTAGACGTGCATTATAGAGCTAGGCGCATGCAAGCATTAGAATACTGCAGATGCTAAAAGAACGGGAAAAACTATAATAACACAAATTCCAGGCTTTTTGTAACTTGCTGCACTACGAGGGTTCATGTAACGAGGTTAATTGAGAGGATAGTTCAACAATGAATGGTATCGATAAAATGATATTGCCAATTTTATGAAAATTGTAGATGAAATTTGAAAAAGAAGATATTTAGTTAACTACCACGAGAAAATTAATTCCGTGTTTAGTTTTCGTCTGCTAGTATTTAATTAAGATAGCGCTCCGTTACGATAAATGAATCAGACCGACAGTTTCCACTGCAGAAGGACAGATACGAACAAGGTTCTATAGTCTCTTTCTCCATGCAGCTAGATAAAAACAAGACGGTTGGATGGTATATCCGCATCCGTCATTAAGGTTCTCACTACAAACAGAGCTTTAATACATAAACTGAGTCAATTTATAGCTTAAAATTATATTTGAAATATCTCAAACAAAATTATTAAAATAATAAGGCAAAGATAAATACTCTATATTATACTACAAATTAAGGTTACCGAGAGTGTAAGCTCAAGCGCTAAGCGCTCGACTCTGATTTGGGAGGTCCCGAGTTCGAGTCTCGTCGTGACCGGCAATCCTGACTGAAGGATTTCCTGAGGTTTTTCTCAGTCGTTAATGTGAAGAAAAGGGATTGAGTCCTCTTAAACAGCCCTCGGACATCCCTTCACAATTGTCCCATCCGCAACCTACCTAGTTCACCTGGGGCATATGGCGTATATGGCACCCTATAACAGGCTTAATTCACACGGTAAAATAATTAAACTGTAAATTTATTTACATTATTCTTCGTTTCAATGTATTTTGTAAATAGTTTTCCCCACTTGATTTGCATGCGATAATAATTTTAAATCGACAACTTGAAAATGGCTGCGTCAACCTTGTTTTAAAGATCCCCGAAAGACGACTTTGGGCGTTTATTTTAATTCTAGGCGTGAAAGAGATTTCAAATCTTTCTAAAGTCGAAATGAAACAGCTCAGCGGCGCAGAATAGGTCAGCGCTCTTCACACACCGCAGACACAGATTCGGGGGATGTAACACCCTCTAAACTCGGAGATATGATTTATCCGTGGCTTCTTTCTACTAACGACTAAAAAGGTGCAGTGCGAAATGAGCTGCGCCATTTGTCTTTCTCCTCCCTCGAGGTTGTCTCGCATTAGGTAGGAGAGAAGTCGCAAGTAACAACCTTTACACTGCCAAAACCTGAGCAGATATCTCGGTGCATACACTGCAGATTGCACTTTAACGCGTACTGCAGTGGAAATATTCTGCTACGTTCTGACATATTATAGTTCTATATATATGATCCAATTGTAAAGTATTGACCATTTTATACTCCGATATTGTTTTCAATTATCATGTTAGTGAAATTGTGACAGTCTAAAGAAATTTCAGGATAACTTTATATGTTTTAATTGTGTGAGCAAACATCAACAAATAACTGCCACTAGACATACCGTTCATTGTATTATTGGCCCTAGTAACAATTAGTAAAATGATATAATTTTAAATTCATAGTTTAAACTTTTAACAGTGAATAAGAATCATCAGGGATTGATTAAAATAAATACATCAAGTAGAACCTGCAAGAAAATAATTGGCAGTATGCTCCAACCAAAAGAACAACAAGTTGACGAAATGAGAAACAAAATGCAGCGGTGCATTCGGAAAAATCCAAGGTCCACTCAAACTCTAGTAGATTTATGAGGGGACCTTGAGAGAGTCCCACCAAGTTCACTTGTTTTTGAAATCACACTCAAAACTGCCAGTCAGTAAAACCAACTAGGGCTAATTGCAAGTCGGGAGTCGAGCATGTTTTTGTACGACATGACAGGTGCATTTAGAGTATACACGAAGCTGGATCCTGTTGGGTTTCGTAAAGACGTAATCTGTGACTGTGAGGCCTTCAACTTTAAACAGTGCTGCATTAAAGTCGGCAATCAAAATTAAACTTAAACTTCGCATTGAATTACTTCACGTACATCCTATCCTTTAATATACTATAAAAACGCCAAATGTCGTTGATGAGTGATCGGGCCATGAGCTATTAATAACACGTTGCGTTCATGATTGTAACGATATGCTATTTACACCTTTTGTGGCGTAAGCAGAATAAAATTCTGCATAATATATCAAACAGTATGCCCCCTTCTCCCCCTCCCTGAAACTCTTACACAGAAACAAATTCCTCAAATTCAAGCATATAACCTTGAGTTTGTGTAAATTCAGTTATTATATTGAATGTAATTCTTAGTTTTGAGTGTCAGTGAACTTTGGCTAAACAATTCTTTGTACAGTTGCCGTACGATGCTTGTTTTGTTACCGGGTAATCGATTAATAGAAAAAAAAATAGTACTTTACGAAATCTTATATCCATGATCGTTAATTTCCTAATAGTCCGTGGAACAAGCTGCTAAAACTATAGGAACATTTCAAATCCGGAAACCAGCACCAAAATTTAGGAGCAGGTAAAAGACGTATTTTAGAATGTTATTTTCACGGGGGACACGCATGGTAGCAAATAAGTCACCTGTCATGGCGTCCACAAGATGGCCGCCAAAATAATTCTTAAAATTGCTGTAACTCGAGAAGTAATCATCAGATTTGGATAAAATTGGTTTTGTTTTATTCGGTTTTTAATGCTCTACAAAAAATGTCCTTAGAAATTTTACCGTAAATACAATAGTTTTAATTATATTTATATATTATTACAATGTATTGCAATTATAGCACTTTTTGATATACATATAATTATTTATACGTAGAATTTGCTAGATTGTCATAAAATTTTCAGACTATACTAAAATAACGCCAATAAATCCAAAATTTTAAGTCCCGAAACAAAATTCTTGTAACTTTTTGATTAATAAATTAATGAAATTAAGCATTAATTAAAGTCCAATTAAAAGTTTCTTATTCACGTACCAAAGTCACGTAGTGTATCACACAAGAACAATATGACCACAATGAACCAAAAAAATATTAGTTCCAAAAATTAATTCCAATCACTTTCCTATTAATTCAATTAATTCAATTAATTAAAATAATGACAATAATCTCAATTATTTTTTTAAAATTAACGCAATGTGGTCGACCTTGGTATCATTTTATCATTTTAAAGCTAGTTTTAAGACGAATTAATGTAATGAAAATATTAATTGATTTCATTAATTTATCACCGAATAAATTACATTTTAGTTAAATTATCTCACTTTTGACATATGTCTTGTTATGTTTACCTAAAACTCGATCGATCGTCATAAAATTTTACCACTTTACTAACATAATTCCAATGAATCCAAAATGCCATGTCACGAATCAAAATTCCTATAACTTACCGATTAATTAAGTAATTAATTGAAGAAATTCTTTAATCTCAATAATTGTTGTTTACAACCACGTAGCACATACAAAATGCCAACAGGAGTATTAATTATAAACAATGCGAGTATAATTTTAGAATTAAATAGTCTAAAAATGAAATTCATTCTACTTTCCCGTTAATTGAATTAGAGCATTAATTAAATTAATTGATTTAATCACCATTTGTTGTGTAAAATTAACACAGCCAAACTAGGAACCATTTGCAAGCTTATTTTACGGGAAAATAAATTTGTGGTGGATTCAATTAACGGGAAAGTAGCATGAACTTAATTTTGGGACTATTTCTTTTTTAAATTATACTTGCATTGTTTATATTTGATACTCCTGTTGGCATTTTGTATGTGCTACGTGGTTGTAAACAACAATTATTGAGATTAAAGAATTTCTTCAATTAATTACTTAATTAATCGGTAAGTTATAGGAATTTTGATTCGTGACATGGCATTTTGGATTCATTGGCATTATGTTAGTAAAGTGGTAAAATTTTATGACGATCGATCGAGTTTCAGGTAAACATAACAAGACATATGTCAAAAGTGAGATAATTTAACTAAAATGTAATTAATTCGGTGATAAATTAATGAAATCAATTAATTTTTTCATTACATTAATTCGTCTTAAAACTAGCTTTAAAATGATACCAAGGTCGACCACATTGCGTTAATTTTAAAAAATTAATTGAGATTATTGTCATTATTTTTAATTAATTGAATTAATTGAATTAATAGGAAAGTGATTGGAATTAATTTTTGGAACTAATATTTTTTTGGTTCATTGTGGTCATATTGTTCTTGTGTGATACACTACGTGACTTTGGTACGTGAATAAGAAACTTTTAATTGGACTTTAATTAATGCTTAATTTCATTAATTTATTAATCAAAAAGTTACAAGAATTTTGTTTCGGGACTTAAAATTTTGGATTTATTGGCGTTATTTTAGTATAGTCTGAAAATTTTATGACAATCTAGCAAATTCTACGTATAAATAATTATATGTATACCAAAAAGTGCTATAATTGCAATACATTGTAATAATATATAAATATAATTAAAACTATTGTATTTACGGTAAAAATTCTTAGGACATTTTTTGTAGAGCATTAAAAACCGAATAAAACAAAACCTATTTTATCCAAATCTGATGATTACTTCTCGAGTTACAGCAATTTTAAGAATTATTTTGGCGGCCATCTTGTGGACGCCATGACAGGTGACCTATTTGCTACCATGCGTGTCCCCGTGAAAATAACATTCTAAAATACGTCTTTTACCTGCTCCTAAATTTTGGTGCTGGTTTCGGATTTAAATGTTTTTACGCTTGTTCCACGGACTATAAGACAGTCACATTGTATAATATTACAATAAAACGCAAAGTTTCACTATGACGAAACTATAATATTTAAACAAAATGAACATTTTTTGGACGGCAAGAAAAAGGTCAGAAGTTAAATTTCGTCGATTTTGACCTATGTTACATTTTTATCATTTTAATTTTTTTTCCTACTTCTGTGTTAAGAAAATGGGCACAAGTCATAAATCTTCCTTATATTAGGCTATGCTAGAATTGGTGCAATGGTTATAAGTCAATACCTGATTACAGAGAATTTCTTTAATTTCACAAGGCTCTCCTGAAAATTCGTCACCCACCACAGAATATCTGTTAGTGTTTAGAAAAGAAGTATAATATAATAAATCTAATACCGATGATCAATCATTGTATACAATATTTTTTTATAATTTTTTTTTTCGGTTTTCTTCGATAAGTATTCATTTGAACCTCGGTCCCTGCATGAGCTACAGCTGCTATCAAACTACAACACAATCCCGGGCATTATTACCTCACCACGCGCTTGTCTCCCTCTCTCGATGGAGGGGGGGGGGGGGGGGGGGGCTCTCACTCACTCATGACAGATCATGTGGTGTTTACTTGATAACAAACGTCTTCGTCTCTCTTTGAAAACATCTCAACAGTAATAAAAACTGATTTTACTCTCCCATAAAACCATCTCGCGTGAACATAAGACCAACCCTGGAGACAATGATGACGTCACGCATCTTGTTAGTTTAGTATAGCTCGGACTTTCTCCTAGGTTTTATTACGCCCCTTCGTCATTATCCGGAGTCTTTACGTCGAGAAGAATTCCTCCATCAATTAACCAGACCGAACCACATTTTACTGCGCCTTTACGACCGACTCTTCATCAAGCGAGGGATTTACTGAACGCGTCCAGTTTACCACAAGAGACGTGGAGTGCAGCAACACTTTGCGCATGCGCTGAACGAATAACATTATTGTTCCATTAACATTCCTATTGTTATCGCTGTGTCCTTGATTTTCATAATAAATGTGTATTTAGCATGGGTAGGACTATGGACGCCAGTTATTTCTACATAATCAAGTTTTCTTGGTACCAACACTCTGATTCGGGGGGTCCCGGTTTCGAATTACGTCGAGACCGGCAATCCTGACTGAAGGTTTTTCCGAGGTTTTCCTCAGTCGTTAATGCGAATACTACGGATTGAGTTCTCTTAAATAGCCCTCGGACATCCCTTCACAAAATTGTCCTATCAGCAATAGCTATATTTATCTGAAGAGGGTCACATCGGTTAAATATGATGTGTATGCCCTACAGCGGGCACCCTACAAAAATTTATTTATTTAAGTCTTCATGGTGGAGGTGCCGGGGCGATAAGAATTCGTCTTTAGATGGGGCTTACTACGACCCTAGATACCATAGCTAATGCATATAATAATTGTATTATTACATTTCAAATTAAACATTAAAAATACTAAGTATATTAAAGCATACTACTCTGTGTAGCAGTTTCTTCATGATTATATATTAGATTATTACGAGCACCGGTACGTGCAACATGACCCGAGTACGACATTCCCATAAGGCCCACCACACAGTGTAGGCCTAACTGGATATTGACATTGTACACTATATACTATTCCAACATTTTTGCATTGTACTAATTCACGTCATGCCTTCTAAAGTGTATCTTTGTATCTTCACTGCCTCCTTCATTTTTAACTTCATTTTTCGAATTATGATTACCAATAAGTCTTTAAGGTCTTGACCGATTTAGATGAAAATTTGGAAAAATAGGAGAGAATGTTGTACTTATTGACCCTGCAAAATTTCATAACGATCGAATTTTTTTTTTTTTTTTTTTTTTTTATAACCAACGATCGGATTTTGTTCAAAAACTATACAGCAACCCGCCTAGGTGGTGTGTACATGTGTAAAAAATTTCAGGTCGATCAGAGAAACGGTGCGACCTGTATCGAAGCAGTAACAGAAAAAAAACAGACATTCGAGCCATAAGAGTCAAGTGGAGACTCGCTACGCTCGCTCAATAATTTACGATGACCATGTAGTGTTGTTCAATGTTGTTTTTAATTTTATCGACCTCCCTACATTACATTACATGATTACATGATCAATTACACAATTGTCATCAACACATTGCCTATGTACTACGTGTGTACTAATGTGTTTTTAATGTATTAATGAAAAAAGTGCTACTCAACGCCATGGTAAAACTAATCTCTCACCAGAGCGCAGAACGATCGGGGTTTGGTCACCGTCGTCTGGACGTTGATAAAATAGGAATTTTTACAACATTTTGACGGCAGTGCATTATTGTTGTGGTGAACGACAGATTTCCCACCAGAGTGCTAAGCGATCGACGTTTGGTCAACACCATGTGTATAAGTTCCAGTATTAGTAAACCATAATGTAAAGAGTCCTGTGACCAGCCCCCGATCATGCGATCCTGGCGGAGATTCTGGGCGAACCAGCTTGGTTGGCATTGCTCTGACAGAGGCGTCAAGCCACAATAACCTCCACATGAGCGCAATTATTATAACAAAGCGAGCGAGTATCTTGTCTGCCGCAAGGTACGAGTTGAGTGAGGTACCTCGTCTCACTTCTCACGCTCCACTGACTGGGTTCCAGCTCCGCGCAGGAGTCATTCAACAGGTAACAAGTGCAGAGTCCTGTACAGGACCTGCATGGGCCACACACATTATGGATTGATTTCCATATAATCATTATTAAAACTCTTCAGCTGTAAAACTTACATATCTTACATATCTTTTACTGTGTAAAAAGCACGAATAAATAAATGTAAGCAAAGCCTACCGTTATATAGAACGTTGTTAACTCTATAGATTTTTGGTGGAGGTGCCGGGTTTAGTTATTTAATTTAACGTCTATCCTATTCCAACCTTTTGTTTTACCAATTTTTGTTTAGTAATTAACGGTTTTTGGTTGTTCTAATAAACCCCATTTTGGTGTTGCTATAGTCACGCCCCCTGACCCTAATGTTTGACCCTAATGACCCAATGGTTATATTCAATGGTTATTTTACCGCAATGGTAATATTCGATAGTTTCATTGAATGGTTTTATCCTATGGTTTTTTTAATGAACCAATATATCAATGGTTAAAATAAATGGTTTTTCACACCTTTTCAATGGTTTTCTCCAATGGTATAAACTCAATGGTTTTGTCCAAAAAAAACACCATTGGTGAAAAACCATCGGATTTGGAATTGAATGGTTACTTTCCGTAGGGAATAATATAAATTGAATATCAATACAATGTATTGGCAACTGAGGTAGAAGAGTGTTGTAGTGCGGAGAGCCTCGGGTTTTCGAGCCTCGAAGCATAGACTTCCTCGTGCAGCTTATAGTGACACGATCCATCATCGTCCAAGCCACGGCTGCCGCCCGCTGTCGACGATGTCTTGACCTCGCCCTATAGCCAGGGCTGTCACGACCATCTATTAGCATTGTGATCCCGACTGACTATACACTACTCCACTTCGATATAATTTTATACACATGACCAGAGAAGCAATTTCAAAGCAATGCAGCCAATTGTTTGTCGTGCGCACGTTGGCAACAGGTAACGACGGGTACCGTTAGTGAGCAGTGTAGTCGTGTGGGTCAACCGATGGGTGCACTGGGTGGTAAGACAAAGGAGTGCAGTTCCCTGCATGATCAACCACCACCACCATACACAATAATTATTGAACCGTTGCAAAAAGAACGACAAACTGCAAGCAGTTTATGAATACAAATAATATTTTTGTGGATGTATTTAATTTTTTTCCACTAAACTATAGAAAATAGAAAGCAGTTAAATACGGCTATACGCGAACATTATAGCTCATTCAAGTGTCTATTTCGGAATCGGGGAAACTTTGCGAAACACGATTAAAAATAATACTGTATATACTTGCTGTAGGGTGAATAAAATACAGCTGTTTTAAAATGACTATATTAAAATTAAAATATATATATACATTGAAACAAAAATTTTCAAAAAAATATTAAAATTAAAATCTCGACAAAACAACGGTAAATGTGGAATCGTTCTTGCAATAAATGACATGTTATGTGTTTTTTTGTGTTTTAAATTTGAACTGTCAACTTCTAATTTTAAAACGGAAAAATAAATTACGATTACAAAACTCAGGTTAGTGTTGAAGTGGACGATTCTTGTTTTGCACGAAGTCTAGGCCTACCCTTAGATCTGAAAACAAATGCGACATCAATGGCATGCGACACAATTGAGATGTTTCAGCCATTGACCTCTACTCTGCGCTAGACTCATCTAATCCAATATAAAGGGAGGGATGACGTTTTGAGGGCAACCACACACGAAATGATTAATCGTTTTCAATTAGCATTAGTTTAAATACGAAGTTGAAAAACAAACAGCTGAAGGCTCTAAGCAGAGCCAAGGAACTAACACAACAAATGCTTGATGTTGCATTTGGATGTGGCAGTGATGTCGTATTTATGAAAATATAAACTTTGGTTGAAACACACTTGCGTAAAATGTAAGATATTCGCGTAAAACTCGAGATGTTACTTGTTGGGCGTTGTAGTTGTGGACATCCATAATGATCATATTGACAATGATGTTGCCAAAAATAAAACTGTGCGTGGACATCCATAATGGTCATATTGACAATGATGTTGCCAAATATAAAAACTTCTGACTTTCGGTTGAGTAATATACGAGCACCAAAAAACAAAAATAAGAACAAAAATGTTTCTAATCGCAAATTGCAAAGTTTTACGAGTGTTCGCGGGTGGCCTGAAAGTTTATGACTTATTTTCGTTCTTATCTTTACAACAAAATATTGCAACATAATGGAGCGACTGGTAAAAATATTTTCCACTTAAATGAAAACAAAACTGTACAAAAAATTGTAAAACGCAAGATATCTACATTTCATTCGATTTTGTTAACTGTACAAACCATCAAGACTATAAATTTGAATGTGCGTTTGTCAAGATACGAACGAAAACTATTCAACATCAACATTGCTTTCAATTTACATTCTCGCTCCCCATATTGGACACTTCTGCAGCCCTGTTCCTTATCGCACCCGCCGGAGATGACATCTGACAGGGGTGGCTCACTCTCCACGCACTCGCCGCGCGCAACACACACTTCCGCCGGAAGACGCCCATCTCGATATGATTCACGACGAGCTCTCTCGGAAGCCAGAGTTAATGGGCCGCGGACTATCATCACTGCTCTGTCGAACCCGGTCTAGTATTTGGACAATGAGGTTGTAGGACTGGTTGGGCTCTTGAACGGGGCCAGGACGCAGCGTGTGAGATGATCTTGTTCTGTGTAGTGGCGGCTCGCCGGGTGAGGCAGGTGAGACTGTCGTGTCGTGCCAGGGAGTGTGTAAGATATTGAAAGGAAATTGGCATGGCTGGGATACATGTAGGATGAACCACCATGTATTTATCTATCTATGTATTTAAATAATATATAGAAACTAAAAATAAAATACACATTTGTTTAGGCCTATGTTGATCTGGAGCAGAAAGAAGAGAAAGGAGTAACATATTATACAAATAAATAAATACACAAATAAATAAATTCATTTTTGTAGGATGCCCACTGTAGGGTATACACATCAGATTTAACTGGTGTGAACCTCTTCAGGTGACTAACTAGGTATGCTGCGGATAGGACAATTGTGAAGGGATGTCAGGGTGTCGATAGCGAAATGAAGAAGTTGAACAAAATATGAACAAAGAAAACAGAATGGAATTCAGTAAGTACGAATATCACGACGTTAATATTAATTGCTACCCCCGATGGACTAATGGTTCAGAAATAAAGTCGTGGCAAACGTGGAATTGGAAATGTCGGTAAAATGTCTTCATGCGACACAACAATACCCCACCTCACGCGGGAAGGCAAACAACAACAACAACAACAACAACGCCCAAGCGATCGAGATTGCGCTGGATTCAAACAAGAACCAACCAAATACATCTCCCATTCAGATGCATTGACATCGCCATTCCCCCTCCACACTCCACCCTAACGCAACGACAAAAGAAAGCAACATTCAATCCCCGAGACAATTCTTACTGAGCGAGCTTTGCATAAAGAAATCTCTCCCAACGTTTCAAAATCAGAACTTCCGTTGAAATTTTAAACATCAAGAGAATAACAGGAACATTGATCTGAACATCATCTTCATTCCAGACCGAATGGCATGTTGCAAGGTTTCATTAGAATAAAATATTATTTTGGTCTGGAGACTTTCCCTACAAGAAGAAGAAGAAAACGACATATTATTCGACGGAAAAGTAGCACGCTTTCCAATCCAATATATACAGACATACAAAAATATTGAATAATGCATTTCGTGCGACATCTTTCCGGTATATATGTTATTGGATTTAGAATTGTTCAACCCTTAACAGAGGGTAGTTTCATAAGGCTAGGGTCAGCGTACGTAAGTTACGTGTGTATCTTCCCGTGATGGCGGGACCACAATGGGGTGATAAAGGTATACATTTGTGGCAAGGCATCAGACAGCCACACTTTCGTAGGAGACGATTGGGTTATCGTTGCACCCAGGGGTGGACAAAACACGGTATATTATCGGCGTTTGCTACAATTTTATGAACTTTGGACATGCTATAAGGGCCGGTCCTAGGATTTTCCTGGCGTAAGCGAGATCAACTGTGCCGCCCCCTCCCTCAAGGGACCAAGCACGGGGGGTTTGGGAGCTCTGCTCCCCAACTATAGCGCCGCAGGCAAGAATTTTGAAATTCAGCTTTTTAGATTGCATTTGGTGCGTTTTAGAATAAAGTGGTGGGCTGAATGCAATACCAAAACAATGTAGTTTTTGTGCAGTCAAAACTGGAAAACCACCAAAAATAAGTGAGTCACTGAGGTAAAAATAATTATATTACATCCGCTGATATGCCGAGTATTCATAATTCAAGTAGGCAATAGGCATATTTTTATTCATAAGTAATTTAAAGATAATAAAATCCAAATAAACCATGAATG
Organism: Sweltsa coloradensis; assembly: GCA_024449915.1. NCBI lineage: Eukaryota > Metazoa > Arthropoda > Insecta > Plecoptera > Chloroperlidae > Sweltsa > Sweltsa coloradensis. The sequence goes on from JAMZAV010000306.1 coordinate 112,740, forward strand.
TAGTATTTTTTTAATTTGTCATTTCAATTTCAAATAGTAAATTAATTCTACATAAACAGCATTAACAGATTTAAAGGAATTATGATCAATTAACAAGTTTACTTCTTAATCTTGAATGAGTATTTAGCAGTTGATCTTGCTGCTTGAAGGAGAGTCTTGATGGACTTTATTTTTTCGCGGAGAGTCAATTTCATCGTCGGATTCGTGCACGCTCATTACTACAACATCTCCCAAACTTCCCGTATGAACGACTGACTGAGTGTCGGCATCGACAGTGGACTGCTGTGCAGTGTGGCAGTCCTTATCTTATCCATTATCATACTGTTACATATTATTACAATTTACAATAACATTATACTTACTGCTTGATGCTGACGAATGGGTTAAAGCCGCTTATTAATGCTACACATGTAGTAATTGAAATTGTAAATACAAAAAAGTGCCGCCCCTAGACAAGTGCCGCCGTAAGCGGCCGCTTACGTCGATTACGCCTAGGACCGGCCCTGCATGCTATAGACTGGTCGACACTATCCTGCATAGGTTTGGAATTCTTTACAAGTAATGGTACTGTCTCCTTGCACTATATCAGCAAATTGATTGATTTATGTTGGGCTTTTTCTTTCTTTCTTTCTTTCTTTCTTTCTTTCTTTCTTTCTTTCTTTAACGTCTATATCCTTTTCAGATTAAAAAACTGATTTAAAAATGAATTTGAGGGGTGATTTGTGAATGATATTGCATCTAGCCTAAGGAAAAGTTGGATGAATCTGAACAGAGAATGAACAGAGAAGAACTGTGCTGGATAAGTCCAGACACATGCGACTCAAGATAACAAACATCCCAGCACACCCACGTCGTGTCCATGGGAATTAGGGAAAGCCAGTGCTCGCCTCTAGCATTGGTGAGTAAGATACTAGCCTAGATGCAGGTCAAATAACGCGAAGGTTACGATGTAGACTGCGATGACCCTATATCCGCATAGTTTGGAAAATACCACAAGGGTCGATACTGACTCCACTACTATTCTAGCCCTACATATTTGATGTCTAGTTAGCAATTGATGGTTTAAGTAACCGTGTGTTGTGCATTTTAAGACGGTAAATAATTAAAAGGTTTAGTGCAATGTACTGTATTGGATTCTCTCCATGTAAACAATTGAGTGCAATTTACTGTACTGTATTATACTTAAACTCGAATTGAAATTTTAAAATTAAACACACTAACGCCTACTATCATTGAGTATACAACATATACTCAAAGCTACTATACTTGAGCATGTATTGATATTTTTAATTAAACACACTAACACCACTGTGCATGGCGACAGTGGGAGAACTGAGCTAATATTATAGTATTAGGCCTAGCCCGAAGTCACATCGAATGACATGTAAAATTGAAAACTAAAACAATGGGAAAGAAGTAAACGTAGGAATAGAAACATGAAATCTGGTACTGTGCAGTATTCGAGATGGTATAACAATTAAAATTGCGCAGTACTCGAGACTTTCCTGGTCAAGGTGTCGTCATCGCTCATCGTGTATGTATAAGATGAGCATAGTTGACCTTGTGGTTGTACGATTATTTATTCTTGATGCGCAACAGGTTACGATATCAATTCCAGCCTATAAAGGCAATTTCTGCCATTAAAAACACCATGAATATGTACATTATTCGAATAAATATTCATTCAAAGAAAGAGTTGTGTTGGTCATGATAAAAGACAGGCAAAGAATATGTCGCTTACCAAGAAAAACAACGAAGAATTTTCCTTCCAGGAATGAATGTATTATCCACTCACTTCATTTCTGGAGCCAGGAATTGAATCCGAGATCCGAATGGTTTTATTATGTTTATACTTATTCTTAATGAACTTGCAACTATTTGCATTTCTATTATAGAAGTACCGCCGGCTACGTCGTTGCTAACTAATAATATCGTTGAAATAGCTCTTGCTTGACGTTTAGAATATGTAAGCACGTAATACATAATAATAAGTGCCCGACTAACGACCCAGGACCTGGATCTGATGTCTTGTTACACCCACCACCTATCCAAACAAGTCAGACTTTACATATGTCATCATGAATACCAGACCAGCCAACGTCTTCGTGCATATATTTATACTTGGCAAAAAAGTGACTAACATTGGAAACTTTATGATAATATAACGAAGAACATGACACTGGAGAAAAAACGAAGATAAATAAATATGAACGAGGTCGTAGTGAGTCATGAGTCTTCATCACTGAGTGCTCTGGAATATGTTTCGCCATCTTCAGATGAGAGGGGACTGGGCTGTAATAAACTGATGTAGGGTGAAGGCGGAAGAGACAGCCGAGGGACAGTTGCAAGGAAGAATACCATTTTATAGGGGAAGACAATGATTCTCCACCAAGATTTAAATGACGAATTATGTAGCACAGCGTCACAGTAGAATGAAAACAACGCGACGATCTATAGGTTTCGTGTTAGTTAACGCCACTAAACACACAAATATTGGTAGTGCATTTCTAAACACTGTTCATCCACTACAAAGAATAAACATGGATCCATCAACACTTGGATTGGTTTGCGTATACCTAACAACGAAGCAAATAATAAAATGCAACAAGTTATTCCGAATTAGAGTTGTCGATACTGCGTTCAATCGTGTTCAATCGTGTCCAACCAGTTTGGGTTTCAATATAAACTTTTTAAACTCTTTGTATTTGTAGTGCTTTGTGACAAAATGAACTATATGAAGTATTAACAACAACCCCCAGCTGACCTTGAGAAAACACTATAGCTAACCTTGGGGAATCCCTAGCTGACCTTGAGGGAACACTGTAGCAAACCTTCGAGAATCCTTAACTGACCTTGAGAGAACATTGTATCTAACCTTGGGGAATCCCAAACTGACCTTGAAAAACACAAAACAATATTTAATATGGAGATTCGCGCTCACAATCCAACGCCACTTCATCTTTAAAATTATTTTGATCACACAATCACTTGCTGACAAGAGCAATGTTTCTACGCTCTACATTTTTTTAAAAATTATTCTGTTCTAAAATATTATCAACTGATAAATCGAGGGACATCTTTCTAGTACTAGAGGTCATCACTGCCCCTAGGATTCTTGTCACCCCTGTCCTGACTCCTGCCGCTCACGCGACCGATGATGGATGTTCATCCCTTACTCCCGAGAGGGTCCCACCCAGGGGGAGATACCGGCAACACCTAATACAGCATTTCCCCGTCCGAGATATCAATACCCTGAGAGAAAGGGTTCCAAGACGAGCGAGCATTCACTCTCCCCACCCCCCGCGCGCTCTAGAAAGAGAGGGGGGGAGGAATATATGTCTTGTCCGCGCCGCCTGTCGCGTCCCACACACGAATCAAAACGGAACTGCCTCCATATAAATCAAACAATCAATCAAATCAATGTAAGGACGAGAAGGAAGATGACAACACATTTGATATAAATAAAACCGTCTACTTTATGGCGATGGCACCAGGGGTGGGGGATATTCTTTTAGATAGACGCGTTTACAAATGGCGCCCAAAGAAATGGGAAAACTATTTTCGGGAGTTGTGCGTTGGGGTTTTTCTTCGATGTTAAATCGGTTCTGTTGATGACGTCACTTAGTTTCCCATGGAATATGAGGAAAAGCGCGGTGACTGTAAGCGAAATCATTCCAATAGATTGACTCTGTTATGAACGCGCTCGCGCGCACGGGCGTCCTCTTTGGATGCGACGCCGACGCTCCTAGCTCTCTGCGAGGACATTCGTCGGAGGGAGGCGTCGCGACGGGTCTTTCCGAGTAAATGAAACACTTGCCCTTTGTCTGACAAAAACAATTTCCAGTTTTATTGCGATCTTTCCAAACCCTACGTTTTCACTGAACACAATTTACATTCATAATCCTATTTCATTATAAACAACGACGACGACGACGTTGATAAAAACAAAACATTACTCAGTCTCACACCAGGAATAATAAGTATGAAGTCATTCTTCTCACCTAATGAAAAGTCGTCGCCTTCACAGACAGTGAACACTAAACAGATCAACATGCTCGCGGTTCTCTATCATTACCATAGTCTCATGTAAAAGCTTCCTTCAATATATCCGATAAGAAAAAATTCAACATACCTCATCAGATTCAGCTATGTGCATAGATAAAATTTAATTTCTAAATTTCTTTACGATTATTGTCGTAATTTTGACTGTATATGTGCACCTCTACTCAAACCGAGGCCACTTGTCTACCATGGCGTTCAGCCGAAAATTTGATAAAATCTGCGCACACATAATTTACTATTGTATGATAAATATGCCAATATTAGCCGACAAGCGTATTTTTGGCGCAATTCGGTATACCCAACTAGCCAGTGCTGTGGGGTCTCTGACTACACAATACTCTCAACGACCATGGTGGTGATTCCGGGTAGGACACGTCGGTTCCTTTATGTTACTAGGAAAACGCTTAAGTCCCGCCGCGTTGATGGATGAGCTTTTTAAAAATTTTAGTTTGCATGGGATATCTTTACTTTTGCATGTTCTTTGTTTTGCTGCCTACGCATTGTAGCTGATCGTTGGCGAGTTTCTTTTGTTACTGTCAATTGGAGTTATTTACCGTAAAAAACTTATATTAAAAGCTTTATTTCTATAGATTCTGGCTAACTATTTAAACTTTTTCTTTTAAAAGGTACTACATCACCATAACCTTAATGTCCATGTATAATATGAACGTTGTAGCCCCACCAGTTTGGTCAGAATTGGCCCAAATGGCACGAAAATATCGCACAAAAAATCAAAAAACTTATATTAAAAGCTTTATTTCTATGGATTCTGGCTAACTTTTTCAACTTTTTCTTTCAACAGGTACTACATCACCATAACCTTAATGTCCATGTATAATATGAACGTTGTAGCCCCACCCGTTTGGTCAGAATTGGCCCAAATGTTACGAAAATATCGCACCAAAAATCGAAAAAAATCGTAAAAGTACGATATTTATGAGAAATATTTCTTCAATTGTACCCAAAAACAATACACCTCTAAGTTCAGAGATTTCGAAGGTCCTGTCAAATTTTCATCAAGATCGGATATGCCGTTTGCCTGGTAGAGAGTTAACAAACAGACAAAAAAACAAAAAAAAAAAACAAAAAAAAAACACCCGAGCTAAATTTTTTGGGGGTCAGTGAAATTGAAGTCTTCGCTTCGCTCATCCAATTAGACATTGTTTTAGTTGTTTGAGAATGTTGTTATTTGCGTTTGAGCACTGCACTGCAAGTTTTCCTCGGGAGCGAGAAATTGTGTGTCGACAACGATGGCATCGAGGACCACCAACAACAAAGAAAGACTTTCCAACTTCCATGACAGGCAAATGTCTCCTGGCATTGTCTCCGGGGTCGATACGACCGGACTGAAAACAGAGAAGCTCGTTACGGATGGTAATGGCGCTGACCAAAGACGGTGGACGACAATCTCAGACGACAAGGGCGAATCACAAAGGCAACCTGCACAAAGAGGCGATAAAGCCTGGTCAAGTCAAGTGAAGGAAAGGCGAGGAGGCGTCGCATCACGGGTCCGCTCAATCACTGGACGCGGTTCTTTTTATCAATAACCCCGCGGTCTGAGGGGGAGGGGGGTAAAGCGTCCACGTCTTCGCCGGCGGAATCAGAAGTGACAAGACGATGACATCACTTCACATCTTCAAGAGCCGAGAAACTGATCCATTGCCTTGCTTTACCTAGCGATCTTTACGTCACGATTGATTGATTCCACAAAAAGTTTCCATCAGTAGCAGTAGAGAGCTTTCTTTTTAACGTTGACTTGTATACAATCTATCAAAATGACAATACAAGTAATTTCTTCCTCATCATAAAAAATTACTATCTCCATCGATCACCTCTATATACCATCATCACACCATCTATTCATAAACTTTCATATGGGTTAGACATATCTGTTGTCAGACACCATTATTACCAAGACCGCTTGACCCTTTTCTAACTTATTATGAAGTGGTAATTGATATTCTATGCCATAGAATATGACGTATAAAAAATATGCTTTTAATTACAAGTCTTCAAAATTAATACCAATTAAATTCTGCAGAATAACAAACATGGCGTCTGCTGATTTATGTAATTATTAAACGTCTATCCTATTCAGTTAAAATCTGATTTACAAAGGACAACTAAATAATTCTAATTACATAAATGGAGACACAACAATGAACTAAGTTTAGTAAATATTTAAATAGTAATATACAACAACAATGTATTAATAACACAATAATTTTGGTAACAAATTCAAAAAGGATATTAAACTAGGACAACGCCAAAGTCGTTGTTAGACGAGTGAGTGAGTGTGGTGTTGAGTTCCCGGTGCCATAGAAGAACAAAGTAACAAAGAAAAAAGAAAAAAGAAAAAAAGAAAAGAAAGAAAGAAAGAAAGAAAGAAAGAAAGAAAGATAGAAAGAAAGAAAGAAAGAAAGAAAGATAGAAAGAAAGAAAGAAAGAATGAATGAAAGAAAGAAAGAATGAATGAATGAATGATTGAATGAATGAATGAAAGAAAGAATGAATGAATGAAAGAAAGGAAAGAAAAACTATCAACTATCCCTTGTTTGCAGTCACCAATCACACACAAACCCCTGTATCGCCGCGTCACTGGCAAGCTAGTAGGTGAGGCTTCTAATGAACGCCAGCACGCCACACCACGGCTGTTAATGAGATGATTTGTACTTACTAGTCGAGCGAGAGACGTAGCCAATTAGCGAGAGTGGAATCAAAACTCACCTGAAACAGAAGAAAACACGGAGTTAGTACAGAGTGGACAACAGATCCGCGTGGTGCAACACTAACAAACACTCGTGTTGCACAATAGAGGAAAGTGCTTAGCCCCGAGCAAGGTGGTGCAAGACACTTACTGCTACAACGTCTAAACTGTCTTATTAAAGCTGTCAAATGCAGTAAACGAATTAAATCAAGTTTCTTACACATTCTTGAGTTGACGCTGTTCCTAAAATGATGGAGTTTTTAAACGTTGTCTTCCTTTGTAAGTTGTTCTCCTTTGTAAATCAGTTTTATAACTGAATGGGATAGACGTTAAATAAATAAATAAATAAATAAATAAATAAATAAATAAATAAATATAAACGTATAAATATGAATCCAAGAGCAACAGAAAGATCATCTACTTTTATTACAATGAGTTCGATACAGTACAGCGACTTTCACTCACATCGACTCTGCGCAAACATGGTTTCACCCTCTACAGTACAACATTAGTGCCCAGTAGCGACAGCACGTAGGGCATACTCCACTTTGACAATATAAAGCAGTTACACAATTCAACAAATCGCTGTTATTTTAAGTTAATTTAAAAAGTTTTTCCGCTAAATCAATTATAAATAATAACACAAAATTGTATTAAATAGTAGATATAAAACTATTAGACAAAACGTTGGTTGATGATTGTTATAATAATATAATAGTTTACAGCTGCATGTGATAAACATCTCTGCGTATTATCGTGTGCCTTATTGCCCACACGTAGTTGCAGAATAACAATGCTCTTCACTCTATAATGTAGTTGCAGACAGTATAGCATTTGTAAGTACTTGTACAGTCATCGGATATCTGGAGGAGTGACATGTAATCAACAGACATCGTTTCAATTATTGTAATTAATATTGTACATCGTTGTACAAACAGAAATGCAACCAGATCGCCGTACGGTTCTTGTGTACTAAGAGACGTAAACAATGCTAAAAGGAATAAAGAATTAACATCAATCAAACCGTTCAACAAAAACACAAATATTGTTGTTGATTTTGTGTCGCGTTGTGGACGACCAAAGACAAACAGTGTTGCCAATTGGTTTGATATCTGGCAACGCCGCTCTCGCGGGGCGGGAGAAACATAAAACACAAAACACAAACACAACCGGACGTTTAAACGAAAATAATTGTTCGCCCAGGGCAAGAAAAATGTTTCCCCGAAAACATAGAACAGAATAAAAGGGTGAGTTTTTAACCGAGTGGACATCGGGTAAATATTGGTTATTTACAGATTGCCCTTTGCGGAGTTTGCTTCGTTGACATTTACGCAAACACTGGGATGAAGTACAACATAGGGGGCGAGAAATATAAAAACGCAGTAAAACGAACAATTGGACAGAGCCAGAAAACCTTACATCAGAAACACAAGAATGAAGATTCGCGTTCGGTGATTTCTTCCACGAAAGTTTGATTACTCCCCGATATTGTTTGTTGTTACTGATTTTTGGCAAACCTCATATTCGTTTGAGTGGGATCGTCTAATAAATCAGTTTTTTCTTTTCGTTTTTCTTTTTTTAATGTTTTTTTTCTTTCTTTCTTTCTTTCTTTCTTTTTTCTTTCTTTTTCTTTTTTTCCACCACTTTTTATATTTGATTCATTAATTAATTGCATTTAATATCCTTTTTTGTTATCAAAATTGTTGTGTTTTAATGCATTGTTGTTATAAAAGTTTCTATTTCAATATATTACTTGTATTTCATTGTTGTGTCTGCATCCATGAAATTATATTTATTTATTTATTTAGTTGTCCTCCTTTGTAAATCAGTTTTTATAACTAAATAGGATAGACGTTAAAAAACAAAAAAAAAAAACAACTGGCAGTGTATTTGATTGCGATTGTTGAACTGTGGTGATTGATAGTTTAGTGTTGGCTGTATTTCTGATTGTCATTACGAGGTTGGGTGAGGTGATTGCCGGGGTGAAATCGAGTGTGTGATCAGGTAGAAAGTGGATGAATGTCCGGGTGAGAGAAGAGGCTGACAGCTGAGATGTACGGATTATGACGTGGTCGTAGATGATTGATGGAGGAGGTTGCACAAGCGCATGTGCATGCAGATTCAACTGGGTTGAGCCATGCAGAAGCTAGCAGCGAGTGTTACAGATGTACAGATTAAGGCCTATAGGGCTACATCTCTGCTATAATACGTTTACATGTCAAAAACACTATCTGAAATTTTTGTAAGAACTTTTCCTGCATCCAGTTGTCATCTCATGGATATGCACGTTTGCATGGTTGTAAAGCATGGTCAAAGATTTAAACACATTATTGCAGATTAGCCGCAAACAAATTTCGAAATTTACCAACATAGTCGATTTTACAAAAATTCCATATCCTAAAAATCAAATATTTATTTATTGTTTTTTGTGTTATTTTTATTTAAATGTGCAGTAAAAGAAGGCTGTTTATACATGACCAAACGTATTTATAAAGTTTGTTATCAATCTGATAATTACTGGCTTCGGGAAGTGATCCAGAAATAAAATCACTGGCATTGATAAGGTACACATAAGATTTGAGCGGAGTTACCCACTTCAGGTGATTCTAGGTAAACAAAAAAAAACATGGTGTTGGAGTATTTGTGAAGAGAATGCATAAGGGCTGTTTATTGTAAATTATAATAATAAATTGCAGCAGATCATCATTTACAAGATTGAAGACATTAATTTTCAAAAATGAAATAATTATGTTTATGTCGTTCTTGCAGAATTTTAAATCGTTGAAGGGCAAATTTTGCAAAGTGTGTGAGTGCGTTTTCGATATTCCGTGGACATCAGCGCCGAGATACAGGTTCTCACGGCAGCCCCAGGAACTAGGCACCAGGGGCAGAAGAAATCAGACAAATGAATGCCCATACAGCGGATCAAGCAGATGTAAATGTATGCAAGTCCGGTGTAGAGTGGTACCTCGCGAGGTCAAACAGACAGAAGAAATCACAAAGGAATGCTTTCTCCAAGAGCGAAAGAGAAAAATGAACAAAAATTCCCGAGTTCTGACGTAACAAAAGCTGCAACACATTTGGCGAAATTTGATATCGGGCGTCTTTGAGAGGGCGGGACAAAGGCTAAAAGCATGGCAGGGTGTTGTGTGGAACTTTGGGAGGGACAGACAGACTGGCTGTGGCTGACATGTCGGGAGTGAAGGGTGAATGGGGTCGGGCGCTTATTGGAATCGCTCTTTTATTTCTTATATACGGAGGAGCAATAGAATCAAACGATCAGTTAGGCAACAGGACGTTAGATGTGATGACAAGTGTAATTGAGGGTACAATGTTGGTGGGTTATCAGAGTAAACAGCGTTCACTTGCAGGGAACATTTTAATATGCAAGGGCAGAATAATAATTCGGATTGATAAGACCAAATAAAAGCGGTCGATATAACTGACATTATTTGAAATTTTTCAGGAATTATGATCGGAAGTATTAATTATCATGACGTGTTGTAGCTAGCATTACAAACACAGGTAAATACTCATTTCTTGCTAGAGCCAAAAGGGAGTGGAATGCCCTCCCTAAAGGAGTAATGGAGACTCTGCCTAAGTCAATAGAAGTTTTCAAAGGTTTGTTTTAAAGAGTAAAAACTGCTGCTTGTGAAAGATAGGGAATATATATATTTGTGTGTTTTAATGACACTCGGTTATATTAATTTTAGTCATATAGATAAGTTATGAGTTTTTACTTCTTAAGTATTATAACCCTAATATATTTCTATTTTTACAAATTGTGTTTAGTAATACAGCAGCCACCGATTGTGTAAAAATTTATATGCATTACAATCAAAGATGCTAATAAATATTTTATTCTATTCTATAATGTTAAAACAAGAACATATGGATGAAATGATCGAAAACGTACCGAATTCAACTTGTTTCTATATTTGCTAGGACCTGCTATTTGAAGTTCACGCGTCCTTGTTGAACCGAGGTAATAAAGATAATTTTCTAGCCAAAGGCGTTCGTGCAAAGTAGATAGTTCAGTCCTTAACATTGCTTAACATATTTTGTTTGCTTAAAAAGAGGTGCAATCTCTTTGCATGCAAGATGTGGGCATGTGTAGGCCACATTTCAGATGTATTTTTTTGGTTTCAATTTGCGTTCTCATTTGCATAGCTTGGTGGAAGATAGTGAGAAAAGGTCAAGTCACAAGTCTAGACAATTTTCTTTAAGAAACATGTACACAAAGATACAACTCGAGGAAAATGGAGTTGGCGCGAAAGCACAGTATATATCACTTGAAAAGTGAAAAAGGGTAGAAATCTATTTACAAGTTGTTGTATAGGTGATTATTTTGTTGTCAGCAGAGCAAATAAACATATTATAAGCAACCAAATGGGTACGTTCAATCAAGCATGATTGTTCTTTCCACTAAACCAGAGTTGTACAACATTAAACATAGAAATACATATATCATACAATACTCATTTCGTGCCTCAGGCCCCTACAGGCTTGCATGCAACTTTAAAAGCAAATTTGAAAATTATTCCAATGTTTGGCAATTTGGCCACCATTAGGTATCACATAATATCAACAGATGGAATGAGTCTTTGACAAAATTGGTAGGTTACTACAATTTTAACAATACACTTTACCAATGTGTCTAATTTTAATTTAAGTTAGGTCTAGATTGAAATAAAAAGTTATACCTACCTACAAATTTTGTCAAAAATAAAGGTAAGACTTCAAGTACATAAAATGTGAGTATGAATAGGTGCAGATCAAGTGATCATGCGCCATTTCTTCCTGAATAGAATTAGAGGAGGGAAAACGGGGAACAACACGAAGATATACAGGAAGGAGAGGAATGCCTCGGGTAAATTAGCGAGCGCTTTCAGAAGACGCTACGAAACAGGTCGAGGTTAATTAATCGTTAATTAAAAACAAGGAACTAATCTAAGAGAGGGCGGATCGCACGATCATTGCAGACATGATCCGATGCAGAAGCCAATGATAATGTCAAGTGCGCCGAGTACACTCGCAGACAGCTAGAGAGCAGTACACTCGCGTTAACATTATTCCGTATATCAAGATCTGAACGTGGACACTTAATTTAAAGATCACATGCACAATACCGGGAATAGACAGATTTGGCAGTTGGCAAATAGCAGTTCGTTCGGCCATGAACCATCCGACCCGACGTAATTTGAAACTTTGCAAAGTTGTCAATAAAGCTTACATTGACATTGGACAACCCTACAGTTGTAGATTTTCATAAGGTCTCAATAGGTGTCAGAAAAATTAACGAATATAGTCAAATTTGGACATAAAAAAACGTTTATGTAAAAAATATTTTGAAATACAGTTTAGAAAAGTGTGAAGTTAGATCCCTTTATTGTCACTTCCGTGACAACAGTCGAAAATTTCAAATATCTGAGGTGTCCGGCAGAGCGATCATGTATCTCTGGAGTTTTACATGATCGCACTCCTGAGCGAACAGGAGTCGAGCTAAAGTTTAGTGACGGACTGACGGATGGATGGAAGTTTACAGATCACTGACGATTTTCCTCCTTCATGCGCAAAATTGTAAAAGAATGGATATGTTTTAAAGTTTATTTAATAATACAACACAATACCGTTGGAAGTTTTAAATGCTTATTGAGTGTATTCATAATTTGCCAGTTTAAGATTTTTTCTGACCGATTTACAAGTACGATAATTAATATCTCTGCATGAGAAATATGTAAGTAAAGTATCATATCAATCAGAACTCTTTCAGGAAAAATACGTCATAACATCAAAATGTACGATTGACGTTGGTACCAAGAGAGAGGGGGAGAAGGGGAATAGGGGGAGTGGGGGAAAGATCGAGAGAGCGACATGTGCTTGTATCTAGCATTTTCGACTACGGATTATCAAAATTAGGGGATGAAAACATTATTCGGGACGTTTCACCTTGAGACTCGGGGTAATCGACCCGCGGAATGTTATAATGTTTGGCAGGGGTCGCCAAGCAACCAAACAAAAGACGTTTCGCAACAGTCTCCGTCTCGTTGAAGCTCTCGAGATCATCTCGGGAGATAACTCTTGAAAGTACACAGAGTCCCTCAAGTACGTGCAGCTACGTGTACCTTCGCGGGCTTTGAAATACTGCAATCCACATGTCCACATGCTGTTATATGATGTTATACTTTATTTACAATTCATTTACAAAAATGTTGTATTGCACGACGAAATAGATGATCACTGTATAAAGAAACAATTAATTCTTAACACATTATTCATCAGGGAATGTATGTGTCACGAGTATATGAAATAACTCGCATACCAAATTTGTAAACAAATTTAAACGAACGAAAAACGAAAGTAAAACGAACAACAAACAATACTTTCCACATGTTATGATCAACCTATTCGAACAATACTTTCCACATGTTATGATCAACCTATTCGAATAATAAATAACAATAACTACCTTATACCAAATCTATTATTTTAAATATTTTACCGTCTCCTATTTAGTTAGTTGTATAAACTGATTTACAAAAGAGGACACCTAAATAAAATGAAGTGCATAAAAGCACACAAATACTGAAACCAATGAGTATAGGCCTATATATTCTCTAACGATTATATTATTCAACTGGGCGTTGAGAGATTTTATGAAAACAACAAAACTAATGATGCGTTGTTGCACTGTGGTTGTTTTCATGGGGTGCAGGTTGGAATTGCGTCTCAAATAGACATGTCACAACGCGTAACTTATGGTTAAGGTATACAGGGGATTGGGACAGCTTTTAACAAATCCCCTTCCAAAGTGGCGTCCCCCATGCAAATTCCCGTAATTAATTAACACCAGAGTGGCACCACGCACAAATAACTCCGCCCCTGCGCCATATACGTAGACAAACCTAAATCACCCGGACCACCCTAACCTTAAAATAAGCTAATCCAAGCCCCAAAATGGTCCCCGAGTCCCCGAGAAGGGGGGAGGCTCCGTTCATAGTCCCAGACGAGCAGTAGAAACTTTGTCAATCAAGACTTGTGGGGGGAGGGGGGGGGGGGCGCTAGATAAGGCAGGGCAGGGGCGCGCTATCGGGGCTGCATCGCGGCCTGGGGTGGAGGTGAGGGGGATATGGTCTTAGAGATGAAGAGATCGCAAGAGAAAAATTACATTTTTTTAAGGTTACGAAGAAGTAGGCGACATTGCGCATCGAACATTTACCTGTTATGTATAAGGCATCCGACCGGCAATCGGGAGACCCGAGTTCAATACACGACTGAGATTGGCATTTTGACATTGTATGAATTGATTTCCATTTAACAGACAATCCAGTCATATTAAAAACAACACTAATAACAGTTCGTAAATAATAACGCATCAGTATGTTAAATTAACAATACGTATTTTATAATTAAATATATACTAGTATTTTAAAATACAAACAAATATTTTTTTGTTTTCGGTAATAGTGTCGCGATGTTGCCGGAAATGAAGGGACACACAAAGAATAATGTTATTAGTTTTAATAACCGAACAGGATAAACGTTAAAGAGGAAGAAAAATTATTGAGATATCTCCAAATAATAAAGTAACATTGCGTAGGTGTATGGATTATTGAATAAGAAAGTAGCTGTTTACTTCTAGAAATTTGTTCGGATTGAGAAGGGGAGAAGAAGTTTTCAAACAACGGCCAGAGTTTTTGTTTTAACTATACAAAGTACTTTGTAACGAGGGAACTTCTAAATATTTAGATCTAGAATATTATCGCGAAGTTAACTAATACATTTTCGTAAACCGATCCAACACCAGCCCATGGTGTTGCTCATCAACCATCAACCACATAACTGACGTGTACTGCCTCCGGATAATAAACTGCAAAGGCGTTGTTCAAAGTCGTTGATTAAATACAGTTTGCGGCAACGAATTAAAATACAATTTTCAAGCGCTTCTTTAATTAATTAACAAAGTGAAAATTCTCCCGTAATTGTAAATCTTGGGGTATTGCTCTGTTAACCGTAATACCTCCCAAGACAACGCATCAGGTAGATACTTGGGAGGAGGGAGGGTCTGAATTGGAACTTTAGCAATCAACTCGGGGCTGTTTTCAATGTGCTAGGGGAGATAAGAGGGGCAGTGGGGGGAAGGGGGGGGCTATCTTGAAAACATAGTCGAGAAGGAAGGAGGAGACGTGGACAAAGAAAAAGTTTGAATGCATTCAATGAGATTTGCTCCAAACAAGGAAAGTATAACGGAATACTCGAAAGACCTCATTTTTGGGCACCAAACTTTTAATCCAATATTTTACAAATTTATTATTGTGTACCGCATATTTTGGTTCGATTATTAAATACTGCTCATGATATTAATTAATCGATCTTAATATCTTGGTTATATTAAATTAGGCCCAGCCCTCATAATGGTAAACATAAATAGTTATGAATTTAATAATTCATATAATTTTTTATTATAACAGTCAAAAAATTAAAACTAAAGACTTAATCAATTAATCATTGTCAAAAATATATTAAGTGTTGCACCTAATAGGTAAATCTAATTCAGACTTTATTTCAAGAATATATTACTACCTAAATAATGTATGATTGTAAGGTCATATATCGTATGAAACGACGTAAGAAGCTTTCTAAGCGACCCGGCACCTCCACCAAAACTCTGCACCATGGTGAGTCGAGCGAGTACGTGTTCACCGTAGACCTGGTCTGTGACATAGGCTGACCTTGAGAGCAAATCCTAACTTCCCTTCAATACGCTTCAATACGAATACATCACACTCTATCGTATTGTACGCTGAGGGTAGCACGGACACGAGTTTTAGAGGGAATGGGACACATTTGGCTGTTAGCAAATAGCTATTCGCTCGGCCAAGATGCATCCGAGGTATATGAAACTTTGCAAAGTTGTCAATAAAGCATACATAGACAGCCCTGTGTCATAGATTTTCCAAATTTTGACTTAATCAGTCAGAAAAAATCACGAATATGCATGGTCAATTTCGGAGATTTTAACAAAATCCAAATTCGTGAAACTAATTTAATTTTTAGAAATTATTTAAAACAAAATTTAAAATGTGTACTGTAGAGCTCTATAACTCCACATTGTGACCTATGCTCAAATTTCAGACACATGTGTGTCAGTTGGCCAGCGAACAGCAATTTGCCTAAAACGCATGTCCTATACTCTCTTAAGCGCTCAGCTTTGTTTGTTGTTGTTTGTTTGTTTGTTTGTTTGTTTTTATTTTTATTTTTTTTTTGGGGGGGGGGGGAAACGGTGAATAAAATCCTTATCATATTTCACACGAACACTAATAAATAAAATTATTCCTTCGATTTTGAATGCGCACTGCATTTAGTTAAATTTCCGTAAACCCACTCAATTTTGGTGAAATTTAGGAATTTAATCCAAGTTGTACAGATTTATTTACGCAAATTTTCTTACTGGATTTCGACGTTTAAATCAATGCAAACACGCTGTTAAATTTGACAATCGTTCAATCAAGTGTGGATACCAATAGATTTGTACTCTATTAACATGCATGCAAAAATTTGTAATGATATTTCCAACCGTTCAGCTGCAATCGTTAACACTAGAGAAGTTCATTTTGAGTTGGGCTATCTAAGAAGACCCGGCGCCTCCACCAAAACTCTGAATTAAGTTTAGTCGAGGGGGTCTAACTATTACTGTAACCCCGGACACAAAGGCTGACCTTTGGAAAACTATATTAACTTCGCTTCAACAAGAATACATCGCACTCTATGGGATTGTACAGAGATCTGAGAAGTTTTTTTATTTTAATGTATGAGCCAAAAATGTGGCATTAAAATACACGTGTGAGAAAACGATTGGTAAAAAGTATAGTAAGTTTATTATTGTTTTGGATTGTGGACACAATTATTGTCTAATTATTGGTCAACAATCAAAGACAATTAAATTAGTGAAACGTACCGTGCAAGTATGCATACGCTGTCATTTTTATATTTTCAACAACTGACAAAAAATTTTAAAAAAAAAAAACAGAATGCATCTTCAATGTACAGAACATTACGTGATAGGTTGAGATCCAGGTTTAACATTCTAAATTCAATTCCTTGGTATTGAATGTTGCTAGCACCAAAATCATGGAAAACAACCCTTAAAAATATTTACAGATGAAAACAGTAAACAATAATACTGTGTAATTATGTGCTTATGTGAATGATACGCAGAAATTATAAAATAAAAAGGGAAAAACAAAGCATGGTATTAAACACTCTAATACACAGCAACTGAAAAATTGATTTCATTAAAATAAAACGTAATAGGCCTCCCCGAAGCGGGTAGAAGGGGGAGAAACGAGTGTTCGAGTCAAGAGAGTAAAGGTAGAACACAACGCAACGTTTAACAAAGGAAGCCCCAAGTCAAGGGTCCTTCATTGCTAACAAACCACGCAATCCTCGTCCAAGTGCACCGCCTAATTGTACGGCATCGTTTCATTAAGCCCCCCAGGACCAGCCAATCAGAAGGAGGGGGAGCTTGTTGACGTCTGACGGACCATGCACTCGACGCTGACAAAGCTCTTGACGAGAAAGATAATACGACTCGGGTGACGGGACACAAACTGTTAGTGCCTACACACAGTGCGTGGTAAAACACGGGGTAGTATACGCTACATACCATGGAGAAAATCGCGGGTATCACAATTCGGAGAATTAGTTTTGGCGTTCAATAAAATATTAATATATTACATAAAGGTGTACACATTGACATTTTATATTTTATAATTATAATTAATGTATTGTGTTATGTATTTATCAACATAGAAATACACGGTTGTACCACGAACAGTAAGACAGAAACGTGACAATCCGATTCCGACGAGAGTGGAATATAATGTAATATGTTGGCTTTTAAACTGATAAATATATTAGGTGGATCTTAAATGATAACAGCATTTTATGTTGACAATCACCAATTAATGGCCCACCATTTCCCTTTATTCTAAAATACAAATTTATTTCATTATCAATTATTGAACCCGACGTCGCTGGTAATGGGTTTAGAATAGTTATCGTTATTATCATAGAGATTTTACAAATATAGTGCTCATTCACAAAAAAAAAACTAATGCACGGCGGACTGTCTTTGATTAGTGCGTCTCAAGAGCCCGATATCTCAACAAATCGAAGTCTCAACTGCTCGTAGTTGCAAATGTTAGAATTCTAAACTTCTCGAAGTTGCAACTGCTAAAATTCTCAACTCCCCGAAATCTCAACTGACCGTATAGTGGGATGGGGGGACATCAATTGGATCACGGGGATTGGCTAGGTTAAGTTAAGTTGGAACAAAAATAGGGCAGTAGAGATTTAGAACAGTTGCAACTGTCACCATTTAAATCGAAATGAAATTCAAACAGCAGATAAACCCGACCTCTCGATGACCCTCGCTGCGCATTATTGACGTAACACCTTCGTCGTACAGAACGGCAACACCGCAACATGTTTCCTGCAGTCCTACCTCTCCTAGCGAATAACACGAGATTAAAAGATGCCGTGTTGTAATACAAGCTGTAGATTCAAAGCGGGCGCCTATTGAAAGAGCAGAACAAGCGGGGAGTAAGACTAATGAAAAACACGGTGTAGGGTTAACTCGAGGGTGTGTCACTCAGAATACGAGAGTGACAGCACAGCCCGAGGCTGCCCGAGGTCACCCGAGCACAGGCGGAAATAACAGACTGACTCTCCGAACACGTTGTGTGAACAGCGTATAAGCAACTGACACGCGATATGCATGTGAACCATTATATATTATACAACTTAATATGTATTATATTATCAAAATACTACTGTAATAATTGGGGGTGACTGGTGAGCAGCACCATGATCTAAATATCCTTATTGAATAACGGAGAACTATAGGCTTGTAGTAGCGAAAATCTGGCTACATTTATTTATTTATTTATTTATTTATTTGTTTTTTAATCAATCATTCAATTAATGAATGAATGAATTTATTTTTTTATTGTTTTAATATTTTGCATTGGCTTTTTCATATTAATAAACAAATTAAACATGGCATTTACAACAAATAAAATATATGAATGCAAGAGCCAAAGAAAGAGCATCTGCCCCGTAGTACTTTCTTCCCATTTACCCTTATTACACAATATCCCCACATTAACAGACAATACTTAACATTTACCTCAGACCGGCAGCTCCAAGCAACAATACAAGTCCATAGTTTTAGACCACTTTGGTAATTAATAATTAAACACCATAAACTATAAGGATGTAGGAACAAGCTGCTCACGTCCGAGGAGTTGGGAGGCTTCCTCGTCCCAACGGAGGCTATACTTGGTTGAATGTTATGGTTAAAGTTCGAACTTCCACGTATAGTCTACATCCTTACATTATAGATGCATATAGTTTGCAATAAATAACGTTTGGTCAACCCGCCTAAAATGTTACGTTATACAATTAAGTTCATCGTAGCAAATTAAGCCCCACAAACGACCTGACCACTACCAGCCACTCGCCACCCTGCACAGCACCCACAAGTATCGATATTCCTCTATGTGGTTAATATATTCGGAACAAAACACTTTCCCTCAATACGAATACAATCTTGGATGCAAAACTTTATGATTGTAAGACTGTAAAAGAAAAACTATTCATAAAATAAAATAAAAATAATCACTAACCCGGCACCTCCACCAAAACCAACAAATTTTTGCACATTTGTGTTTATCACAATTAAACTTATTATATTACTATCCATATCCAATTTAAACAAACAACAAAAAATAATAAACAGCGTGTTAATTAAGAATGATGAATACATTTTGTTCGAACATGTCGGCTTATGAAGTACGGGATAGACAAACCCTCCTAGTCAAAGCTGGGTCGTAGTCGTAGGCCTGCACGATGATACCACGATCTGACGGAAATAAGCCGAGATTCCTGCTGGATTTCAAGCCTAAACAAATCATTATATGAACGAGCATCGTTACTTCATCAGGAAAAATGCCGTATTATTGCTGTGCAGTAAAATCTATAACAAAATTCCTCACAATATTACAGCCTCTTTCTGTGGTTGTCTCGATGATATTTTTTTAGCCCTCTCCAGTTATTGATGGTAAATAAAAACAAAATGTTCACAACACTTATGTTTTGTTATAAAGTTGTATTCTTGTTAAATTTAATTGCACACAGTTCTGTGAATATTATGTAAAATTTATCTGCTTTGTGTCTAGTGTTATTTTAGTTTTAATTTTAATCATGATCGATGCTTGACAATGCATTTATATATAGAAATGAAAACGAAAAAAAAATAGATCAGCGGATTGTCGTAAGCCATACAAAAACCGGTCGTA
This sequence comes from Sweltsa coloradensis, assembly GCA_024449915.1. Classification (NCBI taxonomy): domain Eukaryota; kingdom Metazoa; phylum Arthropoda; class Insecta; order Plecoptera; family Chloroperlidae; genus Sweltsa; species Sweltsa coloradensis. The sequence continues at coordinate 132,870 of JAMZAV010000306.1, forward strand.
TAGCATTTGTGGAAGAAAAGCCAAAAACCAATTAAGATTTACTCACTAAAAATGGTTACAGGTGTAACTAAATACGAGACTTTCAACAACAAACATTGCGAATGAAAAGTAGTTCAATGCTTGTTTGTGCATGTATTGTTTAAATCTTCAACAAATATTTAGAGAGCTTTGCCAGATGCCATCGAGGTAAATTGACTATAGTATCACTCACCCAACCAACGATTCATCGTTTATACCGTCCTCTTTAGCTTCACGGATAAAAAGAATGACTTTTGGAACGCAGTGCGAGTGTTGTCATTGGACCCGGCGCCTCCACCAAAACGCAATGTTTTTATTTAGACGGTTGTTTGAGCTCGGTCCGACTTTTTTTTGCAGTGTTCAATGAACATTCTAAATTACTTTTCGATCTCCGAATTTCACCACACAAAATTCAACTGGAATGTTGTTTATAAAGAATGAGCGCAATGGGCGAACAGAGTCTCTTTCATGATTTTTAATCTTGGGAAATGACTACCCTATAACCGTTTGGTGGCATATTTACTGTACGTTACGGAAAAAAGTAAGCACTATTTATTTTTATTTATTTATTTGTATTTATTTATTTAATTTATTTAACGTCAATCCTATTCAGTTAAAAAAACTAATTAACTAAGGAGGACAACTAAATAAATCTGATTACATAGATGCAGACACAACAATGAACTACAGTTAGTTAAGTAAATATTTGAAATAGTAATATTACAATAACAATGCTTTAAAACACAACAATTTTGGTAACAAATTCAAAAAGGATATTACATGCAATTAATTAACGAATCAAATATAAAAAAGGGATGGGAAAAAATGGAAAAATGTGGGGGAAAATGTGTTGTGATCGCGCATCAACACATTTGGCAAACCACAACCCGATGCAGGACAAACGAAACGATATAGCTTCCAAGTGATCCAGGCTATATCTCTGCATTCTGCGTCAAATTCTGGTTTGCTCGGTCAAACCGGCTGTAATGCAGAATTCACGGAGTTACTCTGAATCACTTCGAAGCTCTACCGATTGCTCTGGGGTTGTGGTTTACACCAGTAAGTCACGATAGAATGTACGTATGGCGCTATCAAAGCACATTTTAAAATGAGCTTAGTTTTTTTAGGAACTGAGCGTCAATAGGCCATAAAAGAGTTTTTGTAGTTATTTCCAAAGTCTGTGAAGGAGAAAATTATTATTTAAAATGTTGAATGTTCTCTGAGCACACCATGCGCATAATCTTTGAGAACAACCGTCCAAAGTTTCCAATTTTTGTGATGAAAATTAGAGGGCAACTATTAGTAGGTGATCTAAAATGTATGTGGAAACTCACTGGATTGTTGGTCAAGCGAGTTTTAAATAGATATTCAACATTGCAAACAAGTTGGTCCGAACTCCCCAACATTCTTAGTCTCGCTATAATACTAGGGTGACTTTTCGAACAAAGAATATTCTTGGTCGTCGTACCCGGCACCTCCACCAAAACGTAATTTAATATTGAATTTAATTTCACGTTGAAATTTCACCATCATCTATACATAATAATATAAAGTTATTATTGTTCTCAGTTAGTGTTACACAAGTTATATACAAATTGCTGAGGATATCAAGTTATTTTGAAAGTGAAGAGCTTATTAAGCATAAGTTCATTTACAGCTAACATTTACTACGATATACCATAGCTGGAGGGTATACTAGTATCTATGTACTACAGTATATGTTTGTATTAAATTACTACAAATAACAGAAAAGGCACTATACTTGCCGTTATTTTTTTAACAGAAGTACATGCAACCTCCATGTCCATATTATTTTATCATTTATTTCAGTATGGCCAAGAATACAATTCACAGCCACCTTGAGATAATACAGATAATGTTGTATACTAAATCGAAAAGTAATGGTTTGAAACATATTGAATTACTTGTACGCATTTCTGGTATGATTGTATCGTTAATAAGATAATATTATAGACTAAACAAAACGGATTGGTTTATTTTTCCAAATACCAAGCGATGAACTGTAATGTTTACCATGGTAACAAGGAGAGCAAGGTTTTGAAGCGAGAAAGGGAGGAAAGTAATACAAATAAAATGCCGGCTTCCCCGCGCTGGTGCTAGGGGGGTAGTGTCTAATGAAACTGGTGTCAGTCACTCCGTCAAGACGAGGCGAGCGCGTAGAGTCGATATACGAGATCCGAACGCGGCCCCTGCGACTCGTAACACGCGGGGCGATGGATATCTCCCCGATGGCCGCCTCTAAAACCGATGCCTGACTTCAGATTAACTAGCCGAGAAACGGGATGAGAAAAAAAACGTAATGGCTGAATACTGTTGAATTAGCTTGTGATGTATCTCTCGTAAAACAATAAGACTAAATCCACAGGTTACGTATAGTGAGTGGTATCGAAACTGAAGCTTACTAAATGAACACATTTTGAAGGTTCACTGATTTTTTTTTTAAATTAGTCAAATAAAATTTGCAACATTTCGGATACTTTCAAATGGCTACAAAATTTGATTTTAATATTTGGCGAAATTTTCAAAAGGGGCATACTGAAACCCACCGCTAATTTTGTTTTATTTACAAAAAACGAACAGTGGACAGTCCAAAATGTATACATTTTTATAACTTTCTGTTCATAAAAATGAACTAAATGTCACATAGCGCACAGACTTAAGTCGCGTTGAGAAACCAAAGTCTCGATACGCCGTACACGAGACTAGATCGATAACGACTAACGCAGATTGTCGAGACATTAAGTTGAATGGGGCTATTCGCCCTGGGCTTTCTGACTTGCTCTATGTTCAGAAAGAAAGGAACATAAACCCATAAGAAAAACTATGATACACCTAGGGAACCACAAGTGTAACGCGCAAAGCTGAGGAAAAATGTAAACATCATATTGTTAAAACTTAAATTCATTTAAATTCTGAACATCGTTTCAATATTCTACTATATGTAATGGGTGAATTTTTCTGGAACTCTTCCTGAAGCCAGTTTTTATCAGATTGTTAACACACTGCACATAACTTATGGTCATGTATATACAGTCTTCTATAGAGGCAAATTTTTTTAAACAATCACAAAACAAATATATATAAATTATATAGATTTTTAGGATTTTGGATTTTTATAAAATCATCAAAATTAGTAAATTTCGGAAATTATTTGTGCGTAATGTGCAAGAATGTTTAGAAACCTTCGACTATCCATATACATATCCATATCCTTGCTTGACAACTGGAAGCAAGACAAGTTCCCAAAAAAGTTTCAGATAGGTATAGTTGACTCTTAAACTGTACCTATCTGCTATTCTCAAGTTATATTCTCACTACTTTGATCCTCTTTTGTCATTCGACTGTGTCTCTAGTCATTCCAGGTGTATATTATAATAATCCGATCTATATATCATAGAACATTTTTCTCACTGCGTGATCGTCCATCCGTCTTGCCAAATGTGTCTGATGTATGTCGTAGCCTGTCAATCTATCTACAGCAAGTCACTGTCTGTCTGTATGTCTGTCTGTCTGTCTGTCTGTGTTAATCTGTCAATATCTCTGCTCCGGCCTCGTCTAGAGCTAAGAGAAGATCTCGGAGGGTTTGAAGTAAAGCTCATCCCATCCAACGAGAACACAAACAGAATTAGTTCAACCACAACACATGTCTGTCTTCCTACTGGGGTGAAACGAGAGACGTTAGTTAAAAACACTACAGGGATATAACACAAAACCAATCTAGGGAGTCGTCTTCTAGGGTTGCCGACTTCAAGAGGATGAGGCGTCTTGGTTGAGTCGCTTTCAATAAGCGGGTTTACTGCTATAGAGTAAGAAGGCTAGACGAGACAAGCTCACAACACACAAAGTAATCTCTTGCAGTACTAACACACTGTTATAGAAAAACTTTGAAAATAAAATAAGAATTTAAACAAGGTAATTGTTTCTCATAGTAGCGATATTTTATAGCAAGAAAGAAAGATCTTTTTTCGTAAGGATACCTGCTGAAGATTGATTTGAAAGAGCAGTCAAGAGTATATGATTTTGTTTTTGTTAAGTTTTTGATATGAATGTTCCACATTTTACATTGTTTGTTTCTTCTTGTTTGATTTATGTTAATTGTTGTATTTCATATTATGTTTATGATAGGTGAAAATGTCCAAAATAGATCATAGGTCCGTTATTTGAATACATCCGTATGTATTGTAATGAATGTACGAAAAAATATAAAAAAAAAATTAAAAAATTAATAGGTAACACAATTTTTACTTAGTGTAATTCTTAAGAGTTTCGCGAGTGAAGAAAACCTCGGGGATAACTTTCAGTCAGGATTGCCGTTGACGGGATTCGAACCCGTGACCTACCAAACAAGAGACTCACACTATACGCATGAGCCAACTCTATCGGTATCACGCACAAGCGTTTGAGCTGCATAATTAAGCGAGCGAAGCGAGCGTTTCCATTTGACTCTGCCGGAAAAATTAGTCACTGGTTTTGTTTTTTTTTTTTTTTTTTTTGTTTGTTGTTTTTTTTTTTTTTTTTGTTTGTATGTCTCGCGATAACGTTCGAACGGAGGCTCGGATCGAGTTGAAATTTTCACCATCCGCAAGCTTTGTTCTCGATTGAATGCCATTAGTTTTGTGGCAAAATCGTTCAAAAAGTTAAAAAGTTACATTAAAGTTAATCGAAAGTTTTTTTTTCAAACTCAACGGCGACAAAATCTGAGATAGCCAAATCATTTAGAATGTCCGTCCGGTCACGAATATGTTAATTTTATTTTGATCCGATAAGTAGTGTAGATGGAAATTACATTATAACAAAAGTAACGTTGCCATGGCAACGAAAAGACGCGCGAAGTTTCTAATGCACTGCCACCTAGAAGTAATCAAAATACTTTCGAGGAAGCAGTCTAATATTTGTCAACAAAGAGATTAAATAGTTTCCCCAAGGAGTCAAGGTCCTCTAGATGGCGGTGGATTTTAAAGTAAAGATTTAAACACGGGTTTACCCAAATACCTTGGCAATAATAAATAATACTGGAAACGCGAACGTCGTAAATTTTTAAATTTAAAAAAATGTGCAATTTGGGTCTAGCTATAGCACGTGCTCGCTTATCAACGCGTCCAACAGAGCGTTTCCTAGTATTTAATATTCACAGATAAACTAAGTGCACTCTAAAACTACTCAATGCAGTGTGTGTGTCGACTGTAGATTGGATAATATTATAATCCCAAAGCATTTGCGGAATGAGATAAAACCCTGGATTACTGTGCAAATACAGCCAGAAAGTATCAAACGCTAAAACTCAAGAATCAGCATGTAGAGGCTACTGTATTTTTATTTTATTTTTCACCTTTTTTACAAGTACCCTACATATATTAATATAGTTATGAATAATAATACAAAATATGGTGTACGAGTATCTTTGTATGAAAGAAAGTGTTTTATATACCTTAATAATTGTTAAGCGAGCGAAGCGAGCGTTTCCATTTGACTCTGCCGGAAAAAATAGTCACTGGTTTTGTTTTTTTTTTGTTTTGTTTTTTTTTGTTTTTGATTTTTTGTTTTTTTGTTTGTATGTCTCGCGATAACGTTCGAACGGAGGCTCGGATCGAGTTGAAATTTTCACCATCCGCAAGCTTTGTTCTCGATTGAATGCCATTAGTTTTGTGGCAAAATCGTTCAAAAAGTTAAAAAGTTACATTAAAGTTAATCGAAAGTTTTTTTTTCAAACTTCACGGCGACAAAATCTGAGATGGCCAAATCATTTAGAATGTCCGTCCGGTCACGAATATGTTAATTTTATTTTGATCCGATAAGTAGTGTAGATGGAAATTACATTATAACAAAGTACAGTTACCATGGCAACGGAAAGTCGTGCAGCTTTTTTGGCTCATGATAGCGGTCGAACGGAGGCTCGGATCGAGTTGAAATTTTCACCATCCGCAAGCTTTGTTCTCGATTGAATGCCATTAGTATTGTGGCAAAATCGTTCAAAAAGTTAAAAAGTTACATTAAAGTTAATCGAAAGTTTTTTTTCAAACTCAACGGCGACAAAATCTGAGATAGCCAAATCATTTAGAATGTCTGTCCGGTCACGAATATGTTAATTTTATTTTGATCCGATAAGTAGTGTAGATGGAATTACATTATAACAAAAGTAACGTTCCCCATGGCAACGAAAAGACGCGCGAAGTTTCTAATGCACTGCCACCTAGAAGTAATCAAAATACTTTCAAGGAAGCAGTCTATTATTTGTCAACAAAGAGTTTAAATAGTTTTCCCAAAGGGAGTCAAGGTCCTCTAGATGGCGGTGTATTTTAAAGTAAAGATTTAAACACGGGTTTCCCCAAATACCTTGGCAATAATAAATAATACTGGAAACGCGAACGTCGTAAATTTTTAAATTTAAAAAAATGTGCAATGTGGGTCTAGCTATAGCACGTGCTCGCTTATCAACGCGTCCAACTGAGCGTTTCCTAGTTAAATAAACCACATTCCTTCTGTTCTAATGTGCACATATAGTTTAACAGCGAAGAAACAAACTTTGTGATAAGAAGCACTACACAAAACAATTCCAAAGACATTAAACATATGTTTCTCTTTTAGGGGGTTGGATTAGAATTTCAAATATAGTAGTAAATTGTAATGGAAAAGGTTTGGAATATTAGAACAGATGCCTAAAGCCCGGTTAAAAGCCCACTTGAAGCAATTTGATGAAGAATATAAAACACAAATGGTGACCTGGCTCGTACCAAACCCAGGCTTATAACTAAATGTTAGCTCTTCGGTGCAATAATAATATGTGCATCTGTAACAGAGAGCTGTCAGTAAGACATGAAGGTAAAACAGGAAGCTCTCCTTTGTTTACATATAGGCGTTAGTCATGACACACATATTTCCAACAAATGTAAGCATTTAAAATGAAAGATGTTATGTAAATAGCCGTATTTGTTTAACCAGAGTTCGGGTAATATCGTTTTTACAGTTAAACACATATTTTCCTGGCGTATTGCATCGCTACTACTCAAATAAAACATGGTTGATATTTACGATAGAAATACAAACACAGATACGAAGATAAATGCATGTTTAGAAATCATTCGTATACATTACAAGCTCACAGAACGTACATATATTAAATTGTGTATGACAGCGGACTCTCGCATATGGTATGCATGTAGTTGAATTCTACGCCCAGTACAGAATAACTGAAGTAACAGTGAAATATTAATAAGTATGTGAAGTTCGTAATCTCAATTAAATTAAAGCAAGGGAATTCACTACGATTCGTGTTTGTTCGTACGTTTCGAACTAGGTCGATATTTTTCTATCGATCCAGAAAAATTTGTTATGCTATATTTAAAAAGTTGAAACCAATCGATCCTCGTACAAAAGGATTGTTTAAAACAAAAATTGGCCCCGTCTGGTGAAACACACTTTTAAATATCGATTAAAAATTGCAATTTTGAATGACTTTTTAGAACTGGTACATTAAAGTCTGTAACTTAAATGGAAACAAGGGCCACGCACAAGAAATAACTAATTATTTATCTATCGGAATGTGAAAACTGAACAAGAAAGTGTAGATTTTCGTTCATGTAATCCGAAAAGTGCGAAAGTAATGTTCTCTAGACCGGACTTCGAGTTCATTTACTGTGATTTGAATTTCGGGGGTAACTTTACTGATAGTAATTTCGGTGAGTGTTTCACAGGACCATGATGCAAAAGGTTTCAAATTAGTGAGTCATAAACTATTTATACAGTGAGTTTATAGTGAATAATTAGTACCGTAATGATGCTTTTAGAGCCTAATTAAAGTGATATGTACGTGTTTCTCTGCAGCCGTGTGGAGGTTGGAGTAACTGACTGTGGCAGTCCTGCAAGTTCTATAGAGATAGAGACAGACGGGTACGTCGTGTTGTCTTGTACATCTAGGAGGTGATCTTTATTAATTGTAGCTCGCGACTAAGCCGAGCGGAGGCGCCTAACTAAGAAGATATCTCATCTGTCAGGTCATTGCTGTAGCGAGTGCGATGTGTAGGCATAACCCACGAGAGTTGCACCAGGAAACCTGCAGCAACGCACGCAGACTTTGAAGAGGTGTGACATGCAATTGCAAGAAGATGTAAACTTTGAACACGTTTCTCGATTTGATTAGTTGGGAAATACTACCATAGGTGGAATCGTGTTAAATATCCATCACGATCGGGGTTCGAACCCGAGTCTACCACATTCCAGGTAGGCGCCTTAGCCAACTAGACCACCGAGACGGTAACTATTTAACTTCTGACTTGTAGTTGCATTATAGATCTCAATGGATGGAACAGTACTGCAACGAATATCTGTTGCCTTTGAATTGAACCGACCAAACACACATTATTTATAATGTCATTACCTTACGCAGGTATGAGCGAGAATTTATTTCTCGCTTTGAACACGTTGTTAACATAGTAAAAAATGATTGATTGATTGATTGTACGTTTTACTCTAAAGATTAAGAAAACAGTTTACTCGTGATTTTTATTTTGAGCTGACACATAACTTGTTTTCACTATGGCAACCACCAATCAGAAGCCTTGTAAATATTTACTGAGAGGACTAACTGGCAGATAAATTTTAACTAGACATTGAAATTCTGGACAAACGAGTATAAGAATCTGTTATAAACCTAACGCTGGAAACTCTGCTTTTTCTGGTTGTCAAAAGGCCAAAAAGTTGCAAATGTTTCGATAACAAAGACACACATGTAAAATAAAACCCCTTAATTCACAATCATAAAATAAAAACATCAATGGCCAGCAACACCCGAGGATTGCAGGGGTTAAAAAATACCTCCGTCCCTACGAAATCTGCCCCTTGATGGATTTTCCTGTGTTTTGAAGGCGAAAGTCGGCAACAAAGAACCGATTAAGATAACAACGCCACTTCCAGTTCCATCAAGACGATTCCATCCCCTAACGACGACCAAGCTAAGACAACGGTCGGTTAGTGTGACACGCACGATAACATCGGAGATTATAACGAGGGATCTTAGCGTTTGTTGGCCAGACAAGAGTGTTTTGGTCAACCACCCCAACCCCACCCCACCCGGCACCCACACTTGTGTATTCGGCTCCAGCAAATACATACAATAACCTTTTCCGATATCTCCAAGAACAACACTTGTACATTTTTTTTTATTTGGAAAAATAACTCGATCCACTTATTTTGAAACTCTACGACAAAATGAAAAACAACCAAAATTAAGTCAATCAATTAACCGTTACGAACAGTGACATCGTTGAACGCACTTGAAGAATAAAGAAAATGCAATTTTAAAATTGCTTTGTTAACATTATTTTATGTTAAGTATTTATTAAAGAAATGCAGGCAGATAAAGAACATTGAATTGCAAATTTAATTACGTTGATTTAAATATGTTATTTTATCATATAGAACAAATTATTTCCGTACAACATCCACAATCCATCTTAAGACTGTTAACACATTCAAACGATGATATTTTAGTTCGGAAATATTCAACTTATTTTCTCACTTGAGTAATATGTGAGTCCAACGATGACATTTTTAATGTTTTTTTGTTTTTTTAATAATATATAGTTGTTCTCCTTTTCAAATCAGTTTTTTTACTGAATAGGATAAACATTAAAAAAATAAAAAATAAACAGGAGAAGGCAAGTGTTTTGGAGGTCTACTTTACTATGGTATTGGTAGTTAAATAATGCACAAGAGCGTCTCATGTTACAAAACTTGGTTAAACCGGTCAGTTTCAGGAAGTGACGCGTCTGCCCTTTTCTTTCCAACAATACTTAAAATGTGTGGTACGTGTTATTGCACTTTTGATGTGAAACGTCTGAAAATCTGTCTGACAATCAATGCAATTTAATTTTGCCCAAACAAAAGCTGAGAACACAAATTGCACCAAAATTCAAAATATGCCTAAATGAATTTCTAATGGATCTAAGATCTAATGGATCTTTTTTTGTTGCATTATGTAGTGTTAAAAAACATAATAATATGTTTCACTGAGTGATAAAGCATCGAACACTGAAAAAGTTAATTTTATGTGCCTTTATAATGAGTCTGGGTATCTTGAACATTGGAAAAATAATATAAGAAGATAGAAGTCTATCAAACTCGGGCAAACTGTGTGTCACGTGTTATTTTATGTCACTTGTCGGGCTCTTGTTCATATTTTGTTCAAGTTTACCATGAACATGATGGACGTAACCTACATTGTCTGATATTTCATCTCACAAGACTTTTACCGAGTTTGTACATAATAAGAAAAACGAAACATCTGTTATCAAATTATCTTGTTAAGAAGAAAATCAGGTAATATGTAATCTCTTGCGTGACTAAATATTTAATACAAGAAGAAACTCCAGATTACAAATTCAAGACAGCAAACTATACCGCATGAAAATTTCGAAAACGACCAAGAAAACTAAACTCAATTCCGAGTTTGTTTGAAGTTGTTTTCTTTCCTTGGCGGTAGCTTCAGTTTCCTGAGACGTATCACGTCATACTCAACCATGCACAGTGTAGTGAGCAAACAAGACATGGGTAACAGCTTCCTGGATATTTGCATATAATTGTCTCTTGTATAGGGTTCTTGCACACGGCAGCTGAAAGGATATGTCCGTAGCTTTGTAGCTGAACATCTTATTACCGACTAGACATCTTGTAAACCGTGTTGAGGTTGTCTGCGAGCAAGGAGGTCATGCTATGACGATGACAGCTTTGCTGCACAAAGTCTTTGAGACAAGAATTGAAATCCATAATACCTCAAAAACAAAAATAAATACACATTTTAGATAAGAAGAAGGTTTTATAAAACAGGAAACGAACTTCTTTATAAAATTGTCACTAACAGTCACCAGACCCCCGCCACCAGCAAATATGATATTTATTAAAACTTTTTATTTGGTCTTTGCAGCCAAGTCCTGCTTAAAACAAATTTTAAATGAAACAGGAAATAACAATTAAATGCAACCTACTAACTATATAGTATAGTTTCTAAAAATTCAAATGGACCCTAAAAAATGTGCAACAAAATTGTCCCTTAATCCACTAGTAAAAGTTCTTTATGAACGATTTGAAGAACAATCTGTCCAGCGCTCATGATAATATGAAACTATGAAGTTTGAACTGTAAGCTCGAGTGGCTTTCCTCAAGTGCTGCTTTAATTTTGCTGGATCGAAGTATGATGAATTAGCTATACACAATGACTTTACAACAGTTGTTTATAGCCTAGTGTTAGGGTGATAAAAACATAGTTTTGCCTAGTTGACGGTCTATACCTATAATATCACATTCTCCCTATAGGTATTAATTTTATTAATGTTTTTCTACGTTTACTTACTCGACAAGAGGGACATTCTTCACATTAATAATAACGTATGTTTATTAGTCTGGCGTTCATTGAATTCTCCTCACTGTTCCTCATGTCACGCCAGGGAATTGACAATGTGTGTTCTCTTAAATAATACATCGAATTCCTCGCGTCCCATCCGAGTATTGTGAGTTCACTACACTTGGTAAAGTGATTCATCAGGAAGGGAATTAAGCAACGAGAGAAGAGTTAACTAAAAGAGTAATTAATCATGTTTTTGTCGGGCGAGTTTGCCTGTCCTGAATGGCTACTACGGGCGAACCCCCTGCCGCGGGATATATTTCAGTGTTGGACAAACAAGGTGGAACGAATGTCTAAACCAATAACTTAATTTCAAATTTAAATAATTATATTTACAAGTTTGTCAAGAAAGGCTTTTTTAAAATTAATTCTGATTACAATTATGTTTTATCTTGCACTTGAATATAAATTAAGTTCGTAACTAACAAGGGGGACTAAAATAATAATCATTTGATTTTTATGCCACCCATGGCACACACAAGTTTTACCAGTTTTTTCCGTATCAATCACACGTCATAATGCCTAAAACAATCTCGTACCCTATGTAAAAGAAGCGTAACACATCCCTAATGTCACGTAGTCAAGTTTGGTGATTATACTAGACTCTTTAGTACTCGTAATCCGGCTAATAATGTACTCGAAAGGTTGTATAGACGTACACAAACATACAGAATGTTCCACAGAACAGGTCGTGACAAACAAACACACCGAATTCCATTTTGTCAATACGGCTTTGTGTTTTAGCCTTGTCTAAACCTCAGCATGGATTTACTGCTCTGTGTATTTATCGTAATAATTGGGCCGAAAAGTAAACCAGTGCGCGTCCATAACTTCTGGATTGACATTCTGATTTTATATTGACAAAACAATTTTTGCTAAGCATACACACAGAGAGACAATCCATTTAGCAAGTAACAAGCTGAAGCTAAACGGATAAACTTGTAAATGTAAACCGGAGCGAACAAATGCTGGCACAAACAACCAGCGTGTAATGATAAATACGGACATGTTTTACACCAGTCAGCAAACACGAAGAGGGTCAACAAAATCAACAACGAGACCGATCAATCATACGATTTATTCAGAGTCTTCCCACATTGGGTGGGGGGGGGGGGGTCAAGCTATTATCGACGACATGATATTGTGCTGTTAATAACGCTATGTATTCAATGCGAGGGGCATTGTTGTCCAGTGATAACACAACAAGAATATTCATTGGTAAATAACCGAGGATATAGTGGGACTCTCACAAGCAAGGAAGCGCTTGACTCTGATTCGGGAAGTTCCGGGTTCGAATCCCGTCGTGACCAACAATCCTGACTAAGGGATTTTTTTCTAGGTTTTCCACAGTCGTTAATGCGAATGCAAGGGAGTCCTCTCAAATTGCCCTCGGACATCCCTTCACAATATTGTCCTATACGCAACAAACTAAGATTAAACACCTGACTGAAGAGAGGCATACATTGTAATCTATATCAGGTATCCATCGATCAAAATTTAAAATTTAAGTTACAGATGCGGTCACATTGCAAATTATTTTGTCTGATATTCAAGTCCATGTTCTGAAAAATAGTTAATTAAAATAGGCAGTTCTGAACTCGTCTCCTCTCCTCTGCTTCATACGATCACACTTTTAGTTCGTCTGAAATGGGTAAATCCATATTTTAAACTTTTATCACATGGCTTTTGTCATGAAAATTCTTACCATGATATAGAAACAAAACAAATAATAGGCCTCTTAGTTGACATTGCTAAAACACACTTTTTTCAATTTGGCTGATTGTAGTCATATTGAAAGAAATCGTGATTGTTCAAAGCAGCGTATGTCCTTCATCAAAGCGCCTAAAAATTTCACCCTAAAACAGAACCGATAACAATACTTGACATGCCATCTCATCTCCACCAAGTATAATTGTCAAGATGCGAGATTACTAGACTCATATACTTGGCTCTCTCTCTCACACGGGGGTGACTTGAGAGTGGTTCATTACGAGCGGGGGTGTACCTATACGCACGACGGAGCGCCGTGCACGGGAGATACGATGAAAGAAGAAGAAGAAGAAAGAGATGTGACGAACGGAGGGAGGGAGAGATACAAGGACATCATTGAACGTAAGGGGGGTGAACCTTTAAGCCAAATGAGACTCGCGCCGCTAGTAGCGCTCCTGGCGGATGAGGGTGGCGTAGAAGACTCGACAGGGACATTACTCTAACTCGGCTTGTGTTTGATATGAACAAAAGCACGGACTCTAGGTGGAGATGTAGCCGCGTGCGTGTTGAAATATGGTAACAATGTGACTCGCTCACACTGGCTTAGATGTGACAAGGAAATAGAAGATGTGAAGTAACACATTGTATGTATCACATGTGAGATTTATTTCTGACGATAAAGGAATTGTGATGCATACATGAATCGTTATACAAAATTTCTACCGTCGACGTATTTAAATTAAATAGTATAAATTAATAAATTACAACAATAATGAAAATAAATAATTGTAATATAATATTTTGTAATCAATAATGGTTTAGTTATACTTTAGAAATGGAAATGTACATATCACTTTTTGTTTCGCTTTATATAACAATTTGAATTTGAATGTTGTCATGTAGATGTAGATTTGTGTAGTTTGTATACGAAGAGTGCATTCAAAAAGTGTAGATAAAATAATGAATAAATGATAAAAAATAGTGTAAATAGAATATTTTTCGTAATTTATAACGATAAGGATAATCGAAACAAAATTTCACTTTGGTTTATATTATCCCAGCAAACACGTATGTGGTTGCCCGCACTCTACCCGCAGTCCCACCCAATGTGGATTCTATGCGGGCAGCCCACACGGGCCCCATGAGAAAGTGTCTACCGGGCCGGTAGTGGGATCCATGCGGGCATGCCCGCAGACTGCGGGTGACATGCGGGGCTGCCCACAGTATGCCCACATGGTTTAATTACTGAACCCGCATGGCACCCACAGTATACCCGCATGGCTTAATTATTGTACCTGCATGTCACTCACAGTATACCCGCTTTGGGTATACTGTGGGTGTATATATACTTATATCGCAGACTTTCACGGATGAATATGCGCACATTGTTTTTTCAGGTATTCCGGTTGTATTTTTTATTTAATTAGTTCCAACGCTGGAATTAATAAAAAAAAACCACACGGACTACCCAAAAATACAATCCCATCAATTTGGCACTCTTGCTAGCATGTCTTTTGGTCGGCACCTACCTGGCACTGGGTCGGCACCTGTCAGCATGAATGTTTGGCCTCAGCAACCCACGACTATTCCACTCGCCCTAGCGAGTTAAATTTTGTGATGGCGAGTGTACACTTTAATCAGGTCTATTTTATCCACTCGCGGCAACTAGCAAAACTTCAAATTGTTGCCGTTATTTTATCAATCAAATAAAAATTAAAAAATAGTAAATTTTCCCAAATGCTTAATGCAAATAATTGTTACATTGTTTCAAAGAGGCGGGTCAAGTCACAATTAGATGGAAAAATTAGTCAACATCAAAATTAAAAAACAATAAATAGTGGTGAAAAACCATAATATGCATTCTAATACATTGACATGTCGCTTGATTGTGGAAAGCAGAGAGTTTATCTGTCGGATAAGGATGGTCTCGGGATCACACCTTCAACAAAGACTACAGTAATTGTCATGTCGATAGCTACTGGTGTAGTGGGAATGGCTACATGATAACATAATCATAAATTTTGTCAAGCCATCAGCTGGTGTGTGGTCCTAGCATTGTTATTGGCCTAGAAGCTTTTGCTTGCCAGCTTAAAAAATGTGGCTTTTAAAGCAATAAAATTTCTAGAGGAGTAAAAATTTAATTATCTACGTGTAGTACGCAATTGCGGTTGCCACAATCAATTCTGCTAAATAAATTAAAATTATAAACCTAATATATTACAGTGCATTTGTAAATTGCAGGTTCACTTAAAAAAATATTTTTAGAATCTGTAGGCCCTAGGATAAAATAGCAATATCAAAGCTAGTAGTTTCAATTGCAGTGGATGTAATAATATTAATTCACATGTACTGACTATGGTAGGCTAATACTTTTGCAAACCTATGTCTATATAGGCCCTAAAATAGAAGAAAATTAAAAATTTACTAGGTTATTTGAAAAAATCAAATCATCAAAGGAATACCAGTTTTTTGAAAATACCCAGTGATGACGCTATATCGAGAAATAATTTCATAACTTAGGCTAGGTGGGCCCTAAAATTCAGATATTATGTAGGCTATGATCGTCGATGCACCCAAATAGCCCATTGAATAACATTTACTTTGCAAATATTCTAAAAAATATAGAACCTATTATGAATTTTTATGGTAAATTTGCATGCATGCAGGCCTAGACATAATTTGGCGTAACGGTAAAAAACAAAAAACAATTATTTTTTCAATAATGAAGAATTATATTTGTGCATGCGAGTGCTGCAATCTATTATTTTTGGGGATGCGCACGATAATCAGAAATGGATAAAATTTTGATAATCGATAGTAAAAATTCATTATCGATAATCAAAATATAAAATAATTTTTCAATAGTGGCACGACCGAACTCTACGGACAGAGTTTATATTATCTCACGTTTTTGCCATGGCACTGGCTGGGCTGAATATGGTGTCACACTCAAGATTTATGTTTGAAAATGAGCCATCAGCCCATAACGGGAACCAAACACATGACATAGAAGACAGCAAGGCAGCAAATGGAACGCAATTGTATTTTTTTGACTTTCACTTGCCACACTTGAGGTTCCATTTTATAGATGGGAAAACAGGCTTGTAATATCGATTCGATAATGATAATGACAATGGGTGGGGTACCATTTTGATAATCGATAATGAAAAAAATATCGATTTGCACCCCTAAATATTTTTATATGCAATTATAGCAGATTAACAATTGTGCTTTTTTTATTATTTAAGCCAATAAGATTAACACACATATTAGTCGGATGCGGTTCACTCATCCATCTTAAAACAAGTAACAAATTATAAAGTCGGGACTTAAAGTTTATTGCACGCATGATGCCCTAAGATATACATACTCTATAGGCCTACTAGGCCTATAGCAATAAGCAAAGGAAACGGTAGGACAAATATTGCAAAGAAACAATTTTTTTTTATTGATACCAGTTGCACGATCATTTTATATACTAAGCTAATTGTTTCATGGAAAAAATATAATTCATTCACAATGTCATAAATCTCATGTGTTTGGAGAAGAAAACTTTTAGTCCTACAATAACCTAAAGTAACACGCATGCAAAGCAATGCAACATTGTTGGTAGGCCTACAATTTTGTGATCTGTAAACACTTGGTATGATTTAAATGTCACCGGTGTTTGAAAATAGATTTTACTATAGGCTACATCAAAACATTGCTGGAAAGAAAAAAGTTCACTTTTGACTTTGAATTTGTCCCACAAAAATAATTTACTTTTTGTCAGAATCACTAATTGAGCTTTTGAAATTTTTCAAGTTGGAGACAAGACAAAAATAATAATAATAAACACGTCATCCCTGGGGGTAGTTTTTCATCAGCCACTTCCATCTCCGCGATTATCAGGTGCGGTCTCCGTATTTCGCATTGGTCGTCAGCTCGTCATTCTTCACGTCTGTGCTTGCTCCAAATATCTGAAATGTAACGAAAGAAGTTACCCAACAAGTTGTCTTTAAAAAATGTTTGACCCTACTAAAATTAGTGCCATAACATAATAATTATAAATTTAGACCTAATATGTCATGTAGGACTCAAAGATCATAAACCCAGTTCAAGCAATTTTTGACAAACACAGTCAGGCGGGTCAGGCCTAAAATGCGTATCTTAACATTATGTCACTGAAAATCAGTTATATAACTGGAGTGGGTAGACTCTAAATAAAATTTATTTTATTTATTTATTTATTTCCTACCTACGGCCTAGACCTACCGATATAAAAATAATTTTTCACACATTTGAAACTCCCAAAAAAATTACCACACATTCCCACTTCATTGAGTAGGGCCCCCAACCTGTGAATTTAAAATCATATTTTTATAGCGTGGGTGGGAGAATTCAGACAATAGAGTCATTGTTCATATATCGTAAGTCCAAAAGTTGATGCACGAGTTACCACACGAAATCTTTTTTTTAAATTGGAGGAAATTTACTAGGATTTTGTTCAATTGCACCAAAATTAAGAACTCTAGGGTTCTCTGATGACCTCAATTAAAAAAATAAAAAAATGTCGTAAAAGCCATACTATTAAATCTTCAATTTGGTGAAATTTTGTCGCTTGAATGAGAAAATTCTTCCAAATGATATGCATGTTACTATGGAAATCACCTTAGCAGTTTGAATTTAACAGGGCCTAGGGCCCTAGCGATTACAAAACCCCGGGTAGACCTATATTGATACGTTGAACCGTAGGCCTAATGTATGAAATTGCAAATGAATTCATAGGGGCCTACGTTGGATTTTTGCTATTTGGTCAGGTTATCAACGTATCAACAATGTCCTACAAATAGTAGGGTGTAGGCCTACTTTGGGAACTTGTTTGGCTGGGGGGGGGGGGGGGGGGGGGTCCCAAAAAAATAATCATTCTTTCACTAAAATAGTTCAAATACACCATTTTTTATGTGGAAAAAAACAACAACATAAACTTACAAACTTTTAACATTTCTATTTTTAAAGGGCCTAAAGGCTGTCACCCGAAAAGGGTTTCGCCAAAAACAGAAAAAGAAAGACGATTGGCCCACCCAACGTACAATTTACACCTAGAGCGAAAATTTACATTTAGCGATACCCTTACCTAACCGTGGATTCAAAAGTAAAATAAATAAAATAAATCCCTATTAAGGGTTACCCACTAGTCACATAGCCTAGGTAACTGATTTTCAGTGGGGGACAGTAAACCAAAGCAACCAAGCCAACCCTGAAGGCCCAACGCAATCGACGAGTGTAGCGATAACCAACCAAAGATTGATATTTTTAACAGGAATTTTAGGCTAGCAATCAGTGGTATGGAGAGTGCGAACATCCGCGGATCAACGCCAGAATCAACAAAGCGGATTCAGAAAAACCTTCAAATTTATTAGGCCTATTTGGCTGTTGCTAGGATGGCTCCAAAAGTCACCCTTTACAAATTCCAAAGACAAGAAGTGATGGACTCAAGTCCCAATCAGAAGTTCAAAACTTATGACATTCGCAGGAATCGAACGTTAATATTTCACTCGGTAAAAATATTGAGCATAGGGTAGGCCCAAGATTAATTTTGAGTAGGGCCTACCGGTAATTCTTACGTAGGCCTACCGGGTTGTTTCGAAAGAATATCCCCGCCAATAATGAACATAGGCCTACCCTACTTAGTCGCGTTCCGTTAGACCTGGTTTATATACCGGGTACGAGGTTTTTAGCTGGTTGGTCGAAAACGTGAGTAAATTTTTTATAAATACGCACCGAGTTGCAATGCTGGTTGGAATTTCAAACTCGTGGTAAAAACTCAGAGTTACCGCGTCCCCTTTGACAATGGCCCCCAACACTGCTACCAGCTGATTGCAAGCAACGTAAACAAACTACATCGGTATAACCTCAAATTATACATGTGTAATATTGCCGGTTGTTTATTCAAACAAGGTATTTATTAGCCTAACTAAATATTGGTAGAGCCTAGACAAATTAATAATTCATAGGGCCTAACCCCCTATCCAATAATCAATAAAACTTTAATTATTTTCCCACTGGTTAAATTGCAAACCGACATGAAAAAAAGTAAAACGCAATCTTACCTCATTTTAACTCACTTCGAAACGTAAAAAACCAGGTTTACCGCTGGATAAAACTAAACCATACCCAGCATGTGTATGAGGTTCCTTTAATTCGGCCTGGCTAGTATTCTTTAGCTTACCTAGCCTTTTGGGCAGTGCTGGCCACAGGGGGAACGGGAAACAACCTTTAGGCAGGGTACCCCTTTTTTGTCCTAGCCCCGGCCTTATGAAAAACATAGGCCTAGGCTAGGCTTTTCCCTTTCTAAAATAAAAAAAAAATTTTTAGGGCCCAGGGGCCTACTACCCAATACCCAGTTTCAATTGACCCAGTCTACCCATGCCCACTAAAAATGACCCACCTTGCCCCGACTCTACACGTGGGACCCCAGGCTACCTACCTGGCCTTACTTATAGGGCCTTTGTCTACTTGGGAGCTTAGGCCCTACCCTGGGCCAAAAAGCTTTTGGGGTTAACCCATTTTTTTATGGGATTGGGATGTATTAAACAAATTAAAATATATTAATTCCCTTTCAGCATTAAGGTAAAGCAAAATAAAGCTTTACCTCCCCACCCTAGGCTACAGCTTTGGGCGCGGCTTACTAGGGGCCAGGCCCTGGGCCCACCATGCTTAGACGAAGTTCAACATTTGCATAAATTTTCGTCGCCTCTAAATTTCCAAAATTAAAAAATTTTTGTTAATTATTTATTGTTTTTCTTTCAGGTGTAATGTTTCGATCTTTTCTCAGCACCTCCCCCGCATCGATATTTTTTTGGGGTTTTTCAAGTTCCCGAAGTTTTTGTATGTTTTATCACCGTCAATGCCAACGTTTTAAATTAACATGCATTTTTTTTTTCGCTAAATTTACTTACTAGGTTTAAAAACTTTTTCAAGTTTTTTGACTATCTATAAACTATTTTAAAAAATATTGGTATGTCTGTGGTATATCAATTATCGAACGAGGAACGATTTATTCCTACAGTTGTTTCTTTCTTGTAGTTTTAAAAAGGGTACCCCTGCGGACTATATCCCACCTTTTAAAAATATTAATTAAAGTCATCCCCAAAAGTAGACGAACAAATAGTAAAATATAATAAAAAATTAAATAAAAAATAAATAGCTATTCGGAATTTTTTTTGGGTGAGCGGAGCGGCGTAGCGAGGAAGCGAAAATTCCCTTTTCACTACCTGGGAAAAAATCCGGGAAAGTTTTTTTTTTTTTTTTTTCTTTTTTCTTTCTTTCTTTCTTTCTTTCTTTCTTTTTTTTTCTTTTTTTTTCTTTCTTTCTGTATTTTTGTGTGTCTTTAACACGATTCCGGGTAAACCCTACTCCCCTTGCGATGAATTTCAGGGGGCCTTCGAAATCTCTGAAAATTTTGAACTGCCCCGTTTTGAGCGCAATCGGGGGAAATTTTTTTTCATAAAAAACCAATTTTCGATTTTTTTTTTTTTTTTTTTTTGATTTTTAAAAACTTCTTCGACTCAAAAACCCTACATGCTTTTTTCCGATTGTAAAGATTTTTTTTGCAGAACCTTAATTTCATGAATTAAGATATTCGTGCAAATTTTTTAGCGTAATCGAAAAATTATTTCTCTTTGAAAATCGAAATTTTACGGGTTTTTTTTTTTTTAAAACAATTCTTTGACTTATTACCCCTACATGTTTTAAACCCTATTGTAATTATTTTTTCACAGAACCTTAATTTTATAAAATTATATATTCGTGTTAAATTTGAGCCCCAATCTAATATTTATTTCTTATGAAAATTGCCAATTTTAACGATTTTTTTTTTTAAAAAAAAATTACGATTAATTAAAAAAATTAAGTTTTTTTTTTATTTAATTTAATTTAATTAAAAAAAAATCTTCGACTAAGTAATGTTTTTTCACAAAACAACAGAAAATCCGCGAAAACACATGGCAGCTCAAGCACCAATTACGCTCATCCAACAACGCGGCGGGACTTAAGCGTTTCCCTATTTTAAAATTTACAATAAATATAAATCGAACGTGGGTCTGGGCTGGGCCGACCCTTTATCTAAAATGAATAAATAAAATAGGTGAAAATGTTAATCGACAGCAAAGACAATTTGTAATTTTTTGTTTATCTGTTCTTTCTTTATAAGTTTTGTTTGCTCACAATTTGTTGTGTAGAGGCTGGCGGGACACCTTGTGCTTTGAGACATACTGCCTTTTTTCTGTGAACATTTCTTATATTTGAGCCCTGAAAGTGGAAAAATAAATAAGACAAAAAAATATGTCCCAATTATTGGTTATATAAGTCATAATACAATGGAACAAGACGAACATCCTTCGTGAATGTTATGATACGGTAGCTTTACGCTTTTAAAGGCTCCATTGCGATTAATTTCACATGTTTCATTTATTTTATTTATTTTTATCAAAATTGCTTGAACCGCATGGGATAAGTGAGTAAACGGTACATACCCATATGGTTTTTGCTGTGGGAAAGATGTGGGTTTCCCACACCTCCCTCCACACCAATAGAAATGTTATGTGGAATATAGCCAGTACCGGTCCCGTGTGGGAAAGGTATGGGTAAGCCCACACTATCTGCCCACACCTGCCCACACATCACCCGTATGGAATCCCACACGTACAAAAAGCCAGGTTACCCACACCCACATCCATCCCACAGTGCCCATACTTGCCATGGCCGCACCCACACTGTTCCAGTATGGGACACACCACATTGTTTTGTGGATTAACTCGTAATCTATAATGATTTAGACTTTTAGAGATAATTATGGCATTTTTGTGTTTCACTTCATATTATAACAATGGGAATGTTTGTTGATTAGTTTGAGCAGGAGTTCATGCAGAAAGTGTCGTACAAACTATTGAATAAATTAAAATATAAATATGTTATTTTCGTAAATTATTATGGTTAGGATAATATAAACAAAAATGCCACTTTGGATTAGTTTCAAGGTAATTTGAATGTTGTCGTACAAAAGAAGTGGTATAAATTTAAAAAGTAAAAACCTAACCGACAGTTCAAATCAATGAAAGAAAACAAAGCAGTATAACTGTAGGTAAGGAAGTACATAAAAGCTTTTTCCAATGCAGCTATTTTCAAAATTTATGTGCAGGCAAATCCCAACAAAGCGGGTTACTGCTTTTAAACGAAAACGAAAAACGCGATAATAAGAACAGAAGTCGAGTGTATTTCTCGAATTATAAGATTATTTGTGCATTGGTGCATAAAGTGAACAGCTCGGCTACTGTGAGCTCGTGACCAGATCAACTAGACGATTAGCGCAACTCTGCAGCTCTTGGTGTGCCAAACACAAATGCGCAACTTACTAGAGTGTAATGTCCGGGTAAATTAAATGTATAAAGTTCTGCGAGGCACTGAAACGAATTAATAGTATTGCAGTAAGAAATAGGATGCAGGACTTTGGATTTTATTATTAGTAGGAGAAAACGACGATTTTGTACACGTTTCATAGATCTCATTTTACGACCTGTCCCATTTGTGACACAGTCTACATTGTATTAGTCAGTCTCAGTATTGTTATTAGGGTTGCCGAGTTGAGATTGTTTATTCTATTTCACCCCTTCAAAACATACACAAGCTATAATACTATAGTTTAACATAATATAAGTTTCAATATTATAGATAACAAAATAAATAAAACTTTTATTGAGTAGTATTTTTGCGTCAAATGAGTTGAGTGACAAACCGATAAATGATATCAACGATAAAATATGATTTCGTGAATTATTTAATTTCGATAAATCGACCATTAGTTTATTAATCGATCTGTAATCAAATACAAATGTCAAATATCGATAACAAAAAGTAGCGTCGAAAAACATTTCACTTTCGCAACCCCATATTCTGGAAACTGTATTTCAATAATATTTTTCAAGATCTTGGAATTGATATTGGCACTATGTCCATTGTGTACAAATATTTCATTTCACTTCAATTCCCAAAATCGAGACACGTGCACTGAAATCCCAATTGACATTGTTTTCAAAACCTTTGCTTTAGAATATTTTTGTCTCCATCCTTTCGAAAATCATAAAGAACACCCAGTCTCCATTAGTTTAGACTTCTGTTGTCGATATTACGCCATCCAGCAGCCTAGCAGCATCCCCTTACAAAGAAGCGCTCAACAGATCAGTTCTCACCCCTCTCGAGAAATACGACACGCCCCCGTGAACACAGCTGATAACAATAAAATATCCCGCTCGGTGGGTTGGTTTGGTAAGAACCAAGCAAGCAGGGTTGCCATGGCAATAAGCCTACTTACAGATATTGAGATTTTACGCTTAGTAGGGGCGTAAAAATTATTCACGAAAAATTACAAATACGTGTTTCGGTTAAAATTTGCCGCGTTGGCTTTTCTGAGAGACATGACGGGATCGATGCAGTGGATAAGACCTTGATAAAGATATGTCAGAAAACATTCGTTGATACAGGGCAAGAAAATGAGAGGGGAAAGGTGCAGAAATTACTTATATGGCCAAAGCAACTAGCAAGAAGTAACAAACATAAGCTTATATCAATATTTATATTTTTCACGATTGTACTTCGTAATTCATACATCATACTTAATTTTCATTTCCCACTTCATTTCACACAAACCGTCAAAATTTCGTACTTTTCTTATTTATTGTCAATATATAACTATAATTGATTAAATGTATCATGTATAAATTATGTAAAATAATTGTTATTCTGTGTCAAATCGAATTCTGTTTCCAATATACAATGTCACAAACTTTCAAAATAGTACTTTTATTTTCGCAAGGGCAATTTTTTCGGAAAAAATTCATTATCGAACATACTTTTGTGGAAAAATTAAAATAATTTTAACCAAATAGAAACATTTTTGTAAAACTACAAGAACAATCCTCATGTTTAAAAATAATAACGTATTGTGATTTTGAACATAAATTCGGATTGTGACGGATCACGGCGAATCACAGTCCTAATCTTAGATGTGAATGTTGACTGTTAATTTAGTGGCTAAAAGCTTCTGACCTGTAAATTGTACATTTCACCCGTCCAATATATTATTTAAGATTGACTTTAACCGATTGATCTTCACCATCGTCGACTTCCGTAGGCACAAACCTCAAACAAATAATACCGTTGTTGCAACCCCACTTCACGCGAGTGATAAAGATATGAATATAATAATATATACTTTGCGTATTTTACTATCTATTAACAATTATATTCATAAAAGAACAATTATTTGAACTATGAAACATATATATTTTTATTGAAACATCAAGCAAGAAAGACAATCTATTTTCATAAGTTAACTTTGATTTGATTTGCATATTGTCTGGTGGTTGTATTGTTTATTCTTGTATTTATTTATTTATTTATTTATTATTTGTCTCTGTAATTTGTACACATTATACAAAAATTACAGAATGAAACAGGAAAGCAGGCCTATTGTGGCCCATTCACCGCAGTGATCCTGTTCCATTCTACACATTAATAAAATAATAAAATAACATAAATTCTCTTATAAAAGGACGATAATGATAATGGTGAAATGGATGATACAGTTTATTAATATGATAGTTAAAAATGAAATGAACTAATGTTTAATGCCGGTATCAAAGATCCATTTGTCTTAGCGGTGGTCGTCAACTATAGGTCAATCAGGCAACCATTTGTCATCTTAAGTGATCTTGAATGGCCCTTTTAAACGCCTTATCAGAGATCCGTGACTCACGAATGTCCAAAGGCAGGGAGTTCCAAACACTGGCAGCTCTCTGGTAGAATGACCTTTGATAAGCCAGTGTTCGCGCAAAAGGAGGGCGCAGCAGCACTCCACTCTTGGCACCCCTACCCAAGAAAACATACCGGTTGTCCAGCTGAAGGCGCTTCAAAGGGTCAACATCAGCTTGTTTGCATAATCCCTTTGCCAGTAGTAGAATATCCATCTGTTTAATAACATTACTGATAAGAGGAAAATCACATTTTCCGCGACGTTCTTCAGCATTGAGAGACTTATCAAAACCCAGTATCAATTTTGTAGCCCGGTTTTGAATACGTTCCAGAGTGCACATATTTATTTCCGTCGACGGATGCCATGCTGGAATTGCATATAGTAGTGTAGGACGAACTACAGTCAGGTATAATGTCCTTAGAACTTTTGGCTTGCATTCTTTAAGGTTACTGTACAGAAAAACCTAGTAATTTAGACGTTTTTGATCTTATGGTTTTCACATGGAAGTTCCATTTGAGATCAGCAGTGATGTTTAGTCCCAGAAGCTTCAGTCTGTCTGTGTTGTCAATTGGATTCCCCTGTACATGGTACCTAGAGTTCGCAGTTAAAGCGGATTTAGACATTCTAAAGCAAACGCTTTTCTTTACGTTCAAATTCATGCTGTTCTGGCGGCACCAAAGTGATATATTATCCAGGTCCTGTTGTAATATTTCAATATCTTCAGCAGTCATAATGGATCTGTACAGTGTAAAGTCATCTGCATATTGGTAGCAACTAGACTGTACGCATGCTGGAAGGTCAAGCATAAATATTACAAAGAATAAGGGACCGACAACTGATCCCTGTGGAACCCCAGATGTCACTGCCACTGGCCTCGATGTTGCCCCACTATGAAGTACACTCTGCGTCCTTCCAGTTAGAAAGAAATCGCAACACTGTAGAATGTTCCACAAATGCCGTATGGTTTTCAAGCTTCTTAAGTAAATCTTGCATGTGGGACAAATCAAACGCCTTGCTTCCAGTCTAATGATATTACATATATTTTTTTAGGAGAGAGGTCGAAATTTTGTCCATCATGTGCTGCCAGTCCCTCAATCATCTGTTAGCTGGTTTACGCAAGACCTTCTGGAAGAAAATCCATGTCTGTTGGTTGTTGTTAATCCGTCTCTCTCATAAGAAGTGCTTAGATGTAAAACGAAGTACCTGTTCTACTAAAAGCATTTTAACAACAGAACCGATGTTAAAGCAATAGGTCCTATAGTTTGTTTACGTCCTCTTCGTCCCGGCCTTGTATATAGGAACAACGTTTAGACGCTTCCAGTCAGCCCGGGATTTGCCCTGTGGCAAAGTGGACAGGTGTAGAGACAGCTACACGGTGCAACAGCACGCACACACCATCCTTTAAAATTCTTGTGCTGTTATAAGTGTTTGTATGTAGTGTTTCTGTTTCATATCTTGTTAGTTTTATGTCGTTTCTGAGTTTCAATGTCCATTAGCAATGCATGCGGTTTAATTATTTTTATTCTTTTTCACGTTCTTGAGTGGCGATCCACTTCAGACACCAATACAACGTCATCTCCCCCCTCTTCAAGGGATGAGGTACATGGTGTCTCAAACTTTGGGTTCGGAACAACCCGTTACTCTCGCTATAAAAATGAGAAGCTCCTTGGAGGGACTCGCTAGTGGTTGTTTGCGGGTTATGCCCCCCTCGCCATCTCGCAAAAAACATCTAATCCTGTCTCTCTGTTCCAAACATTGTCATACCTCGTCACAATACACTATCCTAGTTAAACCTACGGTCCACTTTGTTCTCATTGCTACTCCTTCAATATCCTCCAACATCCTTCGTCGAGACCTCCGAGACGCTCCGAGAAAACTTCTCTGCGGACATGCATCCCTTAAATGTCTAGCATTCCTAGACGTCGAGTTTTATGCTACGATAGGCCGTAGTAGTCCGCGAGTACTACTCGAATGGCCCCTCCTCTGTGATAGACACCTAGACGTCGAGTTAGCTGTCTCGATATCAGGCATTAGACGTCGAGACCCGAGATTATCGCCTACTATAGGCTTAGTCCGCGAGAACGCCGAGCTCCCGAGCTTCTTAATAGGCTCGCATAGCCCACAAAATAGGTGTTCTAAGACACCAGTCTCCATTTACCGCGTCAGAAGTCCTTGCGGGTGAACACTACCCCCCTCCCTTACTCCTTCTAACTCCGCGGGTCCACAACATCCTAATTCGGCCTGCGAGCATCTGGCCGCCCTGTGGACAGGACAGTCGGGCACTGCACTCTTTTGTTAGTACAAAAATGGAGACGCTCAAGCTCAGAGAAATACCCCGATAAGCAGAAGCTTTTCCCTAAGATATTCCCAACAAAATTAGCTCGGAACTAGGATGATCATGTAACCCCAACTCGAGCGATGTAACGAGTTTACTCGTTTTTGCTCAATGACAAATATAAATAGGCTTTTCCAAATGTTTGATTCGCGAACTAAATAGACGCTTTTATCTGCCGATTCTACAATAGAAGATATAACGCATTTAACGTCGAGTACGAGGCAATAGAATCTAACCAGCGAGAAGTATATCGCAATCAAAAGAAAACTCGCGTACAAGTTAAATCACTGAGTAGTACAGTCGATGTTGGCAAGGGACTCAACTCCGTGTAGTTCTACATTCTAATAGTATCACAAAAAAAAGTACACAACACTGCCTGAGTTCGAGTTAAAAAAATTCAATTGGCGACATTAAAGAAGAATGGCTTTCGGTTCTGGGGGCATTTCAAAAAATCCTATGATGATTGGGAGATTGCACCCGAAGATAAGTTCCCAATATTTAAGCCAGAGTTGTGCGGCTTGGTCCTCTCGCCCTAAAAATCATTGACACTTTTCCCAGCTAGCGCAACAAGTTATACCAAGGCCATTGAAGCATTGCAGAGGTGTCGCGATAATTGTAAAACAAAGAAGTGCTTAAATAGATGTTTTACACATACGCGAACTGTTTAAAAAACTTATAAATGGGAAACAGCAACATTACATTTATCGCAACTAATACGATAAAATTTGAAACACAGTTACGTGCGCTCGAATCTCTAGGCAATTGCCAGACCTACCAATACGCCTATAATACTGTTTCCTATGGTCGAAAGTTGCCTATCTGAAGAATCTTTGTTACAAATAATGGGAAAGGCCAACGAACATAGCCAACTTCATGCAGATTAAAGATGAAATTTCAAAGCCATCCTTCAGTTACTAATTGAATGTTTCCTTAAAACATAGGTTAATGCGAGAACGCGTGAAATAGCTAGAAATACATTTGATATCACCGGTCCAAATGTACACAAAATACCAAGAAACCAAGCACCCTTACGGCGGCCGCTGATGACCTATTGAATTCAATGTGACATGAAAGTGGTCAGCTGCGAAACCAGACAGGATCCATGTTGTTCTCTGTGAAAAAAGATAGCCATAACATCACATGAATGTTTCCACCAGACAGAAAACGAATGACTGTCGAGGAGTATAGAGGCAAATCATCGAATTTCGAAACGGTACCTGCTTCCTCTCTTGTCTTAATCAATCGCAAAAGTGCATTTCCGCAATATCCATTGTCGTTTCTTCATGTTAAAAAAATGCATGCTCTTGTGTGACAAGCGGCAATGCACTACAACAATCATGTTTCGCACAATTCGTATGTCACAATCAAAAATGCATAAACACATAGATCGGAAAGCGACAGATTGACCAGTGCGTAAACACTAGCTAGTCACAAATACGAATAATCTACTCAAACAAACACGGTTCCGTGCACTATACTTCCAGACAGTGCAAGTTAAAGTATGAGGTGAACAACGGACAGAGTAGATTAGGCCCGAGCTACTGTGTGTGTTGTACATAATTTCCTTATATTAAACGGTATCACAAAAGATCATCCATGTTATACATAGTACAGGGATAACTCGCTGAAATGGGGTAGCAAGTAAAGAAATGAGACAACTTTAAAAAAACACCGGCTTGTTTGGTTTGGCGGTCAGGTCTACTACACCTACGAGAACATAAAGAATATAACAAGTTCTCTGGCCAGAACTCCCGACACACGATTATTAGATGGTCAATTTGTTTAAAGTCTTACCATTAACCCCGAGATATGTAAATTATAACACAGGAAGTATAAAATTCTCCTAAAGGTGCGTGGGTACATTTCCGAGTTATAAGGACAAGCATAGAAGAGCTGAGGTGATTTCGCCCACGCAGTGCCTAAACAGATCGAATCTTGATCGTGCGCCGACGTGGCTCGGTAAATTATTCTACACCCTGGCAATGCACTTACCATATGGTCAGGAGCCAGTTCGCCGATCGTGTGAGACCCATATCGGTTTGGGTTGACTTTGATTGGCTAAAATAACTGTGATAATGATAGCTGAGCTCGTCCAACTATCCACGCGATTCTCTCATGTTCACCCCTCAAAATGTTTTTAAGTGACTGTACTATCCACACAAGATCTTGTTGTGACACATCTCGATGGTTGCTGGGAATCACGACAATGCGACCCAAGTTGAAAACAACAAGTGTTGGCGGAAGAAAACTAAACAAATTCATTTTTCCCTGTTGTGAACTTGTCGTAGGGAGAGAACCAAACGATCCGGTACGCCAGGTCAGACTTGCCTTGGGTCGGAACTCGGTGCCTTCCCACCCTTGTCGGATAATTAGTAACATCGCTGTTGAAGAGACTTCGGCAAAATACAACCAACAGATGTTGAAAGATAGCAATACACTTTCGAAGAGTATCGCATCAATCTTTCTCGTAGTTTGGAAGGAAAGAAGGAATAATTGATGAAGCAGGTAAGCCGGAAACACATTGGTAATGAAAATGCCCACTACACCCTACCTCAACCGGGCGGTTATAAAAGAGGGTAAGTAGTACGAGTCATTAGGCCGGTTTTTCCGACGCATCCCCTCGCGAAAAGAATAATAACATCTCCTTCCTCTAAACGATTGCTTGTCTACGGGTCCGAACTTGATAGAACTTATTCCGAGATCCTAATGAAGTGTGGTCAAAAGGCGATAGGTGTTTCGGCCGACATTAGAGCCGCGTTCCTTGCAATATCTGGTCACAAGCAAGATCGCGATTACCTACCTTTCACCTTCTTTCCTTTGGTGGAAGAATCATGAATGCAAAGAGATTCAATTACTCAGACATTCAGGGTAGTTTTTTTGGCGTGGCAGAGCAGTCCGTTTATACTACTGCGACAAATCAACTATCACTTAGATAATCCTCACTAAACACCTCGAAGCTACAGCAATCATTTGCGGGACGCTTTTTTTTTAACGTCGATAATTGTCTAACCACCAGTGTCCGACGACAACAAAGAACGCTTACCAACAGTTTGTCGCTACGAATCCACTGAGTTGATTGAAAAGCGGCAGCAATTTGATGATATGAGTAAGATGGGAGTACAACGAGACGCTAAAGCAAGACATACGACGCAACGACGGCAAAAAACCAAACATTCTCGACTTGTTTGGGTATAAAGTAAATGATACGCTAGAGGGTTTTGGCAATAAGCCACTAGATAATGAAGTTCGGAGACGTTTTATCAAGCAAAGAAGATATTCTATTTGTCCCTACCAACAAAGATAGTTTCGATCCCATCGGTTTTACTCTATACTTGCCCCATAACAATACCTTCCTAGGTTCATTGTTACAACTGAAACTTGGCAACCTGTAAAAATAAACTGGAATCAATCAATTGCCAGTCTTGATATCAAGGAAAAATATACTAGTGGAGGGAGAAGTATCACTGGCTGGATCAAATACAATTTCCCGTAGATTAATAAACCTAGGGGCAAGGGCGATCGTTTCACGTTTGCTCACTACGTTTTGCGATGCCGATTAAAAGCGCATATGCCTTGCTGCATCTTTATGGCGTAATGAATCGGCCACTAGGACCACAGTTGATCACTGGTTTCGCAAAGAATAGAATAACTCCACTTAAAAACATCACCATTCCACGGCTTAGCTATTTTCTCTGCCTCATAGGCGGCTCGCCTCACATACGAATAAATAAGAACATTACAATTACTTACGGAAGATATCTTCTGGTCTGATTCAACAACCGCTCTTAGCTGGATAGAACGCCAAGATCATGGGGTGCGTATGTGTGGAACACGAGGGGGAGAAAATGAGATCACACGAACTGACAGCAGGCACACGTGGCAACACATTCCAGGTACCCACAAACCCCGCGGACATTCCTCCCCGCGGTGTGGGGGTGAGCAGTTCGTAAAGGACGAATGGTGGGAATGGGCCTAAATGGATGAAGCTGACCTATCGTTTAATGGCCTACTACTGAACAAAAAATCGACGAACAAGAGATCGGTTCAGAAAAACGAAAAAAATCAAAGTTGAACCTTACAACACCGGAGACCCGAGGTTCGGAAATAATCAATGCACGATTCTCTAAATTCAAACTATGTTAACAGTATTGCCGTGATAAGAATATTTTGTTTCATAACTGCAAACATCCAGCAACGAGAAATTCGAGGTGAACTTAGCGTTTCAACGAAGTTCAAGACGCAGAGGTACTATCCTATATTATACAAAGCGAAAGCCTCACTCCCTAGGCAAATGAAGTCAATGAAAAATATTCACTTGGACTTGGAGAGACAGACAAGGGTTTGCTGCTGTTAGATCCCCGCTCACAGCACGTGAAGATACCACGAGTTCAAATTCACCCACACTTCTGCCACGTAAACACGAACATCGTGGATAAGATCATAATCGGAGCGGGGCGCACGAGAATCTCTCTCACGCCGTGTAAATATCACTCTCTCAATTGAGGGAAAGATAATTGGGTTTTGAGGGGAAGAAAAACAGTAGCCCGGGTCATATCCTCATTGTTGTCCAAAAATGTAGGCGGTTCACGGCAAACCCATGCGTCACTAGCACTCG
This sequence comes from Sweltsa coloradensis, assembly GCA_024449915.1. Classification (NCBI taxonomy): domain Eukaryota; kingdom Metazoa; phylum Arthropoda; class Insecta; order Plecoptera; family Chloroperlidae; genus Sweltsa; species Sweltsa coloradensis. The sequence continues at coordinate 164,755 of JAMZAV010000306.1, forward strand.
CGCGTTACCCGCTGACCGCGTCAACGCCGGCAGCTATTATTTGAAGTCAGCGGCGTCGATTATGCTGATCCACTGTATTTGAAGGGCAATAAGCAGGCTGGATTGTCGTATTTAAATGCCAAGTTTACTGTTGGCCATACATCTCGAACTATTACTTCACTGAGTACAAAGCAATCCCTACAGCTCTTGAACGTTCATTAGTAGAAGAGGTAGGCCTCAGAACTATATACTTCCTGACAACGCAACTACTTTCGTAAGGTGCAAATGAACATTCTTAAATTTTTAAGAAGATTAACTCAAGCTAACTCTGCCATGAAAGGTAAAGTGGACATATATCAGTCCCTCCACTATCCCTCCTGGTGGGGGATGGGACTGGGAGAGAATGATAACATGATAAAAAACTTGCTAGCCGAATTCCTCGGAAAGTCTATTCTCAAATAACGAAGATGATTACTATCCTGTTAATAATAGAAGCAATACTAAACTCACGTCCATTTACTAGTGTATCTGAGATGTAATGATTATCGCCGCTCTATACTCAGCATTGTGTTCCTAAAACGAGACCCTAGCAATCAGCTCATTGACACGGAGTTAATTGATCAGAAATCACTATCAAAACGTTACAATTACAAGATACAGCTATTGGCGCAGGACCTCAGCAACGCTTCGAAGGAATATCTCTCCCAGAGGTTTTTTTTTTTTTTTTTTTTGGGTTTTTAATACAGTTTTCGTCGAAATGAACTTCAATGCCTATAAAAAGGGGACCTAGTGTTCATACTGACGGCAAAAAGATTGCAGGGCCCTTGGCCCGCGTAATGGACTTATATCCTGGCCGGGGACGGATTCTCGCGGGTACCAAGCTGAAGACGAGTATGGTGAATGTACTCGATCCATACAAAATTTTAACACCCCGTCGAGGTCCAAAAGCAAGACGAAGCAGGACTCTTAATTTACCAGGAGCATAGGAGGGGAAATCCGAGACCCGACGGCTAAATCCTCAGTAAAAAACAAACCCCCCCCCCCCCTCTAAACCTTGGCGGAAATCACGCAGCGTCCTCGTGCCATGTGTTACTTCCCCTAGAATCTTTGTTTACATACACAAACAACCTCAGGCGAACCGACACCTACATTTTAAACGGTCTATCATTTTCCAAAAATATCAAAAACCTTTTGGCCAATAGATGCCTCTCGCGTCGATTTTATCCAGCGCAACCTAGTTGCGATTCGAGCACTGAAGCAGCAGATATCACTTCTGACCGACCCTACCTCTACAGACCAGACATACCTGGCCGACAGAAAGGATGAATGGGGAGGTTGACAGAATAGGTCTGACCAAGCTCATTATAAATTTTAGTTTTCAGTTTCAATAACCCTTCCCTCCATTCACTCTGCACTTGTCTTTTGTATACGCCCGAATCGGCAAGGGCTGACCGACAAGAAAATTCCTGTCTTAATAAACAACATTTTTGTATATTCAATTTGATGAATTATATATGAAATCAGCACTCCTAAACATTGCAAATGTTTTTAATCGAATCTTCTACGACCAAAATTCGCATTTCAGATCAATAGATAATGTCGGAAGTTGTAATGGTAATTTTGGTCGCTAGAGAGCTTCGTTAAACATTTTAGCATATGAGGAGTTGCTGATCTCTATATAAATTTCATAATTTGATTATGAAAAGTATGTGTTAAATGATACAGGAATTTTTTTCTTGGTCAGAGGCGCGCGCCGTCTATTTATTTCGGCGTCCACATAGAATAGCATCTACCCAAACCGTTCGTGTTCTTGACAAAGCTCATTCAATTACCTATGGGGCTTATTCTTTTTGAACGGCCGCTGCAACGCTTTGAAGAACAAATCCCAACTTGGTCTGCACCAGGTATGCTCCAGTCTAATACCAACCGAAGCAATCGAGTTGAATAAAACTTGAAAGGGTGTCCTTATTTTACATAATTCACCTAAAGTCTTGTTTACTATCAGCTTGTGCCATAAAACATATTAATATGAGGGAAATTTGTTACATTTTCCGAAGTAATCGACACTCAATATAGTAAATACGAGTGTGAAGTTGGCTTTTGAATTAAACTTTTTCAAGGCAAAAGTTAGACTATTTGTACTTATACAATGCCCCCAAATGTGTGTCCTGTCCCTTTGATACACATACGTGATCTGCCAGAGAGAACACAGAACCACAACAACGTTGCATCCTTGATATTTCCAATCAAATGGAGATTTTGATCAACACCGGTCGAATTATTTTAAAGGCATACTGTTATAGTAATGAGTTTTTTCGTGAATAATTTTCCAATTTCTCCCAAAAGCTTCCCCGCGCCCCGCCTTGTGTGTAAATACGCAGCCGGATCGGCAACCGCGGACGTCGTGGAATCTAACGTGTTTGAATAACCTCCCAAGTGTATTATCATTTTTTGGTCCCGGGGTTTCACTTATCAAAACGAAACTGAATAGCTGTAAAAACTTCCTACGTGAAATAAGTTTGTTTTGGTCTCCACTTCAATAACATTCCATTGTTTACATTCTGTCCCCCGTTTTTTTTGTACTAATATCATATAACTATTTATTAACCGATTATTTGAACATTCACGGAAAAGATATATTATACAGCATTGCTAATTTAGTTTTCAAACACTTTAGTTTTCACCGAAATGAGTTTTCCAGTTCACCAATATGTAATAATGGTATTATTATGATCTGTCGCGTGGTTAGTGCGGGACTGCGAGTACATGTGCGCGCGCGTTTTTTGATTTTAGTAGTTTAGGTTGTCATTTTGTATGAAGTGCACTCAAATAATTGACACATGAAAAATTTATTGTGACTATTTCGAATTTCTTTATTCATTTCAATATAATTCATTGTAATTTTGTTTTTTGACCTCATCTTATTCAAAAGACTGTCTTTAAATTTTAAATTGGTATTTATATAATAAATTGTAATTATTTTGTCTTTCTTTTACCTCAAATCAATATTATCAATGTAATTTATTTTCAATTCTTCTTTTCACCTATATCACAAGACATGTTTTTTTTCAATAAAAAGTAACTCTCCTTTGTTTTTTAGAATGTAATTTAATCATATATTGTTCAGGGCCCCCTTCTCCTACATTCATTTCAAATTGCTATGGTGAGTACACTTTAAAGGTAACTGTTTGCCTATTTATTAATAATATATTATATAAATGAGAGTGGGGAAGACGGTGTTTTCCAAGGACAAATCGATTCTTCATAGCTGACTAGGTTGCGAATATTGTCGCTGTAACAATTATAGGTTTATTAGGAGAGCATAGCACGGCATCGAACCGAAAACCCGACGAACTGTCAACCGACAATCGAGAATTTATGTTTCGGTGTTTTTTGGTTTATTTCGGCAGGGCATGCTCAAAATCGTCAATACGTGTGAAATTGCAAATGGAAAGTTCAACACGTACCGTCCTCAATGACACTTTCGAAATCCTACTTCCTGTTTTGGTCTTTCGTTCGCCTTCAAAGTGACCTAAAAAGCTTCATGTTGGCGTGTAATTTCTGATTTGTTTTTACTTAATTTTTTGGCTTCTTTATTAGGCAAAAAAATATTTTAAATCAATCATGTGAAAATTAAAAAAAAAAACCAATTGTAAATGTACGCATTTACTGTCCCCCACTGAAAATCAGTTATATATAGCTGAGTGGGTGGACTCTAAATACAATGTATTATATTATTTATTTTAGTTATTGTTAGTATCATAAAATGCATAGCATACGGTTGTCGAACTGTTTTTAAACGTTTTATGTTTGTAATCGGGGTTATTACCTGAACCAATCACAACCATCAATTTTGCCTCGATGTCCTGGATACAAACTCAAACTTCAAACCTGTGCGTAAAAAAATCGAAAAAAGAATTTTATTTCGTTCAAGTTTTCAAGTATCTTTTTTGTTTTTAGATGAACTCGTATGCACGAGGCATTGACATTGATGAGAAACAAATGGATCGGCCTCTGGCCTAACACCGATTAGTTATACTCTGTCTAGCTTAAAATAACCAGGACTGAAAATGCTGCCTGTGACTTGATAATAATTTCAATTTTCCATTTTATACGCACACACGATATATATAAAACCATTTTGTTTTTTTACGCGTTTTCGGTTCGTATGTTCCGATGGTGGATTGTCTCCAAAAGGCACAAAGGAAGTTGAGGCGTGGGCCTAAAGTAAGTCGAATTATTATACAAGACAATTATATTATAATTTGATCAGCTTCTTATAAAAACGTGGTGACCGTTTTGTCAATGGACGTTTCACTTTTATCTTATTGCTGGTTCGAATTGAAGGTTGTCATTGTTGTGTTCGATCCCTCCGCCCCGACCCCCTTCCTCGCTGACCATATGTCAAGAAAAAAAAAAAAAGCCTAAAATAATCAATTTGGCCTATCCCTTATTGCATGGGGGATCGACTACTCGGAAAATGCTTTTACTTGATTCACTTGTAGTATCTTCGGTAGTCTGCCACATAACCAATGTTCAAAACTAAGTTTTCATCAAGACCGTCTAACACTATTCTTCATGAGGCACGTATAACGTAGTTTTGTCTAAATAAGTTGATTAAAATGGTCTATGTTGATGGATGTTTTGTGGCATTATCTTCCAATTCTCCCTCCTTTGCCCCGCCCCCAGCGCTTCGCCCCCCCCCCCCCCACCCGCAAATAGCTTCTTTCTTTCTTGGTTGGCGCCGCCATCGCAATTATGGCAGAGGTTGCCGTGGGGCGGTACCCCCGCGGACCTGTTTTGGACGTATTGCTGGATATTACGTTAAAGCCGATCCTAAAGTCGTGGAGTTAAATAATTTGGGCCACGTGGTTTAACTTTATCAAAGAGCAGACTAGAAACTGTAAAAACTTCCAACGTAAATAAGTTTTGTTTTGGTACAATCACAACTCATATTCTCTTAGCAATACAATCATTGTTAATTCATGCTGTCCAAGAATTGTTTGTGATAATATATTTTTTATTCCCGTATTATTTGTTTAGTAGACCGACTATTGTCAACTTTCATGGAAGATTAATCTATTATCAAGAAATTGCTAATTAGTTTCCATAACGTTCTTATTTCTTACTCAGAAATGAGTTTTTTCCACACTGAAAAATATGCTTATTTTATGAAGCATCTGTTCGTGTCGAGTTCGCTTGCAATATGACGAGTGCGAGTGCTCCGCGCGGTATACTGTCGCGTTTGCATTTAGGTGTTGCTAGTCCGCGTGTATTAGTAGTTTTCCATTTTGTATTTTGTTGTCACCAAATTTACATACACATATATGGTTTTGATCAGCACGAGGGCGTAGCAAGGGGGAGGGCATCAGGGTGTCCTTCCCTCCCCACCGCTCTCTACCCACGAAATATGAAGAAGGGTTATAATAATACATAAAAAATAGCCCTTTATGATGGCTATCATAATATATATGTAGTAATCCTTATCTATGATGGCTGACTTAATTGTAAACACCCGACAAGTTTTTGGATCTTCAACAATTCTTATACATTATAGGAAAATCACTCTAAAAACTAACGTAAAAATTCATTATTTTGCAATGAAAATGAAAATAACTTTCTGTTAATCTCACCGTCCAGATATACTTCCAGCTGGGGGGTCCACCCTACCGCAGACTCCCCCTAACCCTCGATAAAACGTAGGCCCTACTAATTCCCAGTGAATATAGTTTCGTTGGCGACATTTTTTTACCATTATCACCACCCCACGCCACCCCCCTCACACCCCCGACATCAAAATCCGGCTACGATAAATATAATAATAACTAATAAAAAAAATATATATTTATAACTTTGATCTAATTGATCTTGAATATATTTGATTATTCGTTTTATGTATGGTGCTAAAAATGAAGTTCTAATTTAAAATTATGCGTACCAAAGAGGACTTCATTCGGTCTTTTGGAGATGGAATATTCTAATCCCAGAACTCTTCTCAATTTGTTCAGCCAAAAAAAAAGCTGTTTGGAGCACTGGTAGTTGAAAAACATTTATACAGTCATTGTAGTCTCAACGCTGTCACGCGCCATTCTACAAGACGAGAGGAACTTTGCTTTTACCTGTAACTGCAACCTGTAGAAGGGACAAGAGCTCCGCTATGGCCTATCACTTGTGACGCCCAATCGGCTGCTCTTTTGTCTGTCTGGAAGAACTATCAAAGAAGTTTCCTAATTAATATGCCACAGTAACCCGAGGGGCGTCGAGCTCAAACAGACATTACATCTATTAAAACGCGGAAAACTGTTTTTTATATTATTTAGGCGTCTTCCGTATTAATGAGTAATACTTGATACTCGTGGATGCGAAATGAAATATAATTTAAAATATATTGTGTGAAAAATAATACACATATTTACTCTCCCATGGATGAGTGAGCCGTTCATTTCTTTTGTTTTTCTTGTAGGATTAATGAGTTCCCCTTTGAAATCAAAAACAATGTATGGCTACTTGTAAAGATAGTATGACAAATTTTTCGACTCCTTCCTCGTCCTAATTCCTGCAAAATTTGGAAGATTTTTAGACGACGTAGAAAGGTGCTTTAAAAGAAACATTATTTAAGTAGACCACTACCCTTCTGTGTCATCATAAACAAGAGACTGTGCTATGAGGGACATCTCCCCACCTTAAATCATTTACATCCCTTGTAAATACGCTCCCTTCTGCCTACCAACCCTGCCAATAACCATAACCGCACCTGCAACACTAAGTGGAGGATGAAAGATAGAATGTAGAGACCGACTTGGCATTCCATCATATGACCACTGACTAGTCGTACACGGCAAGTCGCTAGTCCCGCAAGGTCTCGTTAGGGCTCGATTCGTCAAGTGCATCGACGTGGTGATCCATTGGTGTTCACGGTCAGCCATTCCATGTGTGGTCACCATGGGGGGTGCGCAGATTCGTCGAGTCACCTCTTTGGCCTGTAGTATCCCTCCCAGTGGTTCCCTCCACCCCTCTCCGCTCCACCACCCTCCCCTCATCAGCGAATTCGTCCTCCTTGGCTGAGGATCGACACCTCCCTGGTGCACTACGGTTGGAGCCCGTACTATCATTACCGGCGTATCGTGTGCGTGAGCGCGTGCCGTGTGTGTTAAAGAGTTCCTAAAATGAGCCGACCTCATTTCCGAGGGTGGAGGTGTGTTGCAAACCGCCGCTGACTGTCACCGTGTGCGAGTGATAGACAGATTCATTGAATATAATAATATATACTGTTGCGTATTTGTAACTATCTATTTAACAAATATAGATTCATACAAGTGAACAATTATTTGAACTATGAAACATATATTTTTATTGAACCATCAAGCAAGAAAGACCATCTATTTTAATAAGTTAACTTTGATTTGCATATTGTCTGGTGGTTGTATTGTTTATTCTTGTATTGTTTGTATGTGTTTCTGTTTCATTCTTGTTAGTTTTATGTTGTGTTCTATTTCAATGTCAATAGCATGCAACGGTTATTTCTTTTTCACGTTCTTGTGGCGATCCATTCAGGACACCATACAACGTCATCTCCCCCCTCTTCAAGGGATGGTCATGTGTCTAACTTTGGGTTCGGACAACCGTACTCTGCTATAAAACGAGAGCTCCTTGGAGGGCCTCGCTAGTGGTTCGGTTATGCCTGCCACTCGCAACATCTATCCTGTCTCTCTGTTCAATGTACATATTGTCACAATACACTATCCTAGTTAAACCTACGTCACTTGTTCTCATTGCTACGCCTTCAATATCCACACCATCCTTCGTCGAGACCTCCGAGACGTCGAGAACTTCCAGACATGCCTCTTAAAGGTCTAGCATTCGAGACGTCGAGTTTATGCCTACTATAGGCCTAGTCGCGAGACTTCGAATGCCCTCCTCTGTGATAGACACCTAGACGTCGAGTTAGCTGCCTCATATAGGCTTAGACGTCGAGACGCCGAGATTATCGCCTACTATAGGCTTAGTCGCGAGAGAGCGCGGGAGCCGAGCTCCCGAGCTTCTTATAGGCTCGCATAGCCCACAAAATAGGTGTTCTAGACACCAGTCTCCATTTACGCACAAGTCCTTGCGGGTGAACATCTACCCCCTCCCTTACTCCTATCTACTCCGCGGGTCCACCAACATCCTATCGGCCTGCGACACCGTTGTTGACAGAATGACTTTCGAAACACTTTTCTACTAAGTTATTTACTCTTCAAATAGACACAAGGTTACAGTCAACTTTTTATATAGAAAATAATAACTTCGTGTTACCGGCAGGTGAGTGACGTTTTGGGGTTCCGCCCTGCAGCTTTTCAAAGTTAGCAACAGCCTGGCCCTAAGGGGCTTTAAAAGAGTGTGGAATTAAAATATTTGGTTGTTTAGTTATGGAAATGAGGGAACGTAGCGACTGCCCGGAGTATGTTTGAAGAAGAATCTACATAGACATACCGATGTGCGTGCATGCCTCTCACAATGTGTGCGTGTGCTGCGTGAAGTCGGCAAAGAAGTTGGCTGCCTCATTCACTCATTTTCTCATGTAACACTTTTTCACTCACCGTTAAAAATAAGCAGATAATTTGGAAAAATATATGGTTTTGAGTCACTGAGGCATAGATAACGAAAATTTGTTTAAACCCCTTTTTAGATTATTTTAATGCAATTCAGAAATTTAAAAAATCCATCCCGATCGAGGTTCGAACCCGAGTCTCCCACATTCCAGGTAGGCGCCTTAGCCTTAGCTACCTGTAATGTGGAGGACTCGGGTTCGAACACCGATCGGGATGGATTTTGTAATTTCTGAATTGTATTAAATTTAACAATTCCACCTATGGGAGTGTTTTCGGACTATCCAAATCGAGAAATATACCCTTTTTAGATGTTGCCCGTCAATGGAGTAAAGGCCAACTTAATTGTTTGATAATTCAAGATAATGTTCTTTTCTTGTTTAATCATACAACATCAAACATAAACAAATTATAATAGGTGTATGATATTGCACGGTGTACTCCTCCCAAAATCGTCTTCGTGGTTCGATCCATGGTCTCTAAGACGTAAGCATGTTAGGATCAATAATGCTGCAAAACATAATAAAACGGATTGCATCGTCAAAAGGTCATAGTATTTGAGTCAATAAAAAATCGGCTTATTGTGTAGTTAGCAATGAAACCCGTCCGATCGTAGCCCAGCACGGGTCACATTACAGTAACAGAGTAAGTTGAACTTGACAAAGAGAAAGGTAGACCCTTAAAACAAAAGACTAGAGGTAATTACCAAGTTACGACCTCAAGGTGGATAAAAAAGGAAACTGGATCTTTACTACGGTATTTAAATCCTTCAGAAAGAATGCTGAGGGTTTTACGAGCGGGAGAATCGTGCGGGGGCGATCGAAGACCACACGTAATAGAACGAGGAGTAAGGAGGAACAGATGCGCGTACTTAAGTAAAATACAACCCTTCCCCGCGCCTGGATAGTTGCAGAAACACACAAACGTTATTGTGAAGTCCCTTTTCTTATCAAGAAGTAAAAATAAATTGATTTAAAATAAATTTAATAACGTTTTAAACGTCATTTGTCTAGAATTAATACTAAAAAATCTCAAGTTCTCGAATCCAGGTAAGCCTATTGCACGCAGACAAAGTAACATGAAAAGAGAACTAACGCTAAGGGTGAGATTTCAGAGATTTATATTCTGAAAATATGGGTGCAACATTATAAAAAAATTGGCAACAATTGGGAAAGATATCCAATTCGACATACAGGTTCAAAAAAGGATAAAAAAAAATAGATTAAACCAATCGAGTAAAAATGTTAGTACATAATATCACTCCTAGGTATAGTGTATAAAAGTTATTTAATATGTAATTCGACTTTTTACTTATATAGCTGGCTGTTTATGCCTGTTCCCCACCTATTTACCTTTTATTTAAAAAAAAATAATGGCGAAGATTTCATGGCAATTACTGAAAATACATTACAATTTGATATAAAACAATGACTAGAATTAGTAAGTACTCATTAGACTTTATTTACTTTTGACGAAAACCTCAAAATATACCAAAACATTCCTGGTTGAGATTGCGGCAACGTTCAGAAGAAATCAATGAGAGTCAGTTCAGAGTTTAGGAACTGTCCGGAAAAGTGTTCCGGACCTCGTAAAAACTACTATATTATTATTACCCTCGTTTGGAGAACTAGGCGAACGTTATAAGTTTTCCACCAATTATCACCGCACGCAAGTCGACTAGTATTGCCCGAACCAAAGCAACCCCGAGCCTCGACAACAGAACGCGGGCACGATATTCCAATTAGACCAAAATGTGCTCTACTTACATAAAACACAGCGAGCAACATAAACCGAAACAAGCGACAAAGTTTACGACTATCACGATTGTGCACTAGTAAATAGAATAAACACAAAGACGCAATGAAACAATTTAACTAAACTTTCTGTTGGAGTGGTCAAATCTTATTTCGAGAGGACTTTTTTAAACACAGTCGGCTTTGAGGGCTGTCCAAAGTGGAAGATTACGATTTCGGAGGTTCAAGGTGTGTTAGTGATTCCGATACCACCAGCAAACGAAGGCAAAGATTCCCCCATCATTTCTATCAAAGTAATCATGTGGAATCAACAATATTATAAATTGCATTCACATTGAAAAAATATAGAATAGAAATGTGCTACAAAGAAGTCACATAATATAGAACAAATAAAATTGGCTTCCACATGTAACATTGTAAAGAGCTGACTGTATTAGTGTGGTTACCTAATAATGGTTGGTCATCGATCCGAATCAGTTATAGAATGATTAAGTTGTTTAATTATTGCATATACACTCATATAGAGAGTTTAGACTTTTAGGAATAAAGGAGAGAAAAGGAAATAAAGAGTATTAGTTTTATTAACCGTAAAAATTGGTTATAACAAACAGTAAAAGTCGTTCGTCGTTGTTGAAGTGTTTTTGCAAGAAAGCAATGGGTTTCGTGTGCTATCGCAAAATTGAGGCAAGCGCGTTTTGAGAAAAATATACCATCGCATAAAATCAAAAATGACATAATATATGCAAAATAAATGCAACCAAATCAATAAGATATTTCAAATCCTTCCATGTTGTTTTTTTTAAACCAAATTTAAAGCAAACAATATAAGTTATTAAAGTTCTTTGACGTATGCAAATTGTTTCCTTCTACGCGACACAACGGCAGCAAATACTGTCCGGAGGTGAACTCTATGTTCCCTTCAAGTACACGAGTAAACGGTACATATTGACTTGGATGAGCTCTGGGAGTGAGTCGTCAGGTAAACATACAAGTGTATTGATTGGCATCACGTCAACTTGAATGGCGAGGTATACGAGGGGTGACTGTCGCTGGACGCTGGATCAGCGCAATATCGTAGTTCTCCTAACAGTATTCAAATCTTCCTACGTGTGTGTAATATCCATGGAAATGTTTTTTCTATTGTGTGTTTCCAGCGCAAGATAACCACATTTCAAGAAGGCGGGGCTATGACAATATCATTCAATTATCACACGAAAATTTGGATATTGTTATCAACATATCGACATTTTATAATTTGTGTTAAAAAGTTGAAAGTTTAAAAATTAATGTATACAAGTGAGAAGGGCTACTATTAATCATGTGTGACTAAAAAGGATTGATAAGTTATCGCTAAAAATAAATAACGATGTAACGTTTTGACTAGCCCGGCACCTCCACCAAAATACCCGAACCTTAATTTAAGAAATCAAACCAATTTCTCTTGGGTATTTATTTAAGGGCTTACACATTAACATTTTCAAAAATGTATACCCTAAATAAAATAACGTTTCCCTATAGGTATCTTTGCCAAGCACTAATTATAAGTATTGTATAGTGTGTCATTAATATAATGACTATGGGTGATTTCATGCACACAAAATGACCGAATGCACAAAATGCTGTCTGATGGTCACCATGATTACTCGACTACTGTGCCACATGTACTTACTGTAGCTAAGGTCACTGGCAAGTCAGCCATGGGATGATAGTCAAACTCACCTGCAAAACAGAGAAAAATATACGTTAGCAAAGTACCAAGATCATAAATTAGCTGATCGATGATCGGTTTCAGATATCACATACAATATTATGTTTACATTTTTCTTTTGGTCGCGAAAGCTATACTGTGGCACACACTACAATGAAATTAAATCGCATCTGCTGGTCAGCCATAGTTTGTCCACAAAAAAACATTAGGCTATACAGATTATAAATTAATTATTAATAATATGTTTGCATTCATTCTTTATCAAACAGATTAAACACGAATTATTATAATATGAAATTAACATAACACAAGAAAAATAATACAATTAATTATAATAAAGTGGAGAAACATAACACAAGCCAATCGACAAACATGGAACATGTTGTTGTGCCTGTTTTGTGTTAAAACTGAAAAGGTAAAATCTTCACAACTTCATTTTCCCTCTTGTTTTTTTTTCGATCTCGGTGCTGAAAAGTGTCGAACGGTGTATTTTTTCCTCGCCTATTATTCCTCGCAGCATATTACGCGCCCTGCTAGTAGGGCCTACTCTACTCTATATAGACTCGAGAGCAGCTACCTCTCTTAGGCACGTGCGTTGTCAAATAAAGAAGGCATGAGGTAATTAGTTGCCTTCCTCATTAAAAGACGCCCGAGTCACGGCACAAGAGATGCACACTCGAGGACGAAGAGCCTCCTAGATCGCTACAATCAACACACACAGCTGTGTTTGTATCTGACAGCAAGCCAAGTTGACTTCTAATTACAGGGAGTAATCAGGGGAGCAGGAATACAAGGTAGATCACACTAATTATTTCGAGAGCATTTGTAATTAGATTCAAGTTTATTTAAAAAAAATGTGTTTGAATTTCCATGGCGGAAATATTAAAGTATCTCCAATAAGAGGGTAGCAAGCTGGAGAGAGGGAGGGGGGACTAATCCTTTCTGCGGTTACAGGGGCGTTGTACGCAGATGTACGTAGAACAATTTCCGTCGACGAAGTTTTTTTTTAAATTTTGGCTATTATTAGATTCATTAACGATTTAGAAAGTTTGAATTTACATTAATTATTTTGTAAACTCCCAAGTTGTGCTTAGTGTAGTAAAGAGTGGGGCGAGGGGGAGGGGGTCGCTCTATCAATCCTAAAGCAGGTAGCATTACTTGCGTATAATATTACAACATTATACAGTACACACATTAGTTATTCAAATAATATTATAAAACTTTGTTCAGGGTATGCTCAAGAACAGTGACTGACGTGCTCTGCCCCAGGCACATTTTAGAATGAAATCTTCGATCAGACACATTTTGATATTTTGATGTGGTCATTTTCCTACAAACACATTTTTTATGGAAATCTTCGGGCAGACACATTTTGGTGTGGAAATCTTCGGGCAGACACATTTTGATATTTTGATGTGGTCATTTTCCTACAAACACATTTTTATGGAAATCTTCGGGCAGACACATTTTGATATTTTGATGTGGTCATTTTCCTACAAACACATTTTTATAAACATCGCCCAGTACTTGGCAGACATGAACTTGATACGTTACAATAATGGCTAGAAAAGTTGATATAGATAAATAAATATAAAATTAATGGTCGAGGACCCCAAGCGCTCTTGGCAATTGTGAGGCCAGGGTTCGAGGCTCGGCCGGGGTTTTTAAAACCCAGAACCTCAAGTCCGACTCTACCATCAGCACTGACGAACTGTCACCCTACAATAAAGTAACATTGCAATATATAATGAATAAACACTTTGCCAAGTGAGTGGTAATAAATTCCACTCGCGCTCGGTGTGAAATGGGCGTGAAATGTTCCAAAGAGGGTTATACAAGTCATAAATCAGACAATAAATTAAATCTTAAGACGAACAAATTAATCTATACGTTTCTCTGGCGACAATATATCATACTCAGATCAAATGAGGGGTGTGTCGCAATGAGCGACTGAGAATGGCGAAACCTCGTTCGTAAGCCACGTGGTTGCTGTTGTGAGGGTGTTACTAGATGTTTTACAGAGGTGCAAAACATATTAGCTTACATGTTGCTTTACTGGGATTAAACCGCCTTCATCGATGTTTCACCTGTATTGTATGTTCCATCCTTGAGAAAGATGAAGCGTAATTCACTTTCGCAACTACATCCCGATAGGGGTAGACACGCCGAGACTGTCCTGCAGAAACACCTATCCTGACGCACATCCCCCTATCGACATTTGATTGAGAAAGAGATAGGACCAAATTGCAATAATTATTATTATCACCACAATAATATTATAAAGATAAACTAATGTAAACAATTGAGGGGTATATTCAAAACCTGGCATCTCCACTTTGACTTTTTTAAAACAATTTTAACACACATTGAACAAAATAACTATAGTTATAAGAGTCAAGTTCAAAACAAGACCCACATCCAATGATATAACACTAGAAATTCAGACATCGACTTCAAAACCAGCTCCACCTGACAGTGATTTTCAAATTCGTCCATTTCCAAAATGGAGATGGCTGCATGGTTTTGCTTCTATACACCTCAATTGTAATAACATCAACAACGACGTAGAGAAAGATCCCATAGTGGTTGTTCGCATTCACAATTTACTAAGGTAAATAGAAATGTAAACGATCATTGTAAATCATCAACAGTGTAAACAGTAGCACAGTAACAGTGTAACAGTGATACACATTCAATCATAACGAAATAACGTTTTTATTATGAAAAATGTGTGTTATTTATTATGTATGTTCTGTGAATATATATAATTTATATATTTGTATACGATTGCCCAGGATTCAGGACATTGCTGTACACTGTGACAGCATGCAAAAAGCTCCAGCTAAAATTGAGAAGGTGAGAATAAATGCACATTTATTTATTTACCGCGTCACGTTGGCAATATAATTCCCCCAGCCAATTCGCGTTTCCGTTTTAATTTAATAACTCGCTTCTGGTTGTTTTACCTGCAAGCTACGAGGTCGCGGAAGTTGGTCGTAGCGCCTGTAGCGGCGCCCATAAATCCAGGAGAGAG
This sequence comes from Sweltsa coloradensis, assembly GCA_024449915.1. Lineage (NCBI taxonomy): Eukaryota > Metazoa > Arthropoda > Insecta > Plecoptera > Chloroperlidae > Sweltsa > Sweltsa coloradensis. Next base: position 179,818 of record JAMZAV010000306.1, read on the forward strand.
AAATAAAAGTGGTCACGAATGAATATGCGGGACATTGCATTTGGCAAACAAACGAATCAAATCACACGTATAACAAGGTAGAGCCAGACGATTTATGTTGTGTTCTCACCAGCTTCGGGCAAGGTACGCTGCATGGCTAGACATTTCATTTGATTTGCGTGATATCGGAAGAAACTGTTTACCAACTGTTTTCTTTGTTTGTGTATTGTGATGGGCAAGACAGATGGATTTGATTCTAGGAGGTTTTGTTTTAAACGACGTCGTGTGAGGTCCAACCACGTTTCCATTCATCCAACCAAACGTATTTGATTGTAATTACATAAGTTACGAAGAGAACGTTTTTGTTTTTCAGAAGTCAATTAGGTTTAACCGGAAATAATAAACTCAACTTTATTTTGTGGGTTCTACTCGGGTTGTCGAGTTTTTATTTTTTTTTTACGACGAGGACTTTCTAGAAGATATGGATAGTTATTTAGCTATATTGCTATACTGTGCTACTATAGTTCACATAATATATTTACGATTTTGACCATCAACATAAACACACACATTGCAATTTATTTCCGATTTTTAGTATCCATTCTTGACATTTTAACTTCAATACTATGTTTATATATATATCGACCTCTTTACATCTGCTGGCAATTTCTTGTGCTCTTTATTCCTGTATGAAAAACCGATTGTTGATATTTTGGGTACGGCATTATCGAAAATAAGGAGCAAAAGCTACTAATAAAAGGCAGATCAACAAACAATAAGTTTTGATTCCCCCCACCCCCACCCCCACCCCGCCGCCCAATCCGACCCTTTAACCCTTACTTCGGAGGAGTGATCGTGGTGGGGTTTAAATTTTTTTCTCGATAAACTTTAGAATTGCTTAAAACGGATATTTAGCACAAAATCTAACTTAAACCCCTGTCATCGTGCGAGTGTTCTTGACGGGGGTTACGGGTTCGACCTCCGCCGCCAGCATGAGGTCACAGTCGTCTCGATGACCCTCGTTGTATGAGACGTGTTGGTTAGCAAGGGGCGGGGCTAGAGAGGTCCAAGCCTTATTAGGAAGATGTAGGAAGCTGCAGCAGTTATTAACCTGAATGCGCGAGCGTGATCTGACAGACAGACAGACAGACAGACAGACAGACAGACAGACAGACAGACAGACAGAAAGCATAGCCGCTCGTAAGCTGCAATCACAAGTAAAGACAGCCTGACACAGACACAACACACTTTAAGACAGACGATATGCTCATTCTTGTACTGGAAGAATGTTCAGCAACACAAAAACCAAGGGAAGTTGAGCTCGATGTGTCGAAATGTATGGAAAATCGCTTCAAAACGTCTAGCCAAATTGTATCGCACATATACAGGAACCTAATTTGAATAATCGTGTTTCTGGCGATACTAAAGTCACACTAAAATATTTGCTTTTACAAGATTTTCCCAAAATACACAAAAAATCTTTGAATTGGTCACAAACACGGAAACAAAATTGACCCCAATTTAGGAAAAAAAAGTAAAAAATGCACATAATTATGTATGTGTGCTTGTAGAACGCGGAGAAACACCATTGCGCCACCTTGCATTTGTAACAATTCATTTCCGCTATAACTGCTGCATGCGTTCGTGTGTCCGAACAAGTCATGACATAGTTTTGAAGGAAGAGGCGTTGAAACAGATGCAAAGCGCACTAAGTTTGCCCGCGGTATGTGTTTAATAACCCCGTAGGGCGGGCATTCTTTTAAAAATAAATAATTCCCGATGTTGTTCCAGATTCCGAAAACACGGCACCGGGAATGCAAATGGCGCGGCTCATGAATACGAACGGTGTGAGTGGGAACAAGTCGCACAAACACTAACAGTGATCACGCTAGGCAATTCAATAGACGTCAGACGGGACAAGACAACAACACGGTGTGTGTGATTCAGTTGGAACAAGGTAGCCGGTTTGGCTCTGCCGGAAGACAAGACGCCGACAGCTTGATACCACCAGTGACTTGCCGAGGAGTCTTATGCCCGTCCTATGGCGCCATCCAGCACCCTAGCCAAGGCCTAGACTATTTATTATTGTTTATTGGAATATATTATTAGAATACTATTATTTGACTAAAAAAGTATCTCCTTATAAACCCTTTCTGGATTCTTAGGCAAAACAAGGATACAGCAGTGAAACACAATTTTATTTACGCTACTATACATTATTACCAAGTATCGATATTATTTTCTCTTAATATTTGAATTAATTTGTCTTAAATGTTAGGAAAGTTTTAACGTTAGATTTAAATATCATACGGCCTATATACAGGTCTATTTATCTGTCACCTGATACAAATATGTAACTCATATCAGATTAATTGTCCAATTACACATGTTTGCACACATCCATAAAATATTCATTATACTTAGGGGTGTGCGAGTCCCCGAAATTTCGAGTTGATTTCAGTATTTTGAACTCGAAGTCAGGAATAAAAAAATAAAAATTATATTGGTGGAGGTGCCGGGTAGCCTCAAGCAAATTTGTCCCGATTTGGTGGAGGTGCCGGGTCGCGCGCGAGTATGAAAATGTAAAAATTGTTATGCATGTTTTAGCTACCTTACCAACACTGTTGAAGTGTTTAGCTTTAATAGTAGGCAAAATCTTTTTATACAAATGTTTAATTTTTAATTTTTTAAACTTTATTCCAAGATTGTATCCGTTCCTTGTCCACGATAAAAATAATCTTATGCACGATTTGTCGCTGCGAGTCGCGAATCTGCTTCTACTGCGTATTTAAAAAAAACAAAATTTTAGTTTTCATTTGTGAATTTAGTTTATTTAAAACAAAAAAAAATCAAATTCAACCCCAATAGCTATGGGATAATCCTCGTTTTGAAAACGAAATTGTATTTTTTTTTTAAATCCGGCGACTGCTGCTTTAGCTTCTACAAAGCAAAACGCATTCACCGACAGTGTGGCTCCAAGACGCTGATTCGATCGGGAGGTCCCGGTTTTAAATCCCGTCGAGACCGGCAATCCTGACTGATTTTTTTCCCGAGGTATTCCTCAGTCGTTAATGAAAATTCAAGGGATGAGTCTTCTTAATCAGCCCTCGCGGACATCTCTTCACAATCGTGCCAAATCCAATAAACCTAGTTAGACAAATAGATATATAGCACCTTAGGTTTCCCATAAAAATATTATTATTAAAAAACGCTTATTTCAAACATCATTAGAGCCTAGTTAAAAAATGTGTAATTTATTTTTTCTAGCCTAGATTGAAGCAAGTGCGTGCACTGACGGATACAACAACTGAAACCACTGCAAGATCAACGCCCGACCTCGGCGAGCTGGTAAACAAGAGCCTCACGCACCTGGGTTCGAGGAAACCTGTGACGTGCACCGTGGATGTCATGCCGCCCGGGGTGGCATGGCGGGCTAGGTAACCTCTTTTAGTTTTAGGGGCTACGGACGGGGCTGAACCGGATTCAACAAGATAACAACCAAACAGGGACGTACAGGAAAAAACTCTGACACGCCGTGCTAGTTATTATTTCTAAATAGGCTACTTGGGTGCGGGTTCAAAATATTGAGTTCACGTTAGCGTTTATAAATCATTTGTGAGCCCCATAGAGAACTATCAACGATGTCGTTGTACTTTATATTTATTTCCTATAAATAATTTTCTTATATATTAACTTTTTTAAATAACTGGTAATAAATGTACCATACTAGAGACAATTATTACTATAGTTCTTTGCCAAGCTTATGTTTGAGAAATGTAATACTTTACGAACAATATCCTAGAGCAATAAGTAATGTTTGGTTCCTAATCTAGAGGTTCAAAAGTGGTCCAAAACGTGGTCAACTAGAGTTAAGTGAAATTCGCTGGATTTGGCGATCAAGGTTTTACATACTAGGACGTTTTGCCAACGCTTTTTCCAGTTGCGTTGATGGATGAGCTTTTATGGTTGATTATCATTGCCCTAAAAGTACTATTTCTATGAAAATATTTCTTCGATTGTCCTTAAAATCATAACATATCCACGATTCGTGATTTTAAACGTTCCCATAAAATTTTATCAAGATCGGAGCAGCCGTTTGCCCGGTTGCGGGCCAAATATCACGAAAATATTGCATAAAAATCGGAAAAATAAAAAAGTACGATATTCATGAGAAATATTTCTTCAATTGTACCCAAAAATTTGTCAGATGTAAGTTCAGAGATTTCAAAGGTCCCCTGCAATTTTCATAAACATCGCATGCCGTTGGCCTGGTAGAGAGCGAAAGGAAAAGGAAAAAAACACCCGATCTATTTTTCTCAGGGTAAGTGAAATTGAAGTCTTCAATTCGCTCATCGAAAAATTGGCCCAAGCTCATTCAACAAGCAGTACTATCGTAAAAGAAATTTTAATAGAACAGGTAAATGTTATATTACAATTAATTGAACTAAACACTGACTGCTCTGCTCTTAGGTGGGAAAAAAGTTTTAAAATAAATAAATAATGTCAGCCTGTCGAAGAAAAAGTGAATCTTTTCGAAATATTGCTACATAATAAAATCTTATTTTCCCACCTAAGAGCAGTGTTAAATTTAATTAACTGTTAATAAGTAGTAATACTAGAGTAATAGTAGAGTATACTAGAACACTGAATGGTAATATTAGGAATCTCCTATGAATGTGTGTGGCTCGTTGGTCTTGTGGTTAGCGTATCTGCTTCCCAATGCAGAAGGGCCAGGGTTCGATCCCCGCTAAAGTCAGAAGTTTTTTAACTTCTGATTTGGACTTAAGTCCATCAGTTCTTGTCTTAGGAGTTTGTAAAACGGTGACTTTGGAGCCGTCCTAGCAACGAAGCACATAATAAATTTCAGAGTTGTTCTGAATCGGCCTTGTTGATTCTGGCGTTGATTCGCGGGTGTTCGCACTGTCCATACCACTGATTGCTATATTTCCTATTAAAAATATTGATCTTTGGTTGGGTTTTATCGCTCACTCGTCGATTGCGTCGGGGCCTGCAGGGTTGGCTTGGTCGCTTTGATTTAAAGTCCCCCACTGAAAATCAGTTATATAACTGAGTGGGTAGACTCTAAATAAAATTTATTTATTTATTTATTTAATGAAGCACGACGTGGGGCCGGTTTACCATCTTACTCTACGAAGAAGAGTGAAACCCACCATGCAGGTGTTGCGTGATGTCGCTCGCACGGGCCCATGCAATTGCAAGGTGCTCGTGCTAATCACCATGGTGATCGCACCGTTCTAGGAACCGGCGTCGAGCGCGATGTAAACCGGAACGACGCACATGGCTCGCCTAGCTGCACGCCTTGCCGGCAGACGGCGTTACATGCGCGCCGGGCGGGCTGCAGAACGCCAGGGGCTACACTCTTTTATTAGCACCGACAGTGATGGCTCGGGCGCTAAGCGCTCGATTCTGATTCGGAAGGTCCCGGGTTCGAATCCCGTCGAGACCGACAATCCTGATTGGAGGTTTTTCCGAGGTTTTCCTCAGAAAGGGATTGAGTCCTCAAACAGGCCTCGGACATCCCTTCACAATTACACTGGCATATTGCACTCTATAACAGGTTAAATTCCCACGATAAAAAAATTTGCTATAGCAGAATATTAAAAATTCCGCCGCAAACGCCACTCTCAAGAACATCCTGATTGAAGATTTTTTCGAGGTTTTCCTCGTGAAGGGATTGAGTCCTCTAAACAGCCCTCGGACATCTCTTTACAATTGTCCTTTACGTTAACACACTGGCATATTGCACTGTATAACACGTTAAATTCCCACGATAAAAAAATTTGCTATAGCAAAACATTAAAAATTCCGCCCGCAAACGCCACTCTCAAGAACTCAACATCGGTCCTCTTGCCAAGAAAGCGCGGGTGCGTCCACAACTTCCGACCGATGACGACTCTAATGCCTGATCTCGAACTTTCATCTCATGTTGATGTACAATAAAAAAATCATCCATCCACAATCTGTACATTTAACATTATCATTCACAAACCAAACATTGTTGTGATACGTCATAATCGTCAACATGCTATTTCATGTTTATTTGTTACTGCCACAGTAATTCACACCACATCACCCGCAAAAAACACTTATCACCAGATTATTAGTAATCTGTAGTCTGTATAGGCACTGGTGGCTTCAAGGGATGGATTTTACTGCATGCAACCAACACACCCACCAAGGTCATTCTGCGACCGCATTGTGTGGTGGCGGATCTACGCAACGACACAACATTGCGATTTGGGCGGGGAAAAATAAAACGAACTAAATTTGTGAAATACATTTTTTTAAATCGTATTTGAGTTCCAAAATATGGCACAATATAATTACCAACACGACCAATAATTCATGTAAATGGTACATGATCGACCATAAGTAAATCAAGGGGGATAGTTTTCTATCAATACTCTTGATATATAACTATGGTTGAGCGTGTACCTAATAAAATACACTATAATAATTCAAGACAATTAATATATTATTTTGATGGTGATATTATTTATGAAAATTATAGATGCTGGTATTGACAATTTCAAAAAAGTGACTGACGAGTTAAAAATCAAATTAGATGTTGTGTATTTATTAACAATTTCTGCAACACTAAATCCAAATGAAACTATGCGGCTTTCGATGAAATCGCATGAAGCTTATTACGTCAAAGCCAGCGTCACAGACAGGAAATTCACTTCTACAACTTAGAAGAAGATGGCTGCGAGTTTTTCTACGGAATGTCATGGAACATCTAATGACAGCGTTTATAACGGCATACCAACCATCGAGAGCTGAACATGCTCGTTCTAACCCAACAACATGTTCAAATACCACTCGACTCCAAGCTCCGGTTCCGATCCTCTCAACCCTTCGCTAACTCGAGATGTAAAAATAGATTAGTTTTCTTAGGGTGTCTGCTACACTAAACATCTGCTGAGCATGCGTCCCTTCTTAGGTAACTAATTAGGTGTAAAAGGGTGTTTGAACTTTCAGGGTGTTTAGATAGTGGGGAGAGTGGCGAAGGACTGTTATGGGAATAATTCATAGTCAAGTTACAAATCGCAATTTACTCAATTTGTGTCCAGTGAACTAGTAAAAAAATACTGGTCAAATTTAGCACCGATATCTTTCTTCCCTCAAAATCATGAATGTGTGGGGTTTCTCGCACTTCTAAAGAAAAATAGATAAAACTCTAAATAACAAGCATATTTGTATTTTTCATGATTGTACTGTAGGCCTACAATTCATACTTCACATATTTTCATCTTCATTTTTCACTTCATTTTTTTTCGTAACTATTATCAATTTTCCATGTTCCTTATAAAACATTGTTAGGCAACCTTATCGTTGTAAGGCAGAACTTGGCCTTAAAAAAGAAGTTATATACTAGAATAAAATGTAATGTTGACCACATTATGGAAATAATGTTTAATGCTAACTAATCACAAAAGAAAACTAAATCTTGTAATTGTAATGTGTGTTATTCTTGACCTCGCCAAGTTGCCCTATACAACAGCTGACATTCTGAGAAGCCTCCACCTCAACATTCACACACAACACAACACTAGAGGTAATTATTATTCAAGCAATGCGCGTCGTCATATCCTTGACATTGCCTTACGCCGACACGGAAATCACAGGAAAACACGACCATCCATGAGAGCTATATTGTCGCCAACTTGTAGAGGCGCCAAATGTGTATTGTTACGTGACTTCTGCATGCCAGAGGCAGATTGTGCAATATATTGTTTGTCTTATTCTTTTCATTGCTTAATCGCCGGGTGTGAAATTAATAAACGAGTTGGTTTCGTAGTAACATTGAACATGGAGCGTTGTAAAATACATTATTGCTGAGCAAGTATAAAACAGTAATCAAGCGAGCGTTCGTGGAAAGGTAGCGGCGGCAAGAGGTGAACGAAAACTAGAAATTACGTCAATAAAATAATAATATTTTAATGAAATTTGAATGATAAACTATGAATGTTATATCTTGTATGTTTCTAAACTACATGTGTATTTCTTTATTACTAGTTCAAAAGTATGTCACACTTTTTGCCACACAGTAGGCATTCTGGTGAAAAGGATTACTTAAAAAACAAATACTATGTGAGACTTAATTTTTACAACGTTACAAAAATAAAAGGATAATCTGACCATAGAGACAAGTTATTGTATGCAGCAGGTTTTTTACCATTTTTTTCCTGTTATACTTACATTATTTTTGGAGTACCTATCTCTATATCTAAGTAAATTTGTGTAACATTAATTTAAAGTAGAAAGTTAAGGGGGCGTGCTCCCAGGTATTTCTTGTATTATTTATTATTGTGTAATGTCTACAACAGTAAAATAAAGAATTTGTTTGTTTAAAAAAAATGTAAATATTTAATGCAATTCAGAAGCTAAAAAATACATCACGATCGGGGTTCGAACCCGAGTCTCCCACATTCCAGGTAGGAGCCTTAGCCAACTAGACCACCGAGACGGTATGGTTTTGGTACGGGATGGATCCCCTACGGGAGTGTTTCCCGAGTAACCAAATAGAGAAATATTATTGTAAAGTCCATGATCTAACACAAATTATTATTCATTTATTCAGCAAATAGCTATTTCAATACAAATTACTATTTTCAAATACAACCCATTATATACTATCTCCGTCAGGATCAGTTGGAGTGTTTTCAATGTTTGTTTAGCTAAACCCGATTGACTAAGCCAAGCCCACGGCTTCTACGTGTAATAGTATAATTAGTCAAGTTGCATACCATGACTGTCCCGGGACGCAATAATTACTGAACTTTTAGCTACAGTTGATTGGCTGCACTGACCACATCGAGGAAACTTTAACAATAAAACAATGCTCATTCCAGTAACTAACTAACTAACCAACTAACCGGTAGAGCTAGGCCGCAGAGTTGACACATCCAGATTCGAACAACATATTAACACACAAGCGGTTAAACATGGCCTAAAACAAAATTCCACGATTTACCGGCATGTCTTGGTTTGGTGTTTTTGTGTGCTGAAGAAGGAATGCGATTGTTAGCGCCATTCGAATATGGTATTACCAATTCGAACATGTCACTTGACCTCCAAAACCAAATTCCTTAGTATAACGGCATTTACTAGTGTTTAAACAACGACATCATGAAGACATATGAGACAACTTTTGAGATTAAATTCTTGGAACCTCGACAGCAAAATTGGACCAAATTGTACTCATCACTAAAACGTATGTAACCTAAGAAGCATACAATAATATTATAGTCTTATTTTATTGATGTCTCACCGATCAATTTCAAAAACGACTCAATTCGAATAATTTAAACTCAACAAACATTTTTTCTAACTTTAAATTTTCGGAAATTCCTCCAAATATTGTCTTATTGTCAATTGATCTTTACAAAAAAACATATTAACACAGCTAAAGAAATAAATCCACCACAAGGGTTGTGCCTCCAAATCACAATATCTATAGCAACATTCTCAAAGTTTTTTTTTAGTTTTGTACTTCCTTTTTTATATTTCCTTTAAAATGTTATAGCCGTTGTATTTATTTTGCGTAATGATGCCCTTTGCCCTGCACGCATACCGAACATAACTCTACAATGCTACGGAAGCAACCCCTCTTCCCGCCCTAACACATTCAAACCGTTTCCCCGCTGCAGCCTATAAATAGAGGCAGACAGACATCAAAACCCTGGAGAATACAAACTACAAACATCACCTGAATCTGGCTCGTGTTAGCTTCTGTCACTATCTTTAATAGGTTTTCTTTTAGTCTCCTGCAACACCAGGAGAGAGATGGACAGAGAGAGAGAGAGAGAGAGAGAGAGAGAGAGAGAGAGAGAGAGAGAGAGAGATCCTCCCCTTATCCATCCACAGAGGGAAAGAGAAATTACCTCTCTCCAGCTTCCACTGCCTAACCCTACAGGCATAATTGACATCGAAATTGTTTTTCGTATGGGACGGCTCTAAAATCGTGAACTGAAAGCAATTAGTGTACATTAATCACCCCTCACACAACAGAGAGGCAACGCGGAATTGTTTACTTACTCCGCGTGGAATTCGGTCGCTGCCACAGAAGCACAGAGCGAACGAATGGGATGGCTAATTGCATGGGATTGCCAGTGTGCCTAGTAGGAAGGATGATACGTTCGTTCGTATTAGCGATTGCAATTTAGTAGCTATTCAAAGGCAACAAGGAAATATACCTTTGAGATTGAATTGACTTCGAGCTTTGCTTTGAGTGGGTATTTGCTAGTCAGTCGCCCGTGACGTTTCGCAGAATGTCCAGAAATTGCTGCAACCATATCTCAATCTCATCAATGATGATTGCAATTATTTACTAAAGTGCCCCTTGAGATTCATTTCTGCTATACAGATGTACGTATGTGTAATTAGTTTATCTAGTGTGGTGAGATACCGTGACTGCAACGCATTACATTAATTCTAATTACATTCAATAAATAACATTGAAAATAAACGTAAAAAAAAAATTGAAAATATGTCCAACCTCAACTTAGTCCAAAGAATGTAAGATATGTTTCTGTTATTAAAATATAAGATTAATGATACTTTTCAATTTGTGATATATGGTGATACATTCAGCTGCATTGCAAGTTCCGATAGAATTGTTTTAGAATTTTTGTTTGTTAGAATACTTAGGTTGTAGTTTTGAACAATAGCAATTTCCTTGCAAGTAAAAGACTGATAATATACAATCAGTTCTTACTTCACAAAAAGAAATACGCGATTTGATAGAAATAATTTAAAATTGGCATATGTAATATAACATGAAAAATTGTGCTTAGTCAGGTCGCATCACGAATAATTTATTATGATTAAATAAAAAATCAGTATAGATTTGATTTTGATAATGCAGCTGAAAACCACATTTATCTTCCATTTTTGTCAATTTTTCGACAGATAAGTTCTAATAACTCACCATTTTGTTACGTAACATTTATGAAGCGTAGAACACGATTTCCTGCTGATAGTGAACAACATTACACCACGTCCCCACGCAGTGTGGTGTTCTTCAGTAGTGTGGTGTTCTTCAGTACGTGCTAGCTACCGTCAACAAGTAATAAAATGCTTGACACGTGTAAAAGAATGCACCTTTATCAAGTAGTGTAGGGGTGCCAACTGAACAAACACAACAATTCTCGGCGTTCCCACGTCACATGTGATCCTACACTGAGCACGTCAAGAGTAAAGTTAGACAACAGTCCCGGGGCAGAAACTGAAGACGACACTTTAAACATTCTAATTGAACTTCATTTCATTTTAGATCTAAGATGTTGTTGATAAGAACCAGTTTGTTCAATTCTCTGTTTGATTATGTCGTATTTCTTACTTCTTATTATACAGAGTTCCTGTTAAACTTGTTCTCCTTTTTGTTGAATCAATTTTAAGTTTATTTTGAATAAGTGTGAGAAAATTTGAAGAAAATACCACTTTTTCGTTCCATTCACACTTGCATAGTTAGTTAATATTCATACGTACCTTGGAAATAAACAGTACATTAGCCGAGTTCGATGTAAACTTGCAAAGTACAAAATTTCCCAAATTTTGGTGATGATTAAGTTATACTACACATCCAAAAACAAAACCTTGTTTATTAGCATAAAAGTAAGAAAGTATTTTTTTTTTTCGGTTAAAAACAATATATATTTGACATAATCTGGTAAAAAAGTCTATCATAAGTTAACTATTCATAGCCCACTTAAACGTAAAAACGATAGTAGTTGTGTGATGTTTATGTATAGTCGAATAATCGATAGGGACACAATAAGAGTCAAATAACATCAAAGACAATAAACAAGTAAACTAATCGGTATATCAACTACACAGACAGACATAAATTATGCTAACGAAACCTTACTAATTGGCACTAAGCATACACGAGCAAATTGAAAGAGTCCCGACTTGCTTATAATAATATATTCACATAGAAACAATTACTGTCACCTCAAAACACTCAGTCTAACTAAGGTAGGAATGCGTTATAGGAACGAGTTCCTTTTAGGGAACTTGTGCAGGAACACGTTTCATTTCCAAAGTCAGAGACTCAGTTACCTTAGTTTTTGGCAACTTCGAACGAATTTCATGAAAAAAAAAGTTTCTCACTGTTGCAATCTTGCTGAACTAAAATGTAAATCATCCCGAATTCAATTTATTTATTTATTATTTATTATTTATTATTTATTTAACGTCTATCCTATTCAGTTATAAAAACTGATTTACAAAGGAGGACAACAAATTAATCGGATTGGTTTAATTGCATCTCTACTACGAAACAAGATGTATAAATTAACAAAGTGTATTTAAATTAAATTTTTTTAATTAGACCATGGTGTTTCGGACGAACTACCATGGCTACCCGTCCTTACCTTACCGTTTAGAATTGATTTTTTGCGGGTAATTTTCTACGAATTTAACTTTGAATGAACTTTAAGGAACTAAACTTAGTTCCTTACGAATAACTTGCAAGTTCCTATTTTCTAAGAGGAATGAAAATATTGTATTTGTTTCTGTATTTGACACAGAACTTTACTTTTCGATTTTTTATTAAATTTTGGGGAGCTTGCCCCAGACAGAAAACACTCTGAAACTGTGCTGTGTCGTCATTGTTTCCCACCGCCACCATGACGTACCGTGACGTGACGCAGCGTGACGTGAAGGTGAACTCGCCAATAGCCACGTTTGCCAGTTTAAACTCCGCCATTGGGCAATTACGGTTAATAAACTACGTGTTTATTCACTAGGCACGGCTGCGTCCAATATAAGAAAACAACGTGTCGAGATCTGAGAAGGACGAGAAAAAACTCTCAAGAAGACAGGACCAAATTTAAATAACGCGCTGTATAAATAAAAACATACCTGCCCAGTCATTTCGGATTGAATTGTATAAATAGACATCTTCATGATGAATACATTAAAGAGGAAGAGGAAAAATCGAGTGACTTGCATAATCTTGAAGTGGGTTATCTTATAAATAAAATATAAATAGAGGTATGGGTTCTTGCTCTTGCGGATATACAAAGGACTTCGAAAAAAAAGCTTTGGACTTACTAATAAATAATGGAGAAATGAAACTTGGTTATAAGGTTGTCGGCTGACAGTGAATTCCTTTACACACGCAGAAAGGGAATAACTTACAAGTTCGGACGGCAAGTTTCGAAGTTTGGGTGTAGGCAGGCATTCGAGTCGAAAAAAATAATTGATGTTTTGAGATTGAATTATACATTTCAATCTTTTTTTCCGTTTGTTGGGCGGCTTCATGGAAGGATGGAGGTTTAAGAGGCGACACGTCACGTGAGCAAGATCGAATTCTGGTTGAAGCAAGGCAAGTTGAAATGAAGATAAAAACAAGTGAAAACAAAACATAGAAGAACAAAAAAATGAAAAAAGCGAGAAAAAGTTTTTTTTTAAGAAACGCGTTCCTTTGTTGTTGTACAATTGTATTTAAATTTCAAACGACATCTAATGAATTACGCACGCGTAAATGTTACTGTCATAAAAATGTTATTCTTATGACATGAACTTTTTTTAAAATTTAATCATGTTGAGACTAGTCAGAACGTTAGATTTTCGTTTCTTGTCACCACAGAATATATTATAACACTTTTCTGTGTTGTTACAATACAAGTAATAGCATAATGTTCCTCGCGTTGCATTGGGCATAATAAAAAATTCTATAAAAACTTGGCATTGTTTTACTTAGTTATCATTCCAAACTGAGCATAATATGTTGAAATGTGTACCTCATTTACCAATAAAACTCGATTTTAATAATATATTTTACCCTCATTTTCCCACTGTATGCCTATCCTCGATCCTTTCACAAACATAACTTCAATAAATGGGATAAAAAATGTATTATTCAAAGTGTTTACCAAACGCAGATGTATAGATTATGTCATGAAGTGAATATAGAAACTGGGGTCAACATAAATCGCTTATCAATAGATAGAAAAAATCTTCGCGCATATTATCTATTTCGTGATGCACTATTATACAACACATGTTATTTGAACACATGCCGACAAGTTAATCAATTCGATGACGGTTAGCACGGTTCAACTGTGAACCAAGTGATAAATGAATACTACTCAGTAAATTAGGCTGAGCAGACGCTTTCTCTGGAGCTCATGCAGGATTGAATTGATTACTCAAAATATATGCGGATGATATCTTCAATCTAATCATTTCAAGTATTGGGTCTCTATCTAAGTTCATTGAGGGATTGAATAATTATTGGATGGTTGTGAATGGGGCATAGTGACATGTATGCGGTATTGGGTAATTTAAGTGTTGGAATACCTGAAAAAGCAGGGAATCATTTTTCACTAGTGTTTTTAGAGGGGTGACGAGGATCGCCAAAGTGTGCCCCGATAGGAAACGATCCTTGTATGTTGTCACCCTATGACGCTTGCGGAGAATAATGTTAAAACAAGTTCTAGTGCTATATAAAAAAATTATCAAAATTACTTTATACAAAAGTCCAAGTCAAAATGATCGAGTTCAAGTTGACAAACGCAAAAACCGTGAATGATCAGTAGAGATGTGGAAGTGCGGGGCGGCGAGGTTTGAAAAGTAAGATACGTCGGTTGACTTTCCACACAAAGTTGAACAAACTGATTGAATCCCCACGACACAGACAAGAAACACACACGGTATAACGCAACTAACCAACAGATAAACTACACTTGCTCTTTACTCTGTACACGCCTCGCAACCATGTGTGAACTTTAAACTTCGATCCACATTTACACGTTAGTGTTACACGATACAGTAATCGGAACAAAACTGATCGGTTGTCGTGTGCATCAAGTGAGCTTTAACCCAACTCCATGCAGCATGCTCTATCTCATCTTGAAGTGCACCGCTATGCAGTTTATCACTGCACTTGCACTTCTCGGAAGCAGAGAGCTTACGCGAGGTTCCCATCATGAGGTGACTGCCATACGAGGAAGTGTGATCGAGTAGTTGCCACAGTCGGCAATAACCCGATGACTACGTGTCATAAGACGACAGTTATTGCAACTTGGAAGAAAACAGACCTTCCCATTCAGTTTCATCGAGTTTAAGACTGTCTGCGAACATTATAGAAATATTTTTAAATTCCAAAAAGCACGGATTCGGGTAAACTCAAAATAGGGAGTGTAGCTAATCGTTATTATATACAACGATTTTTATAGCTTTCACTATTGCTTGGTGGAGGTGCCGGGTACACGTGCATTCACTTAAAGTGGGACTAGACCCACCGGGATCGGTTTTCATCGTGGAACGTGATAAACGCACATAAAGACAGACAGACATCAAGGTTATGCATATTGCATTTTATATAGAGGAGTTTGGTTAAAAAATAAATGTTGTGGATCCCTATTGGGAAAGTGGCTCATTGTTAGCACACACGGCCGGTATTCTGAGTGGGGAGATAACGGGTTCGATTCCCGTCGCCATCAATCAGGACGGTGAATTTTCCGTTACAATCCTCAGCTTATAATCCTATAAAAATGTCTCACTCCTGAGTCTGGTACAAACTTGACAATCATCTGAATACTTTCGTATTCCTTATGTACCCATGACGGGTAAAAACACTCAGAAACTTAGAGATATAGGGAGAAAAAAACATCAGTCGTAAACGGTGTTGGCCCGAGCGTTCAGTGCGCGACTCTGATTCGGGAAGTTTCGGGTTCAAATCCCGTCGAGACCGGCAATCCTGACAGAAGGTTTTTTTCCGAGGTTTTCTTAATGCGAATGCAAGGGATTGAATCCTCTTAAACAGCCCTTTGACATTACTTCATAACTGTCCGTTCCGCAACATACCTAGTTATACACCTAAAGAGGGGCATGAATTGCACCATGGACAGGCTTCCCACAAAAATTATTTATTATTTAATTATCAATCGTAAACAGCAAGTAGAAAAATGTTGTTTCCAACCTAGACTAAAAACTTCTCAAATAAATGGAAATAGTACGATTTCAAGGAAGCATTAACAGTATTATAAATGTTGTATCAATATATTGACAGCCTTCATTAATAACATTGAGTGAATTCAAACTCGATGCCGTTTCCTACAACAATGCCTGTTAAAAAGCACTCAGCACATCGTTCATATAACGTGGGAGCATCACCTACGCTGGTGTTCACAACTCCCTGCAAACCTTGCGGCCAAATCCATCATTCTGCAGTGTTTATTTTCACCGAGGATGTTTACAATGTATAAAACCAGATCTTCCTCGAGCAATCGATCAATAAATCGATCAGTCTAACACGAAGATCGACTCGGTACGCTCGAGGCCCAGCAAAAACAAGAATACAATCAGGAGCGGCCTACTTTCCCCCCCCCCCCCACACTCCCGCAATAATACGAAATTCTAGTGCAAATTTTTACTGGTTTTTAAATTGTATATTTAATTAAAACGTTACTCAAGGCAATATACGGTCTTAATACATCAACATCAAATTGGGTATTATATTATGATAAGCCCTCGGTATTCTTCACAGTTTATTATGTGCTCATTTAACCAACCAGTTTAGAAGCGCTAAAGAAACAGAGCCGACAAAAGCAAAACACCCGAGGCAATTGTTTCCGTGCTTTTGTTGCCCCTAGAACTATACAAGAGGTATTCAACGCTTGCATTATTTACGCCCATAAAGGCCAGGTCGTGGTGATTGTAAATTGCACCGGTTACGTATGTATATTGAAACTAAAACGTGGAAGCAATTTAAAATGTGCATTTTAATGAAGGTGCATTCACTTGTTATCAAAATTACACACAAATTTTAAATTAAAAAACATCACACACTGAAATGAAAGTCGTTTTGTCCTAACTACCTTATAGCAAATTAAAATAAAATATATTTTTTGTCAGTCGTAAATGAGAATTTAAAATAATGCGTTCTTGTATGTCTCGTCTCGCCCGATCATTCTAGAAACAGCGCCTAATATGGGTGATAAGTGTCACCCAATTATGAGTGAATCTTTTCTTATAACACGAAATGCTAGCACGAAACGTAAATGCACACAGTAACCTAACATTATACGTTTTATAAACACGTTCTTTTTCACTATGATAAGGGATAAGCCCAATCAAAAAGCAATTATTCAGCCATAGGGGTTGTATACATTTTTCAATACATTTATTTATTTACTTATTTTATGTATTATTTGTTCCGCAACACATTCATTGATTAAATGTGTCACGAGGATGGCCCCAACATCAGAATGATTGCGTTTTTATTAGGCTTAACACAAAAAAGAAAAACCCAAATGTTCTTATGACAGCGTGTTTTAGGTATTTTAGGTATTTCTTTTAGGATTGGCTTGGTTGGCTTTAAATTTAATGTCCCCAATTGAAAATCAGTTATGTGATTTGGGAAGACTCTAAATACGAATTGATTTAAGTTTGTTTTATTTACAAAGCCAGTTACTATGTAGTTCAATTACAGAGATAATGGAGTGTGAGTGATCAGAATAATATATCAAATTGAATCTTACAAACCTGAGACGGACATATAAGACAGTAAAATGATCTTTAAATCGTGATCTGGATATACAAGTATTATTCGTATCGTATTTGCTGCCGTTAAAATGCATAAAACGAAAGGGCGAACACAGATATATTGAAATTACTTTTGAGATATAACCCCTTACAAGTGACATCGACAATTAATAAACTATGCATTTATTTAATCACTGGTTGACCGTTAAGCCTTCGTGAGAAAGTTTGAACTAGGAAACCTCGAGTTTAAACCAAAATCAATGTAACGATAAATAATTGCTTAAAAAAAATCCAAAACTGATTATTTTATTTCACCGAACGAAATGGAAACGTCATCTATCGCGTAAGTTAGACAATATTCATTTAGCTCGAGCACTAAAATATGAGAACATCGCAAAGCGGTTTCGTTCTAACTCAGAGGTCCATGTATAGGAAAGGATAATCTAAAACACAATTAGAATTTCATGAAATATCTGCAAAACCGTGCAAACTTGTAATTTCTCTATTTCTATTCAGTGCACTGTTTGGTTCAACAATGTTTTACGATTCTATTCTAATTTAAAAAGTTGGCTACCAAGCTAACATTTTAAACAAAAGTTAGACGTGATTTAAATTTTAATCTAGGAATTGTGAATGATATTAATTTTGAACTCGTGATGTTAATTAAATGTAGAGCTATGTCTACAAACTTTAAAATTTGTTAATTTATATTGTTGAAAACTAGTAACTCTCAAATTGTGTGTCTGCTGGTACAATGCTGAACCTATTATAACACGCACGCCAAGTCAATTACATTGTGTCGGATGCACTCAGTCCCCTGTCCAACACAGGGGGACTTCTCATGTGATTGGTCTACAACAATTAGTTAGTTCATTTAACATTATCATGCACTTGCAGCGCGCAGGCACTGATCATTAAAACTACTCAACTATTCCTGACTTTCTAGGTTGCCGGGAACCTTTAATAATTGTTTTAAAAACGCATTTAGAGTCTACCCACTCAGTCAATCACATAACTGATTTTTAGTCGGGGACATAAAAAATAAAGCCGACCAAGCCAGCCTTGTAGGCGCCGACTCCATCAACGAGCAATCAATGTCTAACTATAGGCAACTTAAACTATGATGTATTGTATAAACTAAATTATAGGTCTGCTCGATAGTTGCTTTAAAAAGGCAACAATAAATTATAAAGAAATCAAAATATATTTTTCTTACACTTTATCCACTTTCTCACAATTGTGAATCCTCCGCTCGCTTCGGTCGAGTGCATCATGGTTTTACTACGTCCGCCTAGGTCGCAAGGCTGTGACCTCAAGGTCATTTCTACGCCGGTTTGTAGAAGAAACGAAAGGCTGCTCAAGGAAAACCGCTAATTACACATCCGTAAGGGCAACATAAATAATTTGCGAGGAACGTCGAGCATCGTGGGTCCCAGACTGCGTCTTGGTCTATAACACGCACACGTCTTGGGGGGCTGGCTCACAATAGCTTGTTGTACCTCCTAAGGCACACCTCATTCATTTACTTAAAACTGTTTGATATTCACGGGCCAACTATTTTTTAAATATTAAATGCCCATTTAAATATTCACTTGATTGGCAAATCCAGCTAATTTCACATACAGTCTGGACTAATTTCGAACTCCAATTTGCACCCAATAAATTTGTTTTTGGGGACGATGTTAAAACAAGGGATGAGCGCATGTCGCTACAGACCACATTTTGAGATTTTAAATATTTTTCCCCTGCGCAAGATTGCGAAATTACTAAAAATTACCTGTTTGGTAGTACAAAATTGAGCATTTTTTTTTAAAATATGCTCTGATAGTGCAATTCTTACATTCTTACTCAACATTTTGGTGCAAACTACAACCTGACAGGACAAACAACAGAGATCGTTCGTAAAAACTTGATTTCTCGATAGACAACAGCCAAAAAGCTTTATCTCAGTAAAAGAAACAAAAAAGCCCTTTTATTATCCGAACATTGGGCAACGGCTATTAATACTATCCGAAAAAAACCGCAGGCTGTTGATGTTTCTAGTATGGATATGCGTTACAGTGGCCAACAAAAATCAAGAATGCATTGCCTTGCTTCCCTCACTATCTCAATATCTTTGACTGTCTCAATTACTAGCTTCGACTGACCTCCTTTAGCTTCCCGGTTTGGGACCTGAAGTTAAATTTGATGTAAATAACAAAAATAAAAATAAATTTATTTAGATGTCTACCCACTTCAATTATATAACTGATTTTCAGGGGGCTTTAAATCAACGACCAAGCCAATCGCAGGCCCGAGCAATCGCGAGTAGGATACCACCAAAGATCGATATAAAGTATATATAAGTATTATATATATATTGTTTGGTTGTGTTGTGGGAATGTTTGTTTGGTAATGAAAATTAGCTAACAAAATTAATGTCGTATTTCCTTATACGATTAGCTGGTAATTGTGTTACCTTGTCTTTAGAATACAACCTTCTAGAATAGCTTGGTGCACACTCATAAAATCGACAATCGATCATTAATCATTAAAACCATGGCCAAGAAAATGTAGCGTTATGAAAACAATAACGTATTACAACGTTGACGCAACGAAAACGGTAGAAAACAGCTTCTTACTTTCTGCAAACTGATTGATGTCTAAAAACCAGAAGGTCGTATAAAGATCTTCATCTTATATATAAGACAAGTTATCCATTAATTACCTCCATAAATGGACGAGAGACGGACGGAATGTGCATAAAAAATGCTAATATTGCAGGATAATGAAGAGCCTGGAGGCAATGATTAATTTGCAGGAAGGTAATTTGCGAGTCATTAAAATATGCACGGTCATGGTACGGCGCCTGCGTGGTACGCGGTTAGACTTGGCCGGAGGTCTTTGGTTGGAGGAAGCCGATGATGACTTTTCCTCCAAGTATATCATGTGTCAGTTATTATACCTACAGTAGTCCATCGCCACTGACTCATTGATGAACTAATTCTCAAAGATTTCCTCCATTCGGACAGAATTCTTTTATTTTCATTTCTCCATGTCCATTTAATCATTTTTTTCAGATTTTCTGGGAACATATCTATGAATGATTGTTCTAAAAAATTACTTAAAAACTTCAAACAATTTTGACAGAGGTAAAGGTCATGCGTAACGTGTGACACTGATCATAGTGGGAAGGGATTTGAATCCCGCTACCGGCAATCCTGACTGAAAATGATTTTTCTTCAGTTAAAAAAGCCAATTTGACATTTCATTCACAACTACCGGTTAAAACTGCTGATGTGTACCCATACAGGGCACCCTTGAGATTTAAAAAAAAATCAATGTTCATAATCGATGATTTTAAATAATACATAAAGTTTTTTTATATTATTATAATATAACTTACATGGCTTCGATAAGCCAGGGGAGCCAATAATGTCATGGGAACTTCCCACCCCCTACCCGACTTGGTCGGAAATAGGGCTTTATTTTATTTTATTATTTATAGTAAAGTTTTTTATTATTATTATTGAAAATATTTAATAATTCTTCTAAGAACAAATTCAATTCAAAGCAGTAACGTCTCCTATTGTATTGTTCCCGTGATGCAAAGTGTATACTATACAGTACAGGTGTACGGTACACCTGTTATTCCGGCGTGCAGGAGACGACCTTGCCAAGGTGAGCCGAGCAGAGGCTGACGACAGCGATAACACGCACTGATAAGCACGTGTGAAGGGGTTTATTACAGGAGGAAAGTCAACACCATTGTCAAGACAAGTCATTTGGCACGTTCCAATATAATACTGAGTCTTGTGTGTACAAGAGTTTAGAAGCAAACAAGCTAGCTAGTACAGCAAATAACAGAGAGATATTATCGTTGAGTGACATATTATATAAGTATGTCTATGAGGAAATTAGCAAAATACATATACATCATTTTCAATTCTAGACAGTTTTAAGTGTTGAATTTAAATTATAAATAGACTGTGCGGGTAAGGTCTTTTAACTGTCAGATCGGGTTCGGATACTAAACTGCTTTGGCTTTTTTGGACAGAACGGGAAGGGACGAAAAAAGCAGCCATTATAATACTGCATGTGAAAATCGATATTAAATTTTGCTTAAATAAATAAATAAATAAATAAATAAATAAATAAATAAATAAATAAATAAATAAATAAATAAATAAATAAATAAATAAATAAATTGTATTTAGAGTCTACCCACTCAGTTATATAACTGATTTTCAGTGGGGGACAGTAAATCAAAGCGATCAAGCCAACCCTGTAGGCCCCGACGCAATCGACGCTTGGTAAGAATCTTACATTAGGATTTTCTTCCAATTCATTTTCTTGTCTGTATTTTGTATTGAAAGTCATTTTGTAAATTCGCTAGAAATTGAAAATTGTCTGACCCGGCACCTCCACCAATTTCCCAAGTAAATCCTAGACCGACACCTCCACCATCATCTTCAAATAATTTTGTATTGTTACCAGAAAATAGGGTATTTTTTTGACAATCGGGTCGGCCCCAAATTACCGATCCCGGCTGGCCAACCCTAAATTTTTGGTACCCGAACACCACTAAAATAAAGTAAATTATTGTCAAAGTATACCGTATAAGACTATAAGGGGTGAAAATAAAAGGCAAATATCGCTTTTTGTTGAGCTCAAAAGTCGAGAATTTTCGGTTAAAAATTGGAAGTGGTGTATAAACCTTTTCGAAACTGGAGTCTTTTAAAGGACTGGCATATTTGGCATTGTTTTGTTCAAACGTAGTAATTTGGTCCTGTAAATTAGTACAAAATTAATTTTTTCACGGTGTTAATTTTGTTTCTCAATTTCATTAATCGGGAAACACTCCAGTTGGTGTAATAGATTTTATGTAAATTAATCCAGGAATTAAAATCCCAGCTCGTACCCCGCTGGGATGGATTTTTTAATGTTATTAATTTCTGGATTGATTTACATAAAGTTAATTTTGTTGTCACTGTAAATACCTGACTCTGGTAATGTCACTACTGTTCTATGAATAACACATAGCCTTCATAACCTGATAATGCTCGGCCATTATTCATATGTAATTTGAGGAGAATTATCTCGGAAAAGTTACATTCACTGCATTTTTCACTCTCTAGCATTCGCTCCACGCCCATGTGCGCTACAACGCCCCTGAAAATATTATTTCCGTGATATATAGGGCCTAACTAACGACCGCTTTGCGTGGCAAACACAGGTGATTACACCGGACTAGGATAGAAAAAGTATTGACTTCTATAGGAATTCGTATCGATTGAATGATAATTGATTGCCTGCTAGACTTACGTGGCCTTGTTCTTGTTTGTGTTAGGCGAATAACGCGATTCAGACAGAAACTTCCGAACTACGGGGTATCGAACCCTCGACCTTTAGGCAAGATGCCGCCACTCGACAGACAGTCCTCACAACCTGTGCTTCAAGTAAAGAAAGCAAGTGCTGAGACCGAGTCGTACATGGCGATTCAATACGCATGTTATTAAAGAAGATACACATTGCACCCCTAATGTATATTGTACAAGCACGTATCAACGAGCATTGTGCTGAAATTGTGGGCAAGACGGACGGGAACTTGTACTTTCCAGAACTTTGCACCTTTTCAAGTTTATTATTTATTTTAAACTATTGTGGATAATTAAATATATTGCACACATTTTTGTATTATGGGAAAACCATGCTCAAAATTAATTTTGATTGTCATCATTTAATGTCAAATTAGCTGTTTAAAAAATAGTGCGTTTTGATATTTGTACATTTAATTCGTTTGGAAGTGGGCAGCCATAGCAAAGATTAGACAATAGACATGTTGGGCATAGCATTGAGTATAGAGCATTCTATAGCTTCTCAATGGCCATAGCATCGGCGCCCGTTGCACGAAGCCTACGGTCATCTGCATATTATTACCGCAGTGTAATAACCTCGAGCGACTGGCCCGCTCTGCGCGCGACCTTGCAGGCAATGTCCGAACTACGAGGAAGGTGAGCAGACTACCGGAACAACACGGACACGAAGATTATGACTAAGACAAGACGGCGATCTTGAACTCGGGAGGTGTTCAAAACTTGTTTGTTTGCACTTAGCAGTAACCGAAGGTTTCCTAATTTATATACTTGGAGCACCAAAATCCGGCAGGTGGCGAAGTCGCAATAAAACACTTCAGTTTTTACGTTTTTTTCTCTCTTTTTAATTGGAAGTACAAGACGGTACAACAAAAGTTTATATTAGCTCCAAAATGTTATGTTAGAGTAATGGTATAAATGTAATTATTAAAAAAAGCGCCTTTATTTATTTTGTATTAGCAATAGCGTACGTAACAAGTATTAGCATTGTGAATGATACGAGATGATTACGTCAACTCAAAGCACACACACACACTCTTATTTGATACCAATAAAGAAAAGAAATACATTTCAATGGACCGGAAGTGGCCCCTGAAGTGACCTTGCGAGGCGTAGTCTGGGTACAACACACTCCAGAGAAGAGGTGAACAAAGGATATAGTAATACACGCACGCGGTAGCGTGAGCCGTGAAGAAGTAGTTCCCGCATAATATGTAGCAGCCGGCTGTCGGCTGTGCGCACGCGTAGACGGGGACGGACCGCGTAGAGAACGCGTTTCCTTTGAGGTCCGCGCTCTCGTTGCCGGGAAAAAAACTATAAATAATTAATAAGTTATTATAATTCTTAAAATTATTTCATTCGGTACGTCACTTCCTTTTCTGTTCGAGAATAAGGGACACCTAATGTTTGTATATTTATGAAAGCAACAACTTACAAGGAATTCCGCTGCGGGTCAACAATTGGGGGAAGGGGGGAGGGGTATCGGCTATACCCCCTTACCTTGGTCGAGTGCATAAATTAGAAAAAACGAAGCAGCATTTTTGAGTTACACTATATTTTTCAATACAAATTAATCATTACAGCATACTCGCCGAAAACTTGTACACATTATGTTCTCAAGTTCAGAAGTATAATTCCCATTTTCTCAACAAACATGGCACCATTTACATAATAATATAATTACAAACGGAATTAAATAACAATCTGTAAAAAGTGCAAATGTACACATTTAAGTTACCGTAACAGTGTAACGTTACAATCCAATTTTTACCATCAAAATGAAAGCACAAAAAGAAAAGTATAAAATCAATCAATATAAAATCTTTTATCCAAGAGTCCCTCATAATTAGACTTGTCGACTTACGCAGACGATCGATGACGGTGTGGGTGTTTTAATGTCAATGTAATTATCTGTTCGGCTTATGCAACTATGGTAATTTGAGGGGGCGGGGGTCACGGCTTGTCACGGCGATTACGAAGCCCGAGAGACGACATACGGGACATCGATTGGATCGGGAAGTGGAAACTCCTCGATATACGGTTTCAAAACACAGGAACCTACAATGATGTAAGAATTGGTCAATAATTGTCAACTACATTTATATTTAAACGTATATTTAAGTCAGCCCAACTGAAATCAGTTTGGTAAATGAGTGAGTATTCTTCCTAAGAAAACTATTTTTATATATATATGGTATTTATTTATACACAGATTACCGCCTCTTCTATTCGCAGGGCGTTAATTAACTTTTGTATACTGGAAGGTATATATTTTTTATATTATCATAAACAACACCAAAAAGTCTTAAGTTGACAAGCGTAAAAAAATGCTAATATAAATTATAGGTAGAAGAATAATCAACAATGTAATTTTTATGTTCTAGCTTTGATATTATTTCGCGTCAACACTCAATCCACTATTTTAGTTTTAAATTGGAGGCGTTGACGATGAAATAACCAGTGTACACTTCCGTGTATACTTAATCAAAATAACAAACAAAATAATCAAGCCAAAAACACGGATTTATGAAAAAAAATCGGCAGACTTGAAAATCATTATAAGAAACAAAAATCACAAAAAATCACAAAAATCTTTTGAAAAACCACGGAAATTAAAATAAATTAAAATAAAAAAATCACACAAAAAGCATGGAATCAGCTTCCAGGGAGTCCCGCGTTGATAACCTACCGTACAGTACACGGGGAGCGCTAGCGTCGCGCAACACCGAACAGAATGCCAACTCACCTGTGAACAGAGAGAAAACAAGAGTTAGTGCGATTAGCAATGATTGGCAGGGATCGAGGGGGAAATATTCTCATGATAAACAGGGGAATCCAATAAAGCCCGCGCACTCTCGGGTTTTAGATTGAAAAGCTGATAAAATAGTTATCTGCTGGACCTGTTTAACATTTAAATTAGTACTATGCTTCCAGTACAAATGCATAACTTACCAGCAGGCTTTGTTCATTGTTACTACACATGCAGTAGCACAAAACGCTGGTGTGAGTTTACATCTGTAAATGCAACCCTAGCGTCCACGATCAATGTACAAATGAATCATAATATGTTCATGTTCCAATTAATTGAGATTGGAATTGACCTTAAAAAACGTAGGACCAACAGATTAAATAGGAAAAATATCAAAAACAACTTGAAAAATATGACAAAAATTCGGACAAAGACCAGTACCACACACTAAATTTGAGCATATGGAACAAATACTCATGAGACTATAACAACTCAACATGAAAAAGACAAAGATAATTATGCGGAAGATCTTGAAGGAAAGGAGCGAGAAGAGAGATTGTAATTGTGAAAGAAGAGTTTTAAAGAATGGTGTAGTTTATGTGAACGATGTGAACGAACAAAGAGCCGATGAAAAGAAGGATGTGATAAGACAAAGAAAATCAAGTAATGATTACAAAGAGTATCTGAATGAAGAATTTTCTTTGTACATTAAAAATAATCACGATGAGACCATGTAATGGAAAAGTAACAAATTGGGTCGTTTAGTAAAGAAGGTTATTCGTAATAAAAAGATGATCACTATCTCTTCGGTTTGATTGTATCGTCTGTTTGATTGTATCCGAGTTGTTGACCCAGAGTTTAACGCACGTGTATTCGTGGGCACATAAACATCACCGCATGCTGCGAAGTGTATTGGATTGCCAAACCTTCATCTCCACTGCAAGAGTTCAACAGAGCCTTATCAGGGTATCGACAGAGGGCGTTGCCTTCCTAGACTGCTCTGTAATTTCCGAGACAATTGTTCCCCATGCGGCTAGCCATGGATAATTCGAAATTATTGAACATTACGACGAAAGCAACAGCGAGAAGTGCAGCTTCTTTCAATTTGAATATCACTTGTGCATAAATTGCAAAGAGTTGCGATTGGCCTACGGGCGGACAAGCTGTAGAATCGATCAGGAAGTTAATCTATAGAATAACAAATCTATTTATTATAATTATGTTGTGTAAAGAACACGTATAATTTGCCATGAGCACCAACCAACCAGTCTTTTTATTTTCCGTGGTGAATCAAGTAGAAAAATCAAATCAGGTACGAACGTGCTGGCTCGGGTGTAAAGATTGAGAAATCACGTTTTAAGATGAATTCATCTGATGTAAATATGACGATTATAAAATGCAAAACATGTTAGGTAAGACGGTGGATGGAATCACGTAGGAGGATGGATACGATCAGGCAACAGGATAAATAGGATTAGAAAATGCAAAACATGTTGTGAAAGAGGATGGATACGATCATGCAACAGAGATGGAATCGAAAATCGACTATTTAAATCGTCTATCGGGTGTAAAAGAGGTTGCAAATAAACAGGTAAGGTAGTAAATAATTTCAAGCAAGTATCATAAAACGTGAAATTATTCCTCAAATATATGGGTTCAAATCAGTTACAAGAAATTTCGGGTAAGAGTGCGGATAATGCATACACGCTGTGGTAGGAAGAATAATAAAATATAATCTACAATGAAGTGTGCACCAATAATCAACGCTTGTGGAGTTAGGAGAAAGAAATCACATAATACTTAGTTTGTGCCATAAAAATTCGTCATCCGAAAATTTTGCAAAACTTCAGGGACTAAATATATTTCATACGAAACGT
This sequence comes from Sweltsa coloradensis, assembly GCA_024449915.1. Taxonomy (NCBI): domain Eukaryota; kingdom Metazoa; phylum Arthropoda; class Insecta; order Plecoptera; family Chloroperlidae; genus Sweltsa; species Sweltsa coloradensis. Next base: position 207,300 of record JAMZAV010000306.1, read on the forward strand.
ACGAAAATCGTAAAGTAAACGCGTATTTTAAACAGTGACCGTTTTGACTAATACCAACATCCAAGAGAACACGATTCGTGAAGATAATCTCGCAGAATCAAGATACGGACGTCAGATACGAGATACCTCATTGGTTCTAATTAGTTAGCCACGTCCTTGGCCAGACAGTTTCCTGATTGCAGATCCTGATTGCCGCGAGCCACCATCCTGATTGGGTCGGCTAACAAATCAATTGATCCGATTGAATTGTTTCCTACATGGACGTCTTCTTACTTTCATTCCGCGCTTTCCTTCCGATTCTTTTTGAGAATGTGAGTAAACAACAGCACATCTTCAATATGTTGAAGAGTTTTCATCCTCGCATACTTAAGACTTTAGAGAAAACCGAATAAAAAGTGGTATGTTGTTGTGATTATTAATATATATCTTTATATTAAATACGTATTATTATTTTATTTTCAATATATAAGGTATATATTTTGACAACATAGGCCATTGCTGGAAGCAAGATTAGAGTTAACTAAACTACTGTCAAAAAACAACTAGTTAACACATGGTACAAACATTAAATTAGAAAAATAATTTTAGGTCTACATAACTTCATAATTCATAATTATTATCAAACAACGCTAAGCTAAGCAAAATTTAATTACTTTACATCATTATCAAACATCCTGTCTCTCTTTTAAAACGAGCTTTATCTGCACATGATATTGTTTAATATCGCTCAGTTGTCGGATGGAATATTGGTAAAATACCATCATGATCCACAACAAAGCTTGATATCGCCGCGCAAACTCTTGTCTTGTACACACCACACCACGAATGAGATTATTCTACCCAATCTGCGTCGATCTCCGTTTCCCACTCGTTGCAACAATGAGCGAAACGTGCGACCTGGGGTCACCACCCCCCACTAGAGAGATGCCTCAGATATAATACAGTTAATCGCGAGTCGAAGTTGTGTATTATAATAGCACTAGCTAGAGACTAGTCCAAATAAGGTCGCTCCAAGATGATTCTCGGTAGAAAAGAAAAAGGTAAAGTGCCTTGAGAATAATCACTAGATCACGGACAGAGGAATTACCGATGATCATTGCAACCTTTGCATGTTAGGAGCGGCCGATATTACGACGTAACCAGTGTAAGAACGAAACCTGATTTTCGATTTTCATCTCAAACCATAATTTTTATCGAAATTGAGGAAAAAATACATACCGTCGTAAAACAATACAAAAATACGAAACTTATTCGTTGAACAATTCACACGGTTATAGGACATTATAAACATAAAACTGCTCATTCTCAATATTTATTTGTGATATTTCGATTTTTATTGAAAAATCTTTTTCAACTTCAGTTTGATTTTTGAATAAAAATCGAAATATCACAAATAAATATTGATAAAGAGCAGTGTTATGTCCAATAAACACTTATTTAAAGATTAAATACCTGTTCTACTAGTTTCTTATATCTAAAGCCGAGTTGTTGTTTGGTGGCGCAGTTAGTGAACGCGTTTTATGTTGTTTTAACAGTGTACTGATCAGTGGTGTAATTGTATTTTTTAAGTCTCCCCGGTTAGCAAGTCCTGGTTTGAATAGAAAAGTACTTCATTGTGACAAGGAATGTATTAAAGTGTTTTTATATCTATATATGCCCTGGATAAAATCGCTATCATACTGCCAATACTTTTATTGACTGATTTTATAGCGCTTGCCGAGCGTAAATCACAGCCCATATAGATTGTAGATAACAACTTTTACGGAATATTTTGGATTTTGTAAATATTTTTTAAACATGCATAGAATAAAAATAAAACCACACACATTATTGAATACGATTAGATTAGGAGACTTATCCTCAAACCAAGATTCGTGGCTACGAACAATTAAAAACTAAACACTTTCCCAGTCACAGATGACCATCGTAATTCAAGATCAACCATGCACCAACCAAGCCTAACCCTGATGTCAACGATTTACAATCTCGTTCGACTTTCTTCCAATTAAAAGTATCAGCTCGGATATGTCTCGCACCGGTGTCGAATGTCATGGGAACCGGGCGAGCTAGATCTGATCTTAGTGTGGATCCGTTTGACCAATCACGAATCAGTTAGACCCTTTATCTGCATACGAGCGTATGAACGGTATATTGAGCTCGTGCGCACGCACAAGAAGACAATAGAGTCGGAGAAATCTACGACCTGTGTGTTGCTGGACATTAGAGACAATCAAGTGATACAGATACCCATTACTGTAATGTAATCTGATACATATTTGAACTATGACTCTTGAATCGAGAGGTTGCGGTTTCGAATCCTGCTACGAGCAATCCCGCCAGACTTGATTTTCTATTTCTCTTGAATGTTCATCAATTTGTTAGAATGCATACTCTACCCAAAAAAAGGTGCTGTACAGATTCGTTAGTTGAGCTTGAGTGTATAGTCATTTTATGAATCTTATATTTACAATTAGAAAACTATTAACGATATATTTTAAATACGCGAGTGTAAATGTTTTAATAAGTATCTAATCTTACTGTTATGTAACCCAATTACTGATCGATCTCCCGCCTATAGCCAGTAAAAAATAAAAAATAAAATACAAACTATATTACATGACATGATATGGCAAGCTCTATACAAAACAATGCTAATAAGTTAAGAGCAACAATAAATAATGATAGAAGCAATCTTATTAGATTCAAACAAACTATAATAACTTAATATGCAAACTGTAGGGCTGGGCTATATCAATATACTATCGATAGCACACAAACATGTCGACAATATCAAAATTCTATATTTGTAACCGAAAAATCAAAAATCCCCCTAAAATTACAAAAAAAAAGTGTCACCAAACGTGTACAACGAGGTTTACGCACAAACGTGTTGAATGACCCGGCACCTCCACCATAATGATAACTAACCAAAATCTTAAAAAAAAAAAAAAAAAACACTTTTCTTAGGTATTTGCAACATAAAGGGCTTATACACATTTTCATTCCCAAAAATTCCATCCTCGATCATTTTTTTTTTAAATTTCGATATTTCGACGTGGTTCAAATTTCGATATAAAAAAATTCAGACATCGATACGATATCGTATCGAAATATCGATATATTTGCCCAGCTCTAGCAAAACTGGCTTTGATTTCTGTACCTTCTGAACTAAAGCCGATGAAACCCAGAGTCACATTGTTTACTCGAATCTACACCCACGCACAGCCCAGCCTACGCATACAGCTGATGACACGGAGCAAGAGTTAAGCCCTTCTAATCCATGACGTACGTGAGAGTAGAACCTAATCGCCAGGGATGGGAACATTGACACGAAACTGAAAACCTAGCTCCGTGTCCGCGATATTCCCATCAGTCTTGACAAGAAAACAGTTTTAACAAGCGAAACTTTCAATTTCGCTCAGATAATTAACATATTGATAAGATCTGATCGGCGATGATGTAGGCTTGGTTGTATTGAGGAGAACACTGACTTGTAAAGATATAATGAAAACAGAGAGGTTGAACTGAGAAGTTGATTTGACAAATGAGTGGCGGACTTCACACTTCGGTTGGTGGACGAACCAGCTGTAAGGTGGGACCATGGAGTTTAAATAGTACTCCATGGTGGGACAGCACGGCGCCAACATGGAAACTTGTACTTCAAAGTGCAAAGGATTTGATTAGTATTTTAGTTAAATAAATGTGTTACAAAATTCAAAACATTTAGTGTATAAAAAACCTTTAAAAACAATAAGATAAACGTTTCGGAAATTACAAACAATTTCCATCGTCAGGTTAATTTTCTGGTATTAATAGAGTTTTTTTTTTCACTATAAAGGTTTTGAATAGTATTGTTTCAGTGAACTATTCGAACATTACAACGAAAATACTTGTGTTCTAGAAATTCTTCACGAATCTGCAGTTACCAGCAGTTGTGGTATAAAATAGGGTGTGGTGGGTCTGTTACTTATAAAAATCAGTCTGAAACGAATTTTAAGTAAAAGAAAAGGAAGGAAATAGTGAGAGTGAAGTGAAGTGATTGCGCAAACTTATGATGTAGAATTATTTGTTTTATGTTCTTGTTTATAAATGAATACTGACGTCATATTGACGTAAGAGCACTGAGTTTAAAGTGTTGTCGTTACAGCTGTAAATATATATCATGATTGAAATGATGAAGGATGTATAGAGAAGGAGATAACAATAAATGTCACTTGCAATAATAATTTTATATCAAGTTCACAAAGACGTCATCATGTTACAAAGCCTGAAACTTTATCAAAAAGTTTCAAACTGTCAAAATAAATCTATTTACATCTGCTTCCACGTAAGAGTTTGACCGTGTTTGACTGACGCATAATAACAAGGAGAATAGGCGAAGCCAGGTGGATGAAGGACCCCAACTAATCAACTAACTCACCAATGTGAAGTTTTCACTACCTATAGAAAACAAGTCTAATAACAAGAATATTGCTTTTCAAACAAGCAAAGCTAATTAAATTTCAAAGGTTCTATTTCCCAACTTCCTCTCGTTTTTGAAAATTTTAATGAAATGAGTTTGGTTTCTGTTTAGGAGTGGCTTCCGTTTTGCTGTCGATTGTTCTCGTTGGGTTGGCTGCGCTGTTTGTGAATTATTAATTAATGAAACGCAACAAAAGCGGGGAGAGCGCACTGCGTGGGTTTTCAATGAACAAACTTTGAAATCAGCGATACGAGTTGAAAGCGCTTTTCGTTCCGCTATGTTGGTAACAAGATAGATTAATGTTGTTCAGTTTATCATCTCACATCTAAGTCGACGTTTGTGTTACGATGACTAAAATTAAGTAACGTCTACACTCTACAGTCATTATTATCTAACCACATTATATCTGAATACTTAGAGCTACAGAATACAAAAAGTAATTCTAAATTTCTTTGTTCTTTTTTCGTTCTTTTCTACCACTGCCTTTGTAAAAGAATGTAAAACAGTAAAACTTTTTTATCCGAGCCCAAAATTTCGTAAGAATGATATATTTTAATTCAAAAGTTATTACATACGAGTGGACGAAGATCGAAATCACAATAAAATAACACTATCACTCTATCAGACACGATTTTTAATGCCTTTGTGATTTGTCTTCAAATTTCGGTCCCGTTTAACGAAACAAAATATTGAATAACATGGACCCGAAAAATAACATTTCTTGTGGACTTTGAGAACTAACTGGGAAAAATATTGAAGAGCTTTGTGTGACGAAAAATGATTTAGTTATCTATCGGAAACGGAAAACAGAACCAAAATTGGATGATTTTCCTGCATGTGATTCCGAAAGTACGAGAGCACTGTATCCACACCGTCAGCGTCCGCCAACAGTCGTTTTCAAACCCTAAAACATTGAGATAACTGATAACTAAATAGAGATACGTGAAAATAGCGCTTTGTGAATAAATGCTGCAAAGCGTTATTTTTCAATTAAAACTACGATTTTCCAGTCCTATTTTATTTTATTTTACATAGTACCTACAATTTGTTTAAACACATTTTTATTCAGATGATATTAATTCAACATAAGTGACATAATTTTAAAATAAAAATATGAAAATACTTCATACACAAGATTTTGAAAGTGGCCAAAAAATAGATGATACAAAAAAAAACGCTATAAAATGAGGCATATAAAAGCAAAAGAGTCTTTCTCCATTTTCTTAAATGTTGGGAAATGACAAAAAACCAATAACCTCAAAAAAACAGTTAGCATTAAAATGGGCATGGAGAAAGATTTGTTTGCTTCTCAGCATGTTTTTCTTTGTCAAATATACACAGGAGAAATTTTTTTTGCTTCTAAACGACTCAATCGTGCCACAGACATTGTTTTTTGCTTTATTTTGGTGTATTTGGCTCATTTTCGATTTTTGTGGAGAAAGACTCTTTTGCTTTTATATGCCTCAAATGACACTTGAAAATGCTATATACACGTATCTCTACTGATAACATATAATTTCGAATTCGAAGTTGGCAGCGAAAATGGAGTAAATTTAAAATTAACAATACCAACAAGAGAACAATAAAATCACTAACAACTTATTTGTAAGCAGGATTGGAATTCAACAAAAATGAAATCAGATTTCTTAACAGAACAAAGGAGGGGTCGTGTTGTCACGTGCGTCGACCGTGTGTGCATGGAAGAAACGAACCAAAGCACACGTCGAGACGTCCTGACCTTGGGAATTACCTGCGGTGACCTTGGAACAGGTTTCTGCACACATAAGTCCATGTATGAATAATGTAAAATAGTCTCCAGTCACGTACCAAGACAATGGCTGCACTGGACGACATTCTGAGGAATTGTCCCGCGGTGGAAAATAAACGTTATAACGGTTGTATTCAAACTGGGAGAATCCGAACAAGCGTCGGTTATCATTTATAAGCAGTCAGTCTGGAGTCTGGACAGTTTGGATTCGATTACCACTGGCGGCATTGTACTTCGATAGTGCATCCACTCGAAGTGATTCTGCCACTGCATTGTTACAACATGCTATGTAATTCTATTTCACAAACCTGGTACGGGATACGCTAGCGCAGCTTTCTGTTTTTTTTACCCTTTTTTCGGGTAAACGGTTAATAATGTTATCATATTTCACGCCAACGTTGATAAGGAATCTATCTGTGAGATCCGCTCCAAATAATCATCGATTTTGAACTTAATAATCATGAAATCAATCACCGTAATTTACTTAATTTTTGTGAATTTCGGGAATTTATTCCAAATTTACAGATTTTTTAAATTAAATTTTCATACTGTAGTTTAACATTTAAATTAATGTTTACGCGCAGGTTACTTTGGTAATCGAAGATAAACGATTTATTGGAAGTTTCCTGAATTGAAATTCATGTTTTGGATTTTCCCTTTTTTTTTTAACTTTCTGAACTTATGTCTCGCAATGGTTTTTTAAAGGCTTATTCTTTGCAACTAAGTTTGGATATCAATAGAAAGGTACTTTATTTACAAATGCAAAATTTAATACTTATATTACCATCCGTGCAGCTGCAATCATAAACAATAAATACAAATACAATAAAAAAAAAAAAAAATCTTATCGTGCATTGAAATCCCTGGGGAAAATTCGCCTCGTCAGTGAAATTCGCCACTGTTCAACGGCAGGCGCTGCCCCTCGAGTTCGACTTAGATAATATACAAACTAACGTTCCTGGCAAGTTTGCCTCAGCCTCGTTGAAACATTTTCAAGACCAGAAAGAACATGGTCCAACCGCTCAGTTGGAATTATTCTCCCAAAGCAACACATACTCGTAGGCAGAATGGCGTGATGAGTTTTAGTTCTACTCTACATTATCTTATTCCACCTCAGCCTTGGGGTAATCGGTGCTTTAGGTTTACTACCGTAATTGTAGACACTTTCAGATCACGCAACAACATGACCAATTAAAGAAGGCGTCGACAAGATTGCAGACATTGCGATCATTTATTTATATGGAGAAAAAAAGTAAAAACAGAGTACGTCTAGTATGCAAAACATGTGCAATTTCAATAACAAAAAAGTTTTTCTAAGATCATGTTAAATTAGCGAATAAAATCACGAACAATCTCTTGATACATTGTTGATTTGTACAGTAAATGTAAATATAGTGCTGAAGGTTTTAATGCTAAATCGTTAAACATATTATTATCTTCTTGTAAACTCTACACACGCAAGGATAATTGAAAGATAAATAACGTTTTCCCATAAGTCTTACCAATTAAGAATTATTTTTGTATGCTATTTTTGTATGCTATATTGCATTGAAATGTTCCTACAAAGTATAATTTTCCATTAGAAGTGCAGGAAACCATCCACATTTAGGGTTTGGCTTGATAGAAAAAATATATGTGCTACAAAATGCTAAATTTGGAAAACTGAATGCTACATATAGAAAATCAAAAGTTTTCCATAACCCTAGTGAATAGTGATTTGGCTCTACATCTCGTCGGAATATAGCTCGTTAGGGCGTAGCTGTATTGAAGTCATGGGTAAATACATACAAAATGTAGGGGCCTAACAGCCTAACATTCGCCGACAGTCTAAAACTTTTCTATAGGCTAGCTACGTGACAACCGAACTTGGAAATAATATCAGAACAGCCAAAATTTACATCGAAAGATACGTATGCATCTTTGTATTTAAAATTATTTATGTAAACGGCTTTACAGTGGTTGTTACGTTACTTCCGAAGGACATAAATCAATATTACCGACATCTCTTCATAGATAACGCATATATATTAGTCGACTTCGTGACGATATTTGGAATTCCCATCATCAAGCTATCATGTTTTCAATCTCAGATGGATAAACATGTCCAAAGAAAACGTTTAATTACGTCCCTCAACATAAATTTTCTTGGAAACAATCCCGATAAGAAAAATATATGAAATCTTAAAGATACTTGACTTGGAAACATTATTCAATCGGTTTTTAATCGCTCTTAAGAGTTTTTCTGGGAAAGTGTAATTTTCAAACCGCCTAATTCATTTATCCGCCTCCATTGACAAAGCGTTTATAAGCAATAACTCAGGGCATGGCTGGTGGGCAATTCGTGGTCGGTTCTAGAAGATGCTCGTCCACTCTGGAGCGTGCATCAAAATATTTTTAAATATCTGTCTATGCATCGAAGAGCTGTCTTTATAAATTTATCGATGTCCAAGTAAGATCGTATTCCTTTTTCTTACAAGTTACTAACAAACATAAGCGAAGCAGCCGGAAATAACTGTGGCCAATTTTGAATGCATGTAGGCCTATCTATATACATGTATAGTAAGAAAGTTACAGATCCCTCTATAGAATCTAGGCTAAATAAAACAGATAAGACTATTCAGTGTATAGATACATAATAATATTCTGTACACGCACAATATTATATAGCATGGCAAATAAATAATTATAATGCAATATCTACTGCTTTAGTTGATTGATTGAATGATTTGTATTGCTTAACATCTCATATTAATGCACGAAGGTTATTCGAGACGAGTTGCCATTAGGACATGGGATAGATAATTTATTATCAGCAGCGATTATAGCTCCACTGTGCCAGGACTCATACTACGAAGCTCCACTATTAGACTATCAGCTACGTCCCCATTTTCGAGAAGATGGGCTCAATCGTCCGAACAAGCTGAGAGAGGGCTCAAAAAATTCGTAATTTCCCCCTGATTACAGTAAAGGCAACCCGGAAAACGAAATCGGTAGCTTTTAGCTTTGAGGGGCAAAAAACGGTCAAAAACGGCAAAGTGTAAAAAGACTTTACGAAGACATACAAACCTAAACTCTAACGCTAATGCTCACACGAGATCATAAAAAATAAAGATGAAATACAAATCGGTAACTTTCAGCCTTTAGAGGCCAAAAACGACCTAAAAAACACCAAAAAAGGCAACATGGAAAATAGATTTTATGAAGCCCTATTTAATTATGAGCTAACGCTAATGCCATCACGAGAACATAAAAATAGATACGAAGTATGAATCGGTAGCTTGTAGCTTTTAGGGGCAAAAAACGACCAAAAAAAGGCAAATTTAGAAAAGATTTTAGACGGCCGATGTAACCATTCACTAACACAAATGCTAATACTAGATCATAAAAATATAAAGAAAATATGAATCGATAGCTTTTAGCTCTTTCAGCACAAAAATGGATAAGAGGGCACACTAGAGGTCGCAATTTTCATCTAAAATACCGTTAGTTTACATGCGTGAGTATTATACAATAGCAGTTTGCACATTGTTTATATTAATTAGAAATATAGCAAAAACTTGTAAAAAATACAGCCAAACCTTACACACTCAAACGAAATGAGATCTAAAAAAAGGGCCAAGCTCATCTACCCTTCCACATTTGCGCATTCTTAATTCATAAACGTACAGTGTCCCGTAACAACAACCTTGAAAAACTTGGCAAAATAGAATTTGCAACTATTAATTTAAACGTAATAGTTCATCCAAATTCTTTTTTGTAATAAGTTTAAACGTAATGGTCATGCGAATTGTATTTGCCAAGCTTTTCAAGGATGTTGTTACGGGACACTGTACGTTTATGAATTAAGGATGCGCAAATGTGGAAGGGTAGATGAGCTTGGCCCTTTTTTTCGATCTCATTTCTTTTGAGTGTGTGAGGTTTGGCTGTATTATTACAAGTTTTTGTTATGTGTGGGATCTCATTACTTTTTCAAGTTCCATTGCATTTGTAAAAATATAATAATTTTATCAAAGTCGATTTAATTGCTATGGTATTACCAATTAACAATTGAATGAAAAAATTTAGTGGTCCAAAGACTTGCTTTTTGTAAACAATGTAGGCGATCATTGTCAAGTAACTATAGTTACTTGTTGATTGTATACCTGTGTAAGGCTTATTTTAAATCCTTTATTTGGAAGCCTTCCAGCAAACTTTTTTAACTTTTTCTTTCAAAAGGAACTACATCATTTAAAATGTGAACGTTGTAGCCCCACCCGTTTGGTCAGAATCGCTGGTCAATTGAAACTGACGAATTAGACAGTAGTGTAGAAGTAACTTAAAGTGATTATGAGCTTGTTTCAAGTCATTTTTTCACCAAGAAGGAATGTTCGTACACCAACCAAGTTTGGCATATATATGTTGTCAGGTACCCAAATCCCCTTGATTTTGATAGTTTATAAGTTCACATCACGTTTCATGACGGCTGGGTGACACCTCGAAATCACCCCAACTCTGCTTGCTGTATAAGGTGCCTGAGTGTGTAGCGCAACACGGCTTGGCTGCGGCGCCCTAACGGGCACCTAGATAAAATACGATTCCTGTTTTTACATTTTGTTTTGTGGGCTAGCTGCACTGCACATTGAGTGGTGGAGTGGACACTAATTATCACTGATCATTTCAAAAGTTACACACTTTACTGCTTTGCCTTTCCTGATGATCAAGTAACATTAACTTTGATTTGACTTTAATTGATTTGAATCGGTTATTTGAGAAACCGAATAAGTTATGTAACCATTGTTCTGAGTAAAACGCAAAAAAACGTGTATTTGATACCCTGAAGTCAAATAATACAGTTTTTTATGTAGTAATTTAGATGTGGCATAGTTACATTGATTGTTGTTGATATTGATATTTATGAGCACGTAATTTCATAATTACGAGGGTGTAATTAGCGTGGACTTATTTGGTTTCTCAATTAAATGGGGCGGGTATATCTAAAATTAGTAAAAATGAGGTAGTATCATAAGTTTTTATGATTGTTTATTATATCATAAAACTACATTTTTTAAAACTTTGTTTTGTTAAAATTTCTCGACAATGACTCATTTACTGAAAGTGACTTGTTCCGTTTCCCAAATCAATTAAATTTTTTTCTTCAGAACGTATGGACTGACTTATTCGGTTTCTCAACTCAAAGGGAAAATCGACACCCTGTAATATACACAGGCATGGTCGTAAATTATTTCGTTTCTCTACTAATCGATAGGTCTTGAAATTCTGGAGAAAATGGCTTATTCGGTTTCTCAAATAACCGCTTCGTTTAATAAAAATTAAATAAGAAAGCGCTCCGACTTTTAATAACGTACATATATAACACATTAAAACTGCATTTGTTTTATTTCCTTTTCTGAACTGGTCCTGTGTGACGAAATGCCTTTTTGCCTTTGCCGGCCCCTAAAGTTAAAGGGTATACTGAAATCGATTTCCACATTTAATTTAAATTTTTATTGATTTAAACGAATTTATTGCAACCTATTGCAGCGTTTTCGGGCAATTAGTATTATTTTTGATATAGTGCCTTTTTGCCGTTTTTTGGTTCCCAAGCAAAGATCGACATATTTTAATTTACTCATTACATGTTCTGTATTGTCTTTAAATATTGAAGTAATTACAACTCTACCCAGCGTTATTGGACAATTGGTATTCATTTTCATATTTATATTACCTTTTACCCTTTTTCACTCTAAAAGGTAAAAAGTACTATTTTCAATTTCAGATATTGTTTTCTGTTTGAGCTTAAAATATCACATTTGTTTCCACCTTACCCAACGTTATAGGCCAATTCGTAATCCATTTAAGAAATATTATCCTTTTTTGCCGTTTTTTGTCTGTAAAATCTAAAAGCTACCGATTTCGCTTTCCGGGTTGGCCTTGATGAAATCAGGGAAAAATTACGAATTTTTTGAGCCCACTCTCGGCTTGTTCGGACAATTGAGCCCACAAAAGTGCGTATCTGATAGCCTATATACAAAGTCGCAATAACTACTTATCATATAAAGATAACTTTTGGAATTATTGCTGGAAATGGACTGTTATCAGCCATGTAAAAACATAGCATATTATATCTCCATAATAATTGTCAATGCCAGGGCATTGTAATGCTGTATAGCTAACCCAGTGAATAGTGATAAAACTGAATTAGAGTGATAGCCGATTTTAATGAATTTCACAAAATAGACCATTTGAATTGTTCATTATTTTATCTGCATTTATGTAATTAGTTGTATTTATTTCTTCACTTCTGTTCAACACTATAAGAGTTTAAATAAAATATATACATTTATACGCGCAAACCTTGTCGCTATTCCATGACAATGGCGGGGAGTCGCCAGTCAACACGCTTCATTCGTCTACACACAACTTTTCATAGATATAAATATATCGACTTGGTGGTCCATGGGCTACTAGGGTTCTTGTATAAAGAAACAGCATAGTCACTATTAAAAAACTAATACTTTCGCCATTGTATTAAAAATGAGTTCGGTATTACCATTTTCGGATTCTAATTGTCTTAGATACCCAAGTGTAATTTGAAATATTCACGGGTGTGACCTTGACTTTAGTTCTTGAGGCAGTCCAGTCCAGGTCCAGAACCAGACGGACCCTAACTAGGCATCTCTAATTGCCAAAGACATTATTGAAACTCGACGATAAATAAACCACACGAAACAGGCTGGACCGAGGAGGTCTATAATAGGCAATAGTTGTTAGTTGACCACAGAGAAGATTAACGGTATCAGAGAGTTAGCATATCTCACTTTTATAACCTTGAGGCCAGGGTAGGGGTCAGATAAGATGCGAGACCGAGGGAGGGACAGCAGAACCGTCGCTCGCACACGATGGGAAAATAACATTTATCCAAGGAAAATACATTTGATGAAATTGGGAGATTTTCATAGTCGTGCAATTCTTTACGTAAGACACGAACTCCCAAACTGGAACTCGATGTTGGCAGCAGAATTTCGGTAAATTTGAAATGAACAACCTACAAATGAACAGGCCGAAAAAAATTTAGTCGAATAAACATGGTTGAAAAGTTTTCTGAATGAAAGAGAGCATTACATTAATTTTTTGGACGGGACATAACCTCACTATTCGCCATATTATGTCGTTTTTGTGGCAATAGTGTAGCCTGCACAACTGGTGCGAAATTAAATTTTGAGTATCGATTTTCTGGATATAGTTGCTCAACACCTTTAGCTTCAGCTTTAGCTATAAGAAAAAATAGATTTCTGGAATAACACTAGGTGTGCGATTTTATTTGTCAGACGATACAAACTCAAAACAACTACCGGTATGTCCAGAAAACCGATTCTCAAAATTTAGTTTTGCACTAAGATGTGAAGTTATGCCCCCCAACCCCCCCATTTTAGTTTTGCTGTTTTATAAAAGGTACTCTTTCAGCCAGACAACTTTCATAGACTTTTAGGTTTTGACCCTAGGGTGAATGAGACCTACTTATTTTTATCACTTGAGAATAATCGTGCTAATCAGTTGAATATAGCAAATAAGAATGAAAACAAAATATGTTTATTTTTATTTGTGTAATTTGACAAGTTTATCTATATGCTCAGTGCTTTTCTCTTTCGGTTTCCGTTGGTATTCAAACTAACGGAAATACTGTCCATGACGCCATCTAAAGGTGGATATCAGACAGACATTCCTTCCAAGTTCTTTGCGGTCGCGGACAAACTTGGGCCCATTAATTCTGTCCATGTCCTTGCCAGACAAGCAGGTCCTGCAATGAGAGCCATCTCCAGTGCGCATGCACTAAAGACAGGCGGTTTCGTGTAATTTATCCAACATCCGTTACAACACAACTAGTTTCAAACAATCGAAGCACTCGACATGGCTGACACTGGTTTAGAAGCCTTTTTATAGCCTTGTGTGACTTGGCGACTCCAGAGATCCACAAGAACAAGGATGGTCAAGAAATATATAAAATATTGGTATCAAATTTTGACTTTTCAATATTTTACATAACATCTACAAAATACACTAGTATGCGTTGCAGGATTCAAATACATTATTCAATCATAACAAACGATTCATTACTTTAAAATGAAATTTAACTTTATTACCTTTTATTACTATGTGGTATCATATTCAATATTAAAAGTAATTTACAAATGGCAGTAAAATATACAGCTACATAGAATCAGTAATGGCGTTATTGAGAAATTTGTAAATTTTACTCTTTTGGTATGCAAATTTTTGTAATACAAAAGTTTGGAAAACACCTTTATTCGAGAAAGTTCATATTTTACGTTGGTTAAAATATTGCAATAGTATTGTATTATTGTACGAATGTGTCTGTTAATTTACTAAAAAGAAAATACAATGTTTTTCAAATATTTCTCCAGTATATTTTAAATATAAAATTACAGCGGCGTACAACGACACATCCGAACTGATTAAAGTAATTCAAGCTAACGGACCTTAATGTATATTTAGGCTCAATCAAGGAGGCACATTCCTTTGAATGGGTCGACACGAAATGATGTAGTTCTAGTACTTGTAAAGATGTTATCGTAATTGCGAGATTTCATGTTGAAAATACTACAAAGTTTTTCTTACAAACATTCTCCAATTAGCATTGAATCAATAGGCAGGCTATTTTTAGAAGTTTCTCCTTTGACCGCGTTATTTGAAATATCAAACTACCTTGATTAGCAACAGCTTTTCAAACACTCGGTCGTGATAAGTCAACCAACACCTTGACACGACTAGTACTCGAAATAAAAAACAACACTGTAGTTACTTACAAGTGGAACAATAACAAATGCCAGCATAATGATAGTAAAAAATTGTTATATTCTTTAGTGGTATTTTCGTTGATTCTCGTCACATTTATTAAATCCTACAAACGATTCCAGTTGGTAAATATATATATACATTTTTAAATGTTAAGGTGTGGCTTATTTCGGTGTGTGGGTTTTTATTGAAATATTTTGAAACATAATAACACTAATATATTATATGAAATACTATCGTGCTTGGTTTGAACACGGATAACTAATATTGTAGTTGCAGTTTGAAGATTTTTCTAATAATAAATATTAAATTATAGGCCTATGTTTTATAAGGCTTTCAGAAAAATTTTTATGGGTATGATTAATTAATGCACGACCTGATCTTCGATCAAATGTTGTTGTTCAAATTGTAATATAGTTTTTAAATAAAGGGGTCATTAAACTAAGCAAAATACTGATAATATAATAATATAATTAAGAGGTGATAAAAAGTACTTATTATTTTTATGGTACCAATTTGCAATAATGCTCTACGAACGAAAAAGAAACACCATGCAATGAAGGGTGACTCCATTAGTGACAGTGCAGTAAGCCATCACAGTATTCTAAAATATTTTGTAATCAGAAGCAAGTTATTTATGGTTAAACATGCTTTCAGGAGTCAGTGGACGTAGGAACACTTTGGTATTATCAATACTGAATCCATTAAACTTTCTTTGATTACAACTCGATATCTGTGATGGCTTTACAATGACAACTAAAAGCAATTCCAATAAATGGAACGAGGAAACCGATCCTTGTCGCATACCCTCTCAAGAATGCGTGTTTCTCTTCACCAATTATCTTCTACGTTTCACAAGTATTTACAAGTTTTAGTATTTATTTATTTTATTTAGTAGTATTTATTATCATCGTGTATTCTTATACTTGGCTTATTGGCTAACGCTTTTTGTAGTCACGCTGATGGATGAGCGTATTTAGTTGTATCTCTCTACATTTCTACACTTAAAAGAATATCGTAGAATTGCGATTTTCTCGAGAAATATTTCTCACATTGTTTCATAAACTGTAGTAGGTCTACGTCCAGAGATTTCGAAGGTTTCCTGAAGTTTTCAACAAGATCGGACTAGGCGCTTCTCGAGGCGCTTGTCCGGTAGAAAGCGAACACGTAGAAAAAAACGAACAAAAAATAGTAAAAAAAGTGCTCTCGTGGAAATTTAATTAAATTCAAAGTAGCAGTTTGTCTGGTAGAGAGCAATCAAAAACAAAGAACAACACCACTATTTTTTCTCGAGGTTATCAAGTTAAACCTTTCGCTAGCTCACTACGCTCTGCACACAATATAGAGTATACAATTTAATCTTGTTTGGAATCAGTAGGTGAATTGTGAAAAACATTTATATTCAAACAGAAGCCGATTGATAAACGTCCCCACCACAACCAAACAAATCTGCACCGTGAATGTGTACCTTTCTTCGATAGGGCTACATTTATTATTTTTGATGTAACAGTTTGCATGATTCAATGGAAAGCATCGCACGCCTGTTAACAAAACTAATTTACACTTACCATGCGTTTGTTTCATTCAGTAAGCTAAAACGTATTAAAATGATACTATCATTATAGCCTAAGGAAACACAAAAGTAAAACGGCTCCATTTTATAACAAACACCCTTTAAACATGATTGCATTGATGTGTTAACTGATTCAACGTGAAATGCGTAATTGGTTTCGTTTAGCCGCGCATGTATTGAGACTAATTAAACTGTCGTTCTGCGGTGGCGACAAAGCAAACAGAACATGCACGAGTGTGAGGGTGTATATGCGCTGACTTGTTGCACGTTGGCGGTTGGTCGCCATTCCAAGATGGCGTCGAGCGAGAGAAAACGAGGAATGATTGTAGTGCATGCAAACGTGAGAATGTATAAATCGTTTACATTTAAATAGAAATCACTATAATTACAAACCGTTTTTTAACGAATATTTATGAAAATCCGAAGGTTAATCGTATGATGTTAGACAAATTGCAAGCTTCACACATGACAAAGTGAAGTTTTTTAATCCGTGTTTTTCAACAACAATATATTATCTATTCTTACGGGATCGAGGACAAGGCAGGGAGAATTAATTGCATCGCATCAACTCGCAGGTTCATGAAGTTGTCTAGAAATACAATATGAACAACTGTACACTCGCATAAATATGTGCAGATCATTGGAGGCCGATGTAGTTAGCAATGTGTCTCAAAGATTATGTATAAAGAACGTATACACATTTTATATTGTCAACATGTAAACAAATATTTACAATGGTAGTTATGGATGTGCATTGCTACACAACAGTGTTCAGCTGTCTAAATGGTTGTCATGTATGAATTCTGATTTAAAACATTTTGTTGTGTTTTGAGTCTACTTAATATAATGCCAACGGTGTCTAAAGCAACAAATACAGTTCAATCCCGTCTTCTCAAACAATTATTTTTATGTATATGACGTTATGTTATGGTAACAGCTTGATTTCTTTTTACACCCAACAATTACTTCATATCACAGTAGAGCATTACAAAAGCAGTATCCTACATGTCTAAGGAACACAAATTAACTCGGCTAACCTAGTTCTGCCAATGAAATACAACTATATGATAATTTGTTTCACAATGCTACGTAAATGGGGAATCATCCATTAGCTCAGATGTCCACAACAAAAAGTATTAGCGAGCGCCAGTAAAGTAGTATTTGTTGTAAATTATTTTATGATTCTAACAATAACCACATATCAATGAAAAAGTATATTGCGTATCGGTACTATATCGATTATGAAGATTTTCTAAGTTTTTTATGTAGGTAAATAAATTAACATTTCTTTATTTAATTGGTGCATAACAAATCTGCAGGTATCTGGTGTGCCCTGGAAAACTTGACATAGTGCCTAACGTTCACCCAAAATTGAAATTTCATAAATTGTATAGAATGCGCAAATGGCTTCATAGGAGTACATTTTAATATACTATTGCTCAGTTGTAAATAAAATAAAAATTTGGTACTAGTAGAAACTTACCTAGTTTATATAGAAGAAATTTAATTGAAATTTGAAAAATGTTGTCTGATATAAAGAGCCAAGCGCATATCTTTCCCAAACCTTTGTTTGCACTAGTATGATCCATAACGTGTATGAAATTCGCTGGATTTGATGAAGGAGCGATTTTTAAATTGTATTTTTAAAAAAGTTGGGTCAAGCTCATTAAAATACCTATTTAACATAGAGACGTGTAGGCCTATACCACGACACACAAAGACATAAGGTCAAAAATGTTTTGAAATCATTCCTACAAAATGACAAGTTATCCTTTACGTTACATTTTTAACTGTATGATTTCAATCAAAATTATTTACCAACTTACACAACAAGAAACCTGACACTCTAAGGCTTAATTAATATTCGGGTTTTGCAAACAGTTTCTTGTCTTCTCTGCCAGGTCGTTACAACAGTGCTAACGACGTGTTTACTTACCATTAGCAACACGTCCTAGATATAATCCAACGCGAGGTCGTACGAGCCTAGTCAAAATAGCTACTCATTAAATGCGATTTGACACATTATTAATCATAAGAGGAAGAATTACTCAATTTGCCACTCTTAGGCCTATCTTTCACTCGCGCGTCGTGACCTAGGAATACCTCTAAATCCTCCTAGGTTGTGACACGGCTTCTGCATTAGACGCTGGGCTCTTAGACTTTTACTTAACAAGTCACTTTTAACAGAGTAATTAATTAACTATAAGGTTGGGTTGTAGCGTCCAACTTAAAACAGTTTGTTCAGTGTAAACAATACCATTTGACAATTTGTTGAGACAGTTTTTCCTAAAGCAGTTACCCTACCACCTTATTCACATGAACTATTATGCATTGTCGAGAAAATGATGTTCTCTCTTCTATATAAGTAGATTATGATTTTTAAGATTTTACAAAATCAAAATTAAATTTTGATTTTTTTAAATATTATGTAGTGTTTATTTGTTAGGTCTTTTTAAAATATACAAGTCATGACATCTGTGCAAATTTCATATCAATCCGAGAATTACTGCCTACATGAAATGGTCTCGAAACATCACACAACATCGCAGACTGTGAAGTGGTGGGTGTTCGAAAATCGTAACACGTTGCTACCGCTGAACCAAGCGATGGTCGATGTGATGACTGGCAAGTCATCAACCAGTTTCATCATATATGCTCGGCTTAGCATAATAATAATATAATCCCAACATAAGAGTCACCCAATGCCACTGGTGCTTAGTACTTTTAACAGGTCATGCACGTCAAGTTAGCAATTCAAAATTTAAATATCTAGCGAAAGCGGAACTATCTAAAAATCATAGAATCGTAACGATCACTTCGTTCACCAATATATTATTATGAAGATAACATTTTAAGATTTTTTTGTGATTCAGTGAGTCTACAAAATTCCCAGGTTCCATTTTCCAGGTTTTTCAGATGGAAAATTATATTTCGTCGGGAATTTTAAACACCATACAAGGCAACATAATTTAAGAATTGTTTTAAAATTGAGAATATCTTTTTACGGCATCAAAAAATGTATTGAAGTTACTAAAATATTGATTTTGTTACATTTCGAGTAAAATTCAAGAAAAAAAAATCCCAGACTTTTCCCTGACTTTCCAGATTTATTTAACTCCCTGACCTTTCCAGGTTTTCCAGCCAATTGTCTTGTCTTGTCTGTGGAGCAAGTTTAGATGCCAATGTTCACTCTGATAACTTTGAAATCGATAGTCGAGAAAATGTTTAGCTCGAGGAAACCATGCAGGCTTTGACGCAGCTCAATCGTTTATACTATCGGGTTGTAGGTTACACCAAAGTGATAATTAAGAAAGTACGTATGGCGCGATCAGAGCACATTTTACAAAAACTGGACTTCCTTTTTTTGTAATTGGCTGTAATTATGCCACCAAATCAGGTAATTTATAGTAATTTCCGAAGCTTGCGTAAAGAACAACAATTGAAATGTTTAAATGTGCTCTGATCACGCCTTGCACTCCAACCTCCAAAAAGTACAACATTTTTGGGGTGAAAAGTGGAGGTCGAAAAGTGATCAAGAATGTTGTGAAATCAGCTGGATTTGAAGATAAAGCGAATTTTTAAATGGACTTTTAACACTGTAAAAAAGTGTGCAGAAACACATTATTTACAAATTACAATAATCTTTATCATGGAGATGCGTCCTTGATCCCAGGGCACTTGACTGACTGCAGTCCATCTGCGTCGCCATCAACTCCTGCTGTTTCTGAAACGTCTTGCAATCGGCTTCCAAGTTAACAGCAAAACCAATACAACGATCACTCGAACTATTCAATAATTCAAATCGCGTCCGACTCTTTAGTTCCACAGCAACATTTCATCTTACCCGACGACTGAGCCAACTGTTGATATGTCTGCAGTCGAGGCGAAGATAGCAACAGCTGGCATTGAACCGCCGGCAGTGGTGTACGTGCTAGGCTCACATGGGGTTCCACTGTTCCAGACGAGGGCTTTATTATACTAGACTATGAGACAATACTTGCTGGTACATATCTATCTACAGCTACACACATATACCCTTGGCGAAAAAAAAAACACTTCGCAAACAAAAACAAAATTATATTACGTGATGTTTAACATGGTTTTATAAAATGCGAGTATGAGGCTATTTTTCTCTTCCATTTTTTTTTTTTAAATCAAAAGCTGGCTCCACCGGGGATTGAACCCGCGGTATTTGCTCTAAAGATAGGACCAAATAATTTACAGAGACAAACAAAAATAAGCTAATCGTTTTATTATAAATAAAGGCTTTGAGATATTTTGGAATAAGATGACCATCCAAAATTAAACTCAAAATTGTATCGAATGTGCATCTTGCTTTGAAATTAAATCGTCGAGTCGAGCCATTCAGTCACAAAACCGTTTTTCGGTGGAAGACATCAACAGTTACTAGTGGGTCATATTTAAAAAAAATTACAAGTATAAATTTCATCAGATTACATGCGTTTTAGGCTAATTGCTGTTCGCTCGGCCGACTGACACCACAGGTGTTTGAAATTTTTAGCACATGTCACGAATGTGGAAATATAAGGCTCTGCAGTATCACATTTACAAATTTTGTTTTAAAATAATTTATAAAAAATAAATTAGTTTTCACGAATTTCAAATGTCAAATGTGTCCCATTCCCTACCTCATCACTCGTCATGTACGTTGCTACACATTCCGTCCAGTTTAACGCTAAGTCCAAACAAAACAAATGGCCACCAAGATGATTGTCACAATATGTATTCTAGTAATCTAGTCTAGTCGAGCGAGATGCTACAGCCTGCAGGCTTCATTCACACATACTCTCGGGTGAGAATGGGCGTTGCACAAACAATAGAACACTCACGAGATATGCAAATATCACAACAAGACAACAATAACCATGTAACAGGTGGTTGCCTTCAATAACCCTTTGACTATAATTTACTGCTTGTGAGTTCTAACCATTTAAAAACGAATATAAATAATCAATTATGATAAGTGAGATATAGAAGTGAGAAAATATATTATAAAAAATATATAAGTAGGACTTTATGGGTATGTGAGGAGTTATATTTTCTGATCAAATATATGTCTTCAAATGACATACTGATCAACATCAAATGATAAAAGCAACTCTTGTACATATTGGCCATTTCAGATAGGTACGGTGCTCTAGTACATCTATGTGGAA
Source organism: Sweltsa coloradensis (assembly GCA_024449915.1). Lineage (NCBI taxonomy): Eukaryota > Metazoa > Arthropoda > Insecta > Plecoptera > Chloroperlidae > Sweltsa > Sweltsa coloradensis. Next base: position 229,073 of record JAMZAV010000306.1, read on the forward strand.
CAAAAAATAAGCAGGTTAAAACCGATTTAAAAAATTCCCAAAACGCCAATTTTCGCAAATTTCGTGATTTTTTTTTTGTATAAAATCACAGTTACTAGGGGCCTAGATACAAATTTTTAAACGGTCAATCTCAAGAGTTAGTAGCATCGGTGGAGGTGCTAAAGGTGTAGGCTTTTTAAACGAGGTCCTTGGAAAGTTAAAAACCAACAACATTTTAAGTATTAGAACCATGAGGGATGAGGCACGAATTAATCGTTATCTGCCTCTAATCTAAGTTAGCACCTTAGTCAGGGTTACCGTGCGTTCGATGCTTCTTTTGATACCCAAAGATCGAAATTAACAGAATAAAAATAAAGGTGAAATCGAGTATCGTTCCATTCCTAGCCCTGTCACAAAACATAATACAACCCAAAAAAGGAGCAATTTAAAGAAGAATTTATGTATCACTACTGGTAGTTTACTGCACGTCTGAATTAATCTGTACTGTGTGTACGAAGTAATGTGTGTTGATTTCTTGTTGTTTTTGTTGATCTTTTGAAAGTAATAAGAAATGAGTTTAAAAAATCGATATCTGATCGACGACATCGATTAATCTATACTTACATCAATCAATATTCGAAGCCAGTTCAACATAGTACCTTCCTTTTACATCAAGATTCCTACTCTCTATAAATACTGATCTCATTTTAATTTTGTATCAATCTAATACAAAACTTTACCCATCCTTATATCCATGATCTCAATAGTAGGTCAACAACAGGACAAGCCTATAAATAGTAACAACACCACAGAAATACATCAATGTAGAACTAGACACAAATATATTGTTGATAAGCGAACAGGAAAACCGCAATCTTGCCGGAGCGTGCGGTTAGCGACACTCTCATTGAGATTATGCTTAGATATAAGGAGTTCATCCTGGTATAGAGGAAACTCTATGTCTCATGACATTGCAATCTTGTGTGCACAGAACATGCACAATCAATGCATACATCCTTTACAACATTGCACGGAGCTATGTAATACATGACATGTACACTTTTTGATGAGCGAAGTGAACATTCCATTCCACTACACTGGAGAAAAAAATCCAGTATGTTTTTCTTTTTTTTCCTGTTTGTATGTTTGTTAACACGATTTTGGCTAAACCGATACTTCAATTGCGTTGAAATTTTCTGGAGGCCTTCGAAATCTCTGAACTTAGAACTGCCACGTTTTTTTTAGCGTAATCGCATAATTATTTCTCATGAAAATCGCAATTTTACGATTTTTTTCGATTTAAAAAAATGTCTTCCGACTTATAACACCTACATGTTTTATCCGATTGTAATGATTTTTTCACAGAACCTAAATTTTATAAATTAATATATTCGTGTGAAATTTGAGCGCAATCGAAAAATTATTTCTCATGAAAATCGCAATTTTACGATTTCTGTATTATTAAGCGAGCGAAGCGAGCGTTTCCATTTGACTCTGCCGGAAAAAATAGTCACTGGTTTTGTTTTTTGTTTTTTTTTTTTGTTTGTTTTTTTGTTTTTTTGTTTGTATGTCTCGCGATAACGTTCGAACGGAGGCTCGGATCGAGTTGAAATTTTCACCATCCGCAAGCTTTGTTCTCGATTGAATGCCATTAGTTTTGTGGCAAAATCGTTCAAAAAGTTAAAAAGTTACATTAAAGTTAATCGAAAGTTTTTTTTTCAAACTCAACGGCGACAAAATCTGAGATAGCCAAATCATTTAGAATGTCTGTCCGGTCACGAATATGTTAATTTTATTTTGATCCGATAAGTAGTGTAGATGGAAATTACATTATAACAAAAGTAACGTTGCCATGGCAACGAAAAGACGCGCGAAGTTTCTAATGCACTGCCACCTAGAAGTAATCAAAATACTTTCGAGAAAGCAGTCTATTAATTGTCAACAAAGAGTTTAAAAAGTTTTCCCAAGGAGTCAAGGTCCTCTAGATGGCGGTGGATTTTAAAATAAAGATTTAAACACGGGTTTACCCAAATACCTTGGCAATAATAAATAATACTGGAAACGCGAACGTCGTAAATTTTAAAATTTAAAAAAAATGTGCAATGTGGGTCTAGCTATAGCACGTGCTCGCTTATCAACGCGTCCAACTGAGCGTTTCCTAGTTTATTTATTCGACTTAATACCTTCATACTTTATCCGATTGTAATGATTTTTTCACAGAACAACAGAAAATCTGCATAACACATGGCAGCTCAATGCAACAATTACGCTCATCCAACAACGCGCCTGAAAAAGCGTTTGCGAAGCTTCCTAGTGTAATTAAGCGAGCGAAGCGAGCGTTTCCATTTGACTCTGCCGGAAAAATTAGTCACTGGTTTTGTTTTTTTTTTGTTTGTTTTTTTGTTTTTTTGTTTTTTTTTTTGTTTGTTTGTATGTCTCGCGATAACGTTCGAACGGAGGCTCGGATCGAGTTGAAATTTTGACCATCCGCAAGCTTTGTTCTCGATTGAATGCCATTAGTTTTGTGGCAAAATCGTTCAAAAAGTTAAAAAGTTACATTAAAGTTAATCGAAAGTTTTTTTTTCAAACTAACCGGCGACAAAATCTGAGATAGCCAAATCATTTAGAATGTCCGTCCGGTCAAGAATATGTAAATTTTATTTTGATCCGATAAGTAGTGTAGATGGAAATTACATTATAACAAAAGTAACGTTGCCATGGCAACGAAAAGACGAGCGAAGTTTCTATCTAATACACTGCCACCTAGAAGTAATCAAAATACTTTCGAGAAAGCAGTCTATTATTTGTCACCAAAGAGTTTAAATACTTTTCCCAAGGAGTCAAGGTCCTCTAGATGGCGGTGGATTTTATCCACAAAGTAAAGGTTTTTACACACGGGTTTACCCAAATACCTTGGCAATAATAAATAATATTGGAAACGCAAACGCCATAAATTTTATGTGCAATGTGGGTCTAGCAGCTATAGCACGTGCTCGCTTATCAACGCGTCCAACTGAGCGTTTCCTAGTTAATTATATACACCACCAGTGTCAATAGTTGGATGACTTTATAACGGTGGTTATGACAACTAACTCGTGGATAGATTAGATCAACACTTCTTCATCATCACTTCATCTATGGTGATTGCTTGATATTATGCATTCATATTTCATAGTCCAATTAATTTAAAAAGTTAAAAAATACGTATAACAATGCAACAACACAATGCAATGCATAACAATTCACGCATAATAAGAAGATGAATACTAAGGAGTAACATCATGTACAAACAATAGAGCGCTGCTATTGCAAAACAGTGAAATATTCAATTGTTTTCAATCAACAAACAAAAACAGGTTTATATCTCACTGTGTTTTTTTTTTAGTATTGAAAAACGGAAGGTTCTTATCTTATAAGTCAAAAGAACGTTGCATTGTGATCGCAATTTAAAAAGTGTACAGTAATCAATATCCGCAATTAATCGGTATTGTAACTGATATGTCAGTCAAATGAGACATGAAAAGTATAAAGGATAGGATGGCATCAATTACATGATTGTATGAACTGATGTGTGGGTGTGTTGGCCTGTTTGGTGACGGGGGGGGGGGTCTTGTTCGCTATCGATAGTAAGACGTATAAATAATAAGTATATGTAGTTGGAGTCCAAACAACTTTATTATTAAATAGCTAATTACACATGAAAGACTATTGTTTACTTCTAGGCACTGTACTGATTGTTCCAAAGAATCAGTAGGCCTACTGTTCATGATACAGTTATGGAGACAACACGCTAACATGTATTCGATATTAATATCAAGTACTCTCTGTTTTAGTATGATCGAGTACGAATTGGAATAGACTAATTACAAGTCTATATTGCAATTTTTTCTTCAATTTAGTAATTAATGTAATCTTATACGATAATGCCAGGAATGGCAACTTGACGAGAATATCAAAGTAAATGTATATGGACTTCCCAAGAAGAAGTTCTACCTACCACAATCAGCACGAACTTCGTTAAAAAAATTAACAGATAATAATGAAAGTCACGTTCGTCCAATTAATTTCAAACTAAGGCTGAGAAATGCAGATTCGCGAATAAATTATACGATACAAATGGCAAAAAGACGCGTCTTTGTAGCTGATTGATTGTTGGTTCGGGGAAGCTGATCCATAAGAAGGCGAGTGACATCTTTGATTGGTTATTATATCGTGTAATAATCATGGCAATTATCATCTTCTGCATACCTCGGGTAGACAGTGAGAAAAAACTATACTGCGCGTGTGAAATATATAGTGCAATTGTGACACAGTAACCTCAAAAGTAGATTCTTTTAAAACTACATAATATTTTGGCCCATTTTCTACTTATTAATTTGTTTTCTTAATGAACATTTTGTCTCAGTTGTTTTCATACTATAAACAAATCCATTCACGAATTAGAAAATGTAAATTTTAATTGTTCTGTAATACATCTCACTCTCATGTTGAGAACCCACTCATATACGAATGTGAACATATACGAATGTGAATGTGCGTTAATACATTCAGCGCACTTTAAATGCTATTGTACTAGTCATACTTTTCACATAATTATTACATTATAGTATTTGAATTTTATTAAAAAGTTAAATATAATATTCGTTAAATTTAATCAAAGAAACTGCTATAACTATGCTTTATGGAACTGACTACAGCTTAAACGTATATTCAACCTTACCTCATTTTGATTGCTTCAAGGAACAAAATTGTGTTTCCAAGAGGGCCTCGATACAAATGACTTCACAATGCAATACATGAAAGAATATACTTGGCTACTGCAGATCACCAAGCTTTATATAAGCAAACTTTAAAACACAACTAGCGCGCTCTATACTATGTTTGTTGGTATGACAACAGAGCCACAGGATGAACAGCAGGCAATCTAGGAACTGACTATATCTCCTGGCCGAAGATAAACTTCATCCAGTTGCATGGAGGACGACATCAATTAAGAGAAAAAGACGAACCCACCCTTGCTAAAATCAAACTATCAGCGTATCTGCGTAACGAAAAAGTAAAGAATGAAGCAAAATGCCTATCTTTGTCAAAACATTCAATCACTTTTGAAATCCTAAATTTTGTGATCAAACTTGAGATTCGCCATGTCACGGCTTGAGTTTTAAATAGGCCCTAGGGAACATTTAAGTTAAAAATAAATATTAAATTAATTCAATTATTCACTTATAAACAATGAAACAAAATTGTCGTAAAAACAAAAAGGTAAGTGCTCACCTTGAAGTTCAAAATGATGTGGTAGACTAGTTTTCATTAAAATGTTGAAACAAAACAAGCATGTTTCGGTTCATTGATATAGCACGATAAGGATACACAATTGTTTACATTGATACTGTGGGAGGTTGGGACCATAACCTCACAGACTCATTAGTAATTACTAATCACCATTGTGGAATATTCTTTTGGAAAATACTTGTGTATATATTTCACAATTTGAACGCTTACTCAAATTCAAGTTTAGTAGATATTGTACGTTTGGAAATGTATTTCGTGTAAGCAAGTCACACACGTCATTAAGATTGGAAGCAAAAACGGAAATCCATTAGTTTAAGAACTTCGACGTCCACCATGACAAAAAGTTTATTTCCTTTTTTCGTGTATGACATATGTTATTTACCTGTTCCTTTCTTACCAAGCCGCCGATTATACAATTAGAAGAATGTCACTAATTCGACAGGAAAAACAGAGTCGAGAAAGCTTTTTACCCGCAAATAAGTTAGAAAAAGTCACGTTCGATAGTCTTGATTAATGGCATTGCCTGTCGAATCCCGTCGTAGAGGACATTCGAGCTTTTTCCCCAGATTCCAGGGCACCGTTGATGATTATTAATTAAATCATTAGTACTTACGGGGGAGTTACGTTCAGCTTAGGTAATCAATTACTGAGCGGGGCACGGGGAGCGCTAGGGATATAACTCACCTGTGAACAGAAAGGGAACAGAGTTAGAGCGATTAGCAGTGATTGGCAGAGACATACGCTATATAGATGCTCTCAGGGGTGCAACGGGGTGAGGACCACAGATCAAGTGCATGTGTGTGTTAATACTCTAAAATTTGATCTTAATTAAGTACTCTTAAAACACTTCGTACACATGGTATATTCACAATGGGCAAGTTCGCAGTTTATCCTTGATTTTGTTGGACCTGTGTATATTAATAATAAACAAGTACAATCAAATATATGAAAAATATAGCAAGAATATTGAACAAAAGTAGTAAGAATTAATGTTGATGACCTGAATACCCTTCAATTAAAATGTGTAATAAAAATATAACTAATATTTAATACAATTCAGAAGTTACAAAATCCATCCCGATCGGGGTTCGAACCCGAGTCTCCCACATTCCAGGTAAGCGCCTTAGCCAACTTGTGAACTTGTGAACGTGTGAATGTGGGATACTCGGGTTCGAACCCCGATCGGGATGGATTTTGTAACTTCTGATTTGTACTTAATATTAAAAATTCCACCTACGGGAGTGTTTCCTGACTAACCAAATCGAGAAATAAAAATATAACTATCTACAAATTCTAACAATAATTCACATAAGAGACACAGAGAGCTAGAAACTTATGACATTAACGTTTACAACAATACCACTTGATTCTAAATGATACTACTTGTGCAAAACCAGAGAAGTATTAATTATTATTTGACGAAAAAATAAATGTTGTTTTGAACAATCCTGCGTTGGAAAGGATTTGCACTGCCTCAAAAATGTAAATTTCGCAATAAAATACGTCGACACGAAAAACACGTACGAAAACTTGTAGCTTCCTAGTGGACTACCTTCATGTGTGAGGCAAGCTATAAGCAAGATGTGGTGACCCGGGAAATACAAGCTATTCCTATTAGTACGACACGCAGAGACAACATGCGTAGTCACCTTGCGTAAAGTGCGTGCTCTGGCAAACAGGTGGCCAAGAGTTTTCATGTCAATGTCAAAACAAGATAAGGATCTCTGTGAATTTTAGACTGAAATTTAACATTTAATGTATATGGTTAGAAGTATTAAGTCAATCCAGATGATGATTACGACAAGAGGATTATGAAAACACGCAACAACTCTTCTAAGAACGTAGGTCAACAAAAAGTAAACAAATACAATTGTTAGTTATTTTCTGCACTAAACCTTAGAGAATAGCATTGAACCACAGCCATTTAGCGAGAAAGAAAGTTCATTTGTTGATGAGTTTTGTCAGAGAATTAAGAGCTGTTTTCCAAAAGAATTGGTGTGAGTGAATAAAACTATACATTGTTTATCAAAATATGATAATATAGCAACTGTTACTGTGAAACAAAGAGGAGCTCAAAATGTATAAAGGACAACATATATCATTGTTTGTCAAACTATATGTTATAAGTGAATACATCAAATATAAGTTAGGGATACAATTATTATAATTTATTGCAAGTTATCTCCTTGAACATACAGTTCTCATTACATTTTCGGTATAGAACAATAAAAGATAGGAAAACCATAAGGTGTGGGTGGAGCTACGTTTCGGTGCATCTTGTCAGTTGACAGATAATTACTTCACATACATATTTTTTTTTTAAGTTTTTCTCGACAGCAGTGATAAATATTTTCAATGTTCAAATTTGAAAGTTACTATTCGTCTTGTCGTTGTACCAAAACAATGGTGCAACACACAAGTTTCAAAACACACAGAAGAAGTCGATGTATTCTCGCAGCCTTTTATTTCTTTATTTATTTTTTATTTTTTATTTATTTATTTATTTATTTATTTATTTATTTATTTATTTATTTATTTATTTATTTATTTACGTTCTATACAAAGGAGGACGCCAGAACGTGGTACTGGTATTATTATTACTATACAAGGCAGATCGCACGAAGTATCACGAACACTAGGAAGTGACCTAGGGCAACGTCCATCTTCAACTAGTGTTGATTAATATTCCGAAGCAGACGAACAAATACATTAATAATTAATCAACACACGTGATGACATTAGACATTGAACATGACTGGAATCTAAATACTCGGTTACAGCACAATCTATACTCAACATGGTTTGTAACACCGTTACAGCATAATAAAAAGCACGTTCGCTGGCTATACTTACTTATCTACTTAAATGGCGGAATAGATATTCATCACAAGACCTCGTACAGAAAAACAAACGAAAATGAAAATATATATATTGATAAAAAATATATTATATAATATACTAGGAAAACGCTAAAGTCCCGCCGCGTTGATGGATGAGCTTTTTAAAGGTTTTAGTTTGCGTGGGATATCTTTACTTTTGCAGGTGCTTTGTTTTGCTGCCTACGCATCGAAGGTGAATGTTGTCAAGTTTCTTTTGTTTCTTGTCAATTGGTATTATTTACCGTAAAAAACTTGTATTAAAAGCTTTATTTCTATGGATTCTGGCTAAATTTTTCCACTTTTTTTTTCAAAAGGTACTACATAACCATAACCTTAATCTCCATGTATAATATGAACGTTGTAGCCCCACCCGTTTCGTCAGAATTGGCCCAAATGGCACGAAAATATCGCACAAAAAGTCAAAAAACGTATATTAAAAGCTTTATTTCTCTCGATTCGGGCTAACTTTTTCAACTTTTTCTTTTAGAAAGCAATACATCACCATTACTTTAATGTCCATGTGAAATATGAACGTTGTAGCCCCACCCGTTTGGTCAGAATTGGCCCAAATGGCACGAAAATATCGCACTAAAAATCGAAAAAAATCGTAAAAGTACGATATTCATGAGAAATATTTCTTCGATTGTACCCAAAAATGTAGCAAGTCTAAGTTCAGAGAAAAACGAAGGTCGTGTCAAATTTTCATCAAGATCGCATATGCCGTTTGCCCGGTAGAGAGCGAACAAACAGACGGAAAAACAAAAAAAAAAAAAAAAAAAAAAAACACCCGAGCTAAATTTTTTGGGGGGTCAGTGAAATTGAAGTCTTCGCTTCGCTCATTGGATGAGCGTAGCGAGCGTAGCGAGCGAAGCGAAGATTCCATTTCACTACACTGGAAAAAAAAATCCGGAATGTTTTTTTTTTTTTTTTTTTTTTTTTTTCTTTCTGTATTTTTGTCTGTCTGTTAACACGATTCCGGCTAAACCGATACTCCGATTGCGATGAAATTTTATGGAGGCATTCGAAATCTCTGAACTAAGAACTGCCACGTTTTTGAGCGCAATCGAAAAATTATTTCTCATGAAAATCGCAATTTTACGATTTTTTTCGATTTTTAAAAAATTTCTTCGACTTAAAACTCCTACATGCTTTATCTGATTGTAATGATTTTTTCACAGAACCTTAATTTTATGAATTGATATATTCGTGTGAAATTTGAGCGTAATCAAATAATTATTTCTTATGAAAATTTCAATATTACGATTTTTTCCTTTTTTTAAATTACGATTAATTAAAAAAAATAAGTTAATTTTTTATTTAATTTGATTTAATTAAAAAAAAATTTCAACAAAGTTCTGATTTTTTCACAGAACAACAGGAAATCCGCAAAACACATGGCAGCTCAATTCACCAATTACGCTCATCCAACAACGCGGCGGGACTTAAGCGTTTTCCTAGTCCAATAAATATTAATTTGTCATGTCATGATCATGTTTAAAAAATGTGTTTGTTTCCATTAGAGCCCAGGCATTATAAGAGATTTTAGGCCTAAAGATCAACATTGCTAACCTAAAGCTGAATTTTGGAACATCGTTAGTATTAATCATTCTTAAAACGCACAGAGAGTTCCCAAAAGCACAGACGCTTGCTTCCTCCGCTATCGCGCCAAAGGGCTTAAGTCACACTGTCACATAAAAATGCTTGTAAAACCTAAACCAACAGAGATATCTCTGTGATTTTTGTTTCAAAATAATCGGGACTATGTATGCTTTGTGCTCAATATCCAAAACATATATTATTACCATTAATATTAGTCACAAACACGAATAGTGCTGGTGCCTAACTTAGTACTTCCAAGAAAATCCCGTAAATCTTGAATTAGGTCGAGTTCACGAAAAATTATCAAGACATAATAAATATGCGGGTGTCTGTCTTGTAGAAGCCACTTTTTATTTTTTTACCGTGCGATGAAAATTGACTGAGATATGACCAAAATGACAAACGGTTGCGCATCGGCACTGTAGCCAAATAGTCCGTGGAACAAGCTGCATCAACTATAAAAACATTTCAAAGCCGGAAACCTACACCAAAATTTAGGATCTGGTAAAAGACATATTTGAGAATGTTATTTTCACTTGGGACATGCTTGGTAGCAAATAAGTCACCTGTCATAGCGTCCTGAAGATGGCCGCCAAAATAATTATTAAAACTGCTGTAACTCAAGAAGTAATCATCAGATTTGAACAAAATGGGTATTGTTTTAATGAGTTTTTAATGCTCTACAAAAAATGTCAGCAGTTTTACCGCAAATGCAATAGTTTTAATTATATTTCTAAATTATTACAATGTATTGAAATTATAGCACTATTCAATATATATATAATGTAAAACTCGCTAGATTGCCAAGAAATTTTCACACTATACCAATTATACCATAACGTCAATAAATCCAAAATTGTTAGTCCCGAAACGAAATTCCGATAACTTTTTTATTAGGTAATTAATTAATTAAATTAATCATTAATTAAATCCCAAATTAAAGTTTATTATTCACGTACCACAATCACATAGTGTACCACACAAGAACAATATGACCACAATGAACCAAAAAAAAATTAGTTCCAAAAATTTATTCCAATCACTTTACTATTAATTCAATTAATTCAATTAATTAAAAATAATGACAGTTATCTCGATTAATTTTGTAAAATTAACACAATGTGGTCGACCTTGGTATCATTTTAAAGCTAGTTTTAAGACGAATAAATGTAATGAAAAAATTAATTAATTAAATTAATTAATCACCGAATTAATTACATTTAAGTTAAATTATCCCACTTTTGACATATGTATTGTTATGTATACCTAAAACTCGATCGATCGTCATAAAAATATACTACTCTACTGACATAATGCCAATGAATCCAAAAACGTGGAAAGTCTAAGTTCAGAGATTTCGAAGGTCGCCTCAAAATTTCATCAAGATCGCATATGACGTTTGCCCGGTAGAGCGCAAACAAACAGACAGAAAAACAAACAAACCAAAAAAAAAGAACTAATTTTTTTTTTGGGGGGGGGCGGTGAAATTGAAGTCTGCTTCGCTCATTCTACAACAACAAGTGCTTAAATCAATTAATTTAAAGAAAAAAAATTAATTTTGAGTCTACCCACTCAGTTATATGTAGGCCTATATATTATATAGGTATTTAATTCATAATTCAATTAACGGGAAAGTAGCATGAACTTAATTTTGACCCTATTTATTTTTTTAATTATACTCGCATTGTTTATATTTGATTCTTCCGTTGGCATTTTGTATGTGCTACGTGATTGTCAACAACAATTATTGAGATATTGACTTCAATTTCACCGCCCCCCCCCCAAAAAAAAAAAAAATAGTTCGTTTTTTTTGGTTTGTTTGTTTTTCTGTCTGTTTGTTTGCGCTCTACCGGGCAAACGTCATATGCGATCTTGATGAAATTTTGAGGCGACCTTCGAAATCTCTGAACTTAGACTTTCCACGTTTTTGGGTATAATCGAAGAAATATTTCTCATGAATATCGTACTTTTACGATTGTCAATAACAACAATTATTGAGATATAAGTTATTCTTCAATTAATTAGTTAATTAATCGGTAAGTTATAGGAATTTTGTTTCGGGACATGACATTTTGGATTCATTGACATTATGTCAGTAGAGTAGTATATTTTTATGACGATCGATCGAGTTTTAGGTATACATAACAATACATATGTCAAAAGTGGGATAATTTAACTTAAATGTAATTAATTCGGTGATTAATTAATTTAATTAAATAATTTTTGCATAACATTTATTCGACTTAAAACTAGCTTTAAAATGATTCCAAGGTCGACCACATTGTGTTAATTTTACAAAATTAATCGAGATAACTGTCATTATTTTTAATTAATTGAATTAATTGAATAAATAGTAAAGTGATTGAAATAAATTTTTGGAACTAATTTTTTTTTGGTTCATTGTGGTCATATTGTTTTTGTGTGGTACACTATGTGATTGTGGTACGTGAATAATAAACTTTTATTTGGGATTTAATTAATGATTAATTTAATTAATTAATTAATAAAAAAGTTACCGGAATTTCGTTTCGGGACTAACAATTTTGGATTTATTGACGTTATTTTAGTATAGTGTGAAAATTTCTTGGCAATCTAGCGAGTTTTACATTATATATATATATTGAAAAGTGCTATAATTGCAATACATTGTAATAATTTATAAATATAATTAAAACTATTGCATTTGCGGTAAAACTGCTGACATTTTTTGTAGAGCATTAAAAACTCATTAAAACAATACCCATTTTGTTCAAATCTGATGATTACTTCTTGAGTTACAGCAGTTTTAATAATTATTTTGGCGGCCATCTTCAGGACGCCATGACAGGTGACTTATTTGCTACCAAGCATGTCCCAAGTGAAAATAACATTCTCAAATATGTCTTTTACCAGATCCTAAATTTTGGTGTAGGTTTCTGGCTTTGAAATGTTTTTATAGTTGATGCAGCTTGTTCCACGGACTATTTGGCTACAGTGCCGATGCGCAACCGTTTGTCATTTTGGTCATATCTCAGTCAATTTTCATCGCACGGTAAAAAATGAAAAAGTGGCTTCTACAAGACAGACACCCGCATATTTATTATGTCTTGATAATTTTTCGTGAACTCGACCTAATTCAAGATTTACGGGATTTTCTTGGAAGTACTAAGTTAGGCACCAGCACTATTCGTGTTTGTGACTAATATTAATGGTAATAATATATGTTTTGGATATTGAGCACAAAGCATACATAGTCCCGATTATTTTGAAACAAAAATCACAGAGATATCTTTGTTGGTTCAGGTTTTACAAGCATTTTTATGTGACAGTGTGACTTAAGCCCTTTGGCGCGATAGCGGAGGAAGCAAGCGTCTGTGCTTTTGGGAACTCTCTGTACGTTTGAAGAATGACAAATGCTACATGTGTGCCAAAAATCAGCTTTAGGTTAAGGATGTTGATGTCAAAATCTATAATTCCTGGGCTATTAGGAGGCAAAAGATATAATGAGTTCGATCTCATCATACGAACATTACATGCGTTATTACGCGCTTTATACAAATAATAGAGGCTTCCTCAATCCCTGAAAATGAGGATTAAAACTAAATTAATATTTGTAATAACTGTCAACCAGTTATAGTCTATAGGCTTCGTGAATTTTTTGTATGTTTTTTTTTTTTGATTAGGTTAGATCTAGACCCCAAAAGTCGGGGTTTGACACCGCGAAGAGATTCATTATTGTGTCTGCATTTATATAATTAGATTTATTTATAGTTGTCCTCCATTGTAAATCACTGTTTTAACAATAAATAAATATAAACATAATTAGTATGAAAAATAGTTGTTAAATGTAAGTCTACGGGAGATATGTGAGTTTTTTTCGAGTTAGGATAGATTTAAAACTCAAAAGTCGGTTTTTGATGACGCGAACAGTAAACTTACTCAAGGATCCTTGTAAATGCGAGTAATGGCCACTGAAGAGGAGTATTCTAACCGTGCAATAGTGTGGGCCACAGACGTACAGATCCACGCCCACCCCCACCCGACTCAGTCTTGCGGTCAGCCCAGGAATGAACTCGCCGGAACTGAGTCAAATCGAATGTGGGTTCGAATCCCACACAAGAAATGGTTTCTAATGATATAATAGAGGGTTGTGGAAGTTTTTGTAACATACATGCCCATAGTTTCAACTGTTGTCTGAGTGATGTTATAGAAATAATTAAGTACCTAAAAAGCGATGAGGGTTACATAACATTTGAGACAATAGAAAATAGTTTTGAACGAGACGATTTTACAGCAGACTTTTTTGTCATCCACGGTTATATACCGACACGTTCTTACCAGATGATAAAAACCATCTTTAAAGTGTGTTAAAAACACCTACGAAGGGAAAATTAATTTTGAAAAATAAACGTTTTAGCATCACCGATGAAAACAGGCACGACGATTAAGTCCGAGCGAACGAAAGACATTACAAATGAAATTTGGAATAGTTTTATGCCGACATTGAAAAAACATAATTACAATTTTAAAATAAGTTTTAAATTTTTGGAGGAAATATTATAGGCCAACTTAAAAATATGTTTTTAAAAGTGTCCATTTGGCAATTCTCATACATTTCGAACATCACGATTTAACTAATTATTAATTCCTTATACATTTTTAAAAATAAACGTACAAAGGTCAACTGAATATCAAAATTACAGTATCAGGGTAACGCAATCAATTTTGTGCAGACCAGGTGGAGCCCCCAATAAAAATCAGAAGTGACTGAGTAAGTAGACTCAAAATGCAAAGTAAAAATTGATTATTTCACTGTTGTATTGCTGTATGTAACACTAACAGCTCTTTGGATCGCAACTACGCTGATCTGTCACATATATTATATCGCATCCAAGTGCATTGATGCATAAACGGGCTTACACGACTATTGCACTTGGCGAAGGAGGTTACATTACTTTAACCTCACATTCTTAGTTTATTGTTGTACTTGCTCAATATCCTCTTTGTAATAAACAACATTTTTAAATATGTATATAATCGTAAAGATAACGTTGCAAAACAAAGAAAATACTCTGAACATAGAAATTATACTCAGTTTTTGCGATTGTTCACAGAATTGATGGGTTTAGAACGATGTTCTATAGAAAAGTATTACTCTCGTCAAGGTTCATAGGCGAAGTGTATTGTGTAGTTGTAAAGATGCACCTGTCGTGTCACACATGCGACCCACAGTAACTGGCGAGCCAGCCGCCCAGGGTGCAAGTTTTTGCAAAATGTTAAATAATATTTCTTAATTTCGGGTTTAATTTCACGAATGTCCACATAATTCGTGGATTTCGCATGGTGAGTAGTCAATGTCACGATATTTTTCGAAGCAAAATTAGCAGAATTGGCGCCAAGAGAGATGGTCTTATCAATATTTCCAATTTAGAACTATATAATCACAGAACGTTTTATTTTATAATGCTGATTGCACTTGACAGATTCTCGTATTGCGTCACATACTATATTTACGTTCAGTCATCGTTTAGAATAGCACAAACCATTGCATTAATAGAGACATAGAGCAACAAACATCACAATAGATTTGACCTAAGCATCTTCGAACCCTAGACCGCTGGCTACAATAATCCTTGACCTCAACATCAAGTAAGACGAGTCCACTTGGACAAGATGCAGGCGAGACTGGAAGACAGAGGAGAATGTGTCGAGAATTGTAAATAGTGCAGCGTAGTGCAATCAGCATTTTCTTGGATATTATAAAATAAATAAAAAGTTGTTATTGCGTTCGGTCGCAAATGTCTCAAAAAACGGCAACAAAACTTCAAATACAGTATTGTTGTAGTAATATTATTTGTTATTTCGTGTGTTGATGAATTGATGTATAGTTTTATTCGTTGTCTTCCTTTGTAAATCAGATTTTATAACTGAATTGGATCGACGTTAAATATAAATAAATAAGAGCGCACTATATGCCCCCCCCCCCACGCTACGGAAAATTGACAAATTTTGGCGTTTGCTAGATAATGATGCATCTTAAAATATACGTTATGAGATTTTATGAAATTGTTTTGAACACATGAATTTACTTATCAAAGGGCCAATTTAACACATATTAATGTAGTTTAGATTTTATATTTCTCTACCAAACTAAAAATATTAATTTAAAAAAACGTAAAACGGCTTTCACTAGACGTATTTGCATAGTAGAATGAAACAATAATTCACCAACACAACAACTGCAATTGAACTACGAAAATACTACTGCATAAGGCAATGAAATTATAGGTTGTCCTGTAGACTGTAGATCCTTAATTGCATGCATACTTGCATTTTAGGGAGTGTAATATCACATTTTGCAAGAGAAGGTAACGTAAGCTCGTTCGAAATATATTTATCTTGATTCGTATTTTCATATCAGGACACACAAGTTGTTATAAAAGTTAGATAGTCCCCACTCCTCAAGCAAGCAAGTAAAAAATAAAAACAATTACGTGCAAAAACATATTATGTGCACATCACAAGTCTGATTTCTGAACAGTATTCAACAATATATTTTCCCCTCTAATCTACGAGACAACATCCATTTATTCAACAAACGCTAAATCGCATACATAGTATAGTGCACATTCTATTCGCATCTGTTTATAAAAAAAAACATCATATTTACGACCGAAAGTTTCATTGAATATAATTTGTCTCACAGCTTTGCGGCAAAGCTTTTCCTATATAGTTTATCGTTCAATAACGGAATGAGAACAACGACGTCAATTATCTCATGTTTAAACTGTTACCAGAATGTGTCGCTCTTTACTGCACACTCGTCGTAAAGCCATCACGATGAGTTGTTGGTTTCACTTCACGTCACCAGATTGTCAGTTTTATTAGCCAATAAACACTCTTAAATAATAGAAACTTGAAAGCCACAAGCGATTTCATAAAATGTATGTCCGAGTCGGTCTCATTACCGCGTGCAGGACTGATTTATTACCAAGAGCATTTTTACTACCGCGCGTGACGTAATAAATTAGCTATTCTTCAATCTCATAATTGGGTGGGTTGAGAAAAACTCACACAATTTATTGTATTAACTGTTAGTTTGGCCAATCGTAAAAATAATTGAAACTTTAACAAAATACCATTGTTATCATAGGCTACAGAGTTTGTGATTGAAATAAATACTACATTCATTAGCTTTGTTTATTCTGCCTTTGCGCCCGGGTAGAATCGTGTCCAGCCTGGTTGGCTCGTGTTTCCATTTAAAATACTGGTCTCTAGTTAGTAATTGTTTGCTCTTCGATGATGTCGGCGCCAACAGGGTTGGCTTGGTCGGCTTTAATTTACTGTCCCCCACAGAAAATCAGTTATGTGACTGAGCTGAGGGGTAAACTCTAAATACGAATTTTTTTAATTATTTTTGCGCGAAAGATTGATTTCCGCGAAAGATGGATTACTCCCTGATTTGCTGTTTCTGATTTTTGGCAAACCTCATAGGGCCTATTCGTTTGAGTGGGATCGTCTAATAAATCAGTTTTTTTCTTTTCGTTTTTCTTTTTTAATGTTTTTTTTTCTTCTTCTTTTTTCTTTCTTTCTTTCTTTTTTTCCTTTCTTTTTTTCTTTTTTCTTTTCTTTTCATTCCCCACCCCCTTTTTTTATATATTATTCGATTCATTCATAAATTGCATTTAATATCCTTTTTATTTGTTATCAAATTTGTTGAGTATTTAATGCATTGTTGTAATATTACTATTTCAAAGTTCATTGTTGTGTCTGCATCTGTGTAATTAGATTTATTTAGTTGTCCTCCTTTGTAAATCAGTTTTTATAACTGAATAGGATAGACGTTAAATAAATAAATAAATAAATAATTTTTTTTTTAAATTTAAATCCATATCATGCACATAAAGATATTTTTGTTTTTATTATAAATGTAAATATGTAAAGATCCCCCTCTCAAAACTCCCACTAAAGAAAAAAATGCAAAATTTGTACCATCATCAAAACGGAAGGTTATCTCTCGTTCCCACCACATTATCTGCATCTGGTGATAACTGCGGTTGAGTAGTACCCTGAGTTGGTGCTTGGAACTGCATGTCTTCCTATATCATACACCGTACGACTAAACACATACGTCTGAAATGAATTTTAAATAGGAATGACATCAGCTGATGATACCTGGTTGGATAAGAACCTCAACCACTGAATACAAATGCATTACCTCAAAATTTACTCCACGTGCCTAACTTTTCGTATCAACGTTGTAAACAGGCGCATAAATATGAACTGTGTACTAAGTTTCTTCCCGTTGTCTCTTGTAACAGAAGTTGAACATAAGAGGAGTCGCTGAGGCTGGCGCGGAGACGAGTTTATGCGCTCAGCTTTCTGGATTTTCCCGGGTAAACGGTTAATTAACATTGCTATCATATTTCACACGAACATCAATAAAGAATAAATCCATGCTATCCAGTACGCGTGTTTCTAAATTAATTCAGTGATTTTGAATAAAATATCGTGAATTCTCTGTCATTTACTCAATTTTGGTCAACTTCGGGAATTTATTCCAAGTGTACAGATTCTTTGACGCAAATTTTCATACTGAATATGAACGTTTAAAACAATATGAACGCGTAGGTTAATTTGGTGAATCGTAAAATAAACAGTTTGACGGGAATTTCCAAAATTGAAATCAATGTTTTGGGTTTCCCATTTTTTTACGGTTTGGACTTTTATCTCGCAATGGATCTTTATGGCTCATTTTTTGCAACCAAGTGTGGGTATCAATATAAAAGTGCTGTATTAACATTCATTGAAAATTTGGTAATGATATTGCTATCCGTTCAGCAGAAATCATTAACACCTGAGTGCGCTCATTTGAGAATAATTGGTCATGTGACTTCAGACGCCCTTCACAAGTTTATGCAATACGATGGGTTCTTATGAAGGAAGTAATTCAGGAGATGACTAGTCTGAATGATTGCTGTAATAGAGGTTGAAGGTCCATTGATTAGCAAGCAAAGTACTCGATAATCATATGAATAGGCCTAGCTACAGCTTTTCTTGGAACATTCTTGTTATGGACGGATTAATCCTTTTTCCCTTTTACCCTACGATTGTTTAGAAAAGAGATGATAACTTGTTCTTAATGACTACGATGGAATCTAATATGGAACAAATTTTACAAAATTGATCAAATCTTATTTTTCGTACGTCAAAAACAGTTTAATTAAAGTTCACTGCAGATTACGCTTACCGGTACTTATAAAATATCTTAAAAGGAAACTATTAACTGAACCATCTAGGAGGCATGGTGATACGATGGAAAGAATCACCATTCATAAAAACCATTTATGAATTGTGTGTGGCACTTGTATCTCAACACAAATTGTGCATCCAAAACATTAATAACTAATTAAAACCAAATTATTTCCATTTTAACGTCATTAAGCCAAGATACTTCACTTGTTGTCCATGACTGTTATCACTTATCAATCACTTTACAAAAACAGTAACGGAATCTTAAAAGAACATAATAAAATAATTAGGTTATCAAAAGTCAAGACTATAAAATATGAACAAACAAGCTTGAACCACACCAACTCCATGCTTTACAACATAACATACAAGATAATGCGATTAATAATTTAAACGTGGCATCCACAAAATGAGGTTAAGGAGTAAAATATGTCGATTTACAAATGTCAATCGCTATCATATAGGCAATAGAATGGAAAAGCTAACTGCCTAACAGCTAACAGCGATTAATATCTGGAATCGCAAAGATGATATAGAAATATAATGTGACACATTATATTATTGTGATGTATTTCGTTTACGTACGAGAAGTACAAAATAAAAATGAAAATAATTGAAAAGTTGAAATCTTAAAATAAAAATATAGTGACTAGTAAAGTTGTATTCACGTGTGAACTTAAAATTCTGTTATTATCAAATTTAAAAGTGAAATCATGTAATTGAAACTTATGGTAGTGGTTTTGTATTTACAAATTTGTAATTTGAGTTTGCAGACACTCTCCGATGTACTTTGAAGAAGCATGGACAATTATTTGAAAAGTTAGACAATGTTCCATCGACCAACACCACCAGCGAGGCAGCTGTCAAGTTACCTCGTCCAGGCTATACGATACAGAGCTCATACAACCATCATCAACGTTCTCTTGAAAACCACCACACGTAAATGCATTATTCAATTTCTTGTACTTTTCTTTCTTCTTTCGACATACAATTCCAGAGAATGAAAGAACAAAAAATATTCCTTATACTATCGAATAAATTAACATTATCCTCGGCGCAAAGTCGTGGTGTACACAGTTTATAGGCTGTGATTTCCAGAAACAATAGTAATTTCACAGACAGACAGACACAAGACGACTAGTTTGACGCAGTGGCAAAGGAGTGGCTGGATGTGGACGGGTGGATTGTGAAGAAATGCACCGATGCGCTTTACATACAAGGTATTTTAGATTTCAAGGTCCGCGTATATGATGGGAGCATAATTGTTCATGAAGCGAGCTGGTAATGCAAGTGGCGTAGAGAATTACGCGTTCTTCCATTACAGTGGATTGCTAATAATAAGCATCAGTTTCAGTTTCATTTCCAGCAACTTCATTCGCTACGCCATCGTTGCCTTCATTTGTGTACTTTGTAGGTTCAAGATGCGATGTCAGTTACTTAATGAGATCTACATTTTTTATTCTTCTAGTGGATATTTCAAACCCTCCACTAAAAATTCCGATTATGCATGTATTAATACTAGGAAAACGCTAAAGTCCCGC
This sequence comes from Sweltsa coloradensis, assembly GCA_024449915.1. Lineage (NCBI taxonomy): Eukaryota > Metazoa > Arthropoda > Insecta > Plecoptera > Chloroperlidae > Sweltsa > Sweltsa coloradensis. The sequence goes on from JAMZAV010000306.1 coordinate 249,594, forward strand.
CGCGTTGATGGATGAGCTTTTTAAAGGTTTTAGTTTGCGTGGGATATCTTTACTTTTGCAAGTGCTTTGTTTTGCTGCCTACGCATCGAAGGTGAATGTTGTCAAGTTTCTTTTGTTTCTTGTCAATTGGTATTATTTACCGTAAAAAACTTGTATTAAAAGCTTTATTTCTATGGATTCTGGCTAAATTTTTCCACTTTTTCTTTCAAAAAGGTACTACATAACCATAACCTTAATGTCTATGTATAATATGAACGTTGTAGCCCCACCCGTTTGGTCAGAATTGGCCCAAATGGCACGAAAATATCGCACAAAAAGTCAAAAAACGTATATTAAAAGCTTTATTTCTCTCGATTCTGGCTAACTTTTTCAACTTTTTCTTTCAGAAAGCAATACATCACCATTACCTTAATGTCCATGTGAAATATGAACGTTGTAGCCCCACCCGTTTGGTCAGAATCGGCCCAAATGTCACGAAAATATCGCACTAAAAATCGGAAAAAATCGTAAAAGTACGATATTCATGAGAAATATTTCTTCGATTGTACCCAAAAACGTGGCAAGTCAAAGTTCAGAAAAAACTAAGGTCACCTCCCAATTTTCATCAAGATCGCATATGCCGTTTGCCCGATAGAGAGCGAACAAACAGACGGAAAACGAAAAAAAAAAACAACAAAAAAAACAAAAAAACACCGAGCTAAATTTTTTGGGGGGTCGGTGCAATTGAAGTCATTCGCTTCGCTCATCCAATTATATGTACTGGCACAGTTGTAGGAACTTTTCGGGTACGGGTTTTCCAAAATCATTTTCTACTGTCAGTACTAATTTTATTGAGTGGCATATTGTAATTTAAATTGTCTGGACCGGCACCTCCACCATCCACAACTTTTTTTGTAACCCGAAAATGAGTTACCTTTTTTAAATAAATACACAATATTACACTTTCAACGTTGTATGAAGATTGTATTTTTTATTCATTTGCAAGAGTCAAAATGTAGTTGGATGAGCGTAGCGAGCGAAGCGAAGATTCCATTTCACTACACTGGAGAAAAAAATCCGGAATGTTTTTTTTTTTTTTTTTTTTTTTTCTGTATTTTTGTCTGTTTGTCCACACGATTCCGGCTAAACCGATAATCCGATTGCGATGAAATTTTATGGAGGCCTTCGAAATCTCTGAACTTAGACTGCACGTTTTTGAGCGCAATCGGAAATTTTTTTTCATGAAAATCGCAATTTTACGATTTTTTCGATTTTTAACAATTGTCTTCGACTTATAACACCTACATGCTTCATCGATTTTAATGATTTTGCACAGAACCTTTATTTTAGAATTAAGATATTCTTGTGAAATTTGAGCGCAATTGAAAAATATTTATCATAAAAATCGAAATTTTACAGTTTTTTCTTTTTTTAAACAATTCTTTGGCTTATAACACCTACATGCTTTTCCGATTTAATGATTTTTTCGCAGAACCTTAATTTTATGAATTAATATTTATTGTTAAATTTGAGCGCAATCGAGAACTATTTCTTATACAATCGCAATTTTACGATTTTTTTTTAACAATTCGATTAATTAAAAAAAAATTAAAAATTAAGTTAATTTTTAATTTAATTAAATTTTAATTTAAAAAAAAATTCAACTTAGTAATTATTTTGCCACAGAACAACAGAAAATTCGCATAACACATGGCAGCTCCATGCACAAATTACGCTCATCCAACAACGCGGCGGGACTTAAGCGTTTTCCTAGTATTTTTGCAAACAGGTATTTTCAACGATTTTCAATATCTCCCTAACAGTGAACAATGAACCGTAGAACATTTCTACTCGCCACAAACTTTTGGTCCCACACCCTCACCAACACGTACAAAGTGAGAGTGCATGAGGTACATTTATAATACGGGGCCGCTACTTATAAACGCGCTGATGGATGAGCGTATTTGATCTATCTTCCTTCATTCCTACATTCCAAAAATCGTATAAAAATACAATTCTCATTAGAAGCACTTTGAATACACCCTAAAAAGTGGCAAGACAAACTAAGTTCAGAGATGTCGAATGTCCAATGAAATTTTTCATTACGATCAGAGTAGCCGTTTGACCGGTAAAGATCGAGTAAACAAACACACAAAAGTAACAATAGGGTATACCAACACACAATTCTATTTTTCACGGGGTAGTAAAATTTAAGTATTCGCTATACTTGCTCGACGAATTGCGCACAACCTCCCCACTCGTGGCAAGTACTCAAAAATAATTTCAGCAGCTGCAAACATGGTGCACCTCGCATGACGTAATATTCTCATTACTACATAGTCACGTGACACTGTTTATAATCATTGCCAAGCTACGCGTAGTGGAGGGGGGTAGTTCACGCATCGTTGACCACCGCAAGCGACTGCATCCAGCTTGGCTACTGTTGGAGGAAATTAACCCTCCATTCGGACATGCGTTCCGCCCCCAATTACAAATAAATTAATCGACTTTTAAATGAAATTAAAACTGCGTAGGCAATTTATCTCCCGAAGTTAAAAAACGAAAAAACATCTGGATTCTCGACAGACAACCACAAACAGTGGCGATATAAAATAAAATACGGACGCTCCCCCAACCCTCCTCGTTTCCCCCTCCCCCGCACTAAACGCCAGGAAATCAGAGGGTGAAAAGGGTTGGCTGTAACTGGCTGGGCATGTTTCGATAGGATGATTGTAGTGATTATGAGGAATATTTTAAAACGCTGTTATCAAGGGTGGCCAAACTTTTCCGATATCCGATGTTGTGTGACACAATGTCTCTCTAGAATCAGCATCTAACTCATTATGTTCAATCATTGTTTAATCAATGGTTTAATGAAACAATTGCAAATGCACTTTGATGACAACATCAAAACAATAACCATGTTTTTGGTCACGGAAAACTATATATTATTTGTTTGTTTATCAATGAACATCAGAGCAAGCTCCAAAAGTAATTATGTTGTTTTGTGTAATCGGACTTGGACACACACTTGGCAACACCTACGTAAGTATACAACACTATTGTTGCATGTAGCGAGTGTCAAAGTTGCGAACATTTTATCATCACTTGCCTTAACCATACTCACAGTTTAGGAATCGAAAATGAACTTTACAATAATGTATATTTCAATCAAAGATAACATTAACAGTAGTTTTGTAGTTGTCACAGTATGAACTTACCACAAATTTTCACCCCCACCCCTCCCCGCTGTAAATCACAGATAGTTGTTGCAGGTTAATATTAAATTGAATGAGTTTACCAATATTTATCGGCAATATAATCCAATACGAGCTATGATTATCGATGGCTAATTTGTATTGTGTAAAGTAGGAATAGCTACGAACTTCCAAAAATGAACTTAATGTTCAAATTCAAATTAGCCAAGTTGCTTTTACTGTAAATTGGAAATAACATACCAGTAGTGCTAAGACTGTGTGTAAATTTTTGGATTCCGTTCACTTTACATATGAGTTGAGTTTGCTTTATGCGTACGTTCATTTGAAAGAAAGAAAAAAGAACAGAGGAAACGGATAAAATATAAAAGTCAAGCAATGCGATTTGCCACTTCTAAGAGTAACATGTACACCCCTGCAGTTCCTAAACTAATTTCCAAATCACTACTTCTCCCAACCATCCTCCCTTAAAATATTCCATCTAGATTGGAGCAGCCTCCCCATCATGCCCACCCGAGGGCTTAATCTTAAAGTGATTAACTTATTAAAATACACACAGCCCCTATTAGAGGCTGTTCTACATGTTGTGAACAACTCTTACGGATGGAAAATTAAGCCCTTCGGCCGCTAATACTGATCGCTTGTGCAACAGAGAACTCACTTAAAACGTTTAATGAATGTTCAGAAAGTGAAATATTGTACAAAGCACAGTTGCGTACAACATCAAAACAAGAAGGGCGTTAGACGAGGCAGGCCTGCTATTTCACTTTCATCAGCAAATTTCTGCCACCAAATTGATACTTCGCATAATTATAGCATACACGTTCACGTTCGAATGAAATTGGATAGCTCTTGTCTTATCATAGGTATTTTTCCAAAAGTAACAAATAAAGATCAAATACACATAAATAAGTCTGCATTTTTTGTACTGATTTACAAGAAAACTTAAAAATCTTCGATATGATTTATCCAACCTTAGTTTTGAGAATGAATTTCGAAGAAAAGACAAAGAAAAACATATTTTAACCATCAAAAACCTGTTCAATTAGTTTATAATATATAATTGTACCAACCATGCAAGTTGTATTCATATAATCACATATATTATAGGCCAATGAATGATGTTCGCGCAACGCGTCGAACATCAAATCGCAGTTCCACAACCTCTCAAACTCGCAATTTTATAACCAACAAAGCAAGCGCTTTTGAATAAAAACTACTGTGTCCGATACGGCAGTTTAAAATATGTCAGTAGCCTATAACCGCTAATTTAAATATAGGTTTTCCCCAAAAAGCAATTATGAAAAAGGTTTAATAGCAAAATATGAAACAGAAGCCAAGAACAGGTTATTCTGGCTGGTAGAACGAAATTCCTGCATTAAATGTCATAATCGCGCAAACGAAAGTGTATGGACGTGAACGTGAACAATAAAGGGGAAACAAAAAAGCTAATTATAGCGTTTTATTGCCTGTGATAAAAAGTCATGCTTAATTGGAAATTAATGTAATTACCCCATCGGCTTTATTGGGGCTTTGGACTCGGCCTACCGTCGATCGGCAGCATTCATTGCGGGGGGGAGAATGAACAACGAAGTTGTAGGCCTGTGAGAAGTGTATAACGCACTAGATGGAATGTCGGAGGTTTTCGAGACCAGTGGTTATAAGTATTTCATGCCATAATTAATAAAAACATAGTTTAATTGTATTATTATTACTTACTACTACGATTATACTACAATTACTATTTACTACTCTTAATACCACTTGAATATGGGTTTTGAAAAGTCCGCACCGCCTGACTATAGGCAATAAGTAAACATATGTCTGTGCAAATGGCTTTTTAATCTACATGATCTTACTAAGAGCAATGACAATTTAAAATCCAGCAAGTAAATAATAAAATATGAATTAAAAAAATCACAATCTGTTCCATAAAGCGCTTACACCATGGCAACGTTTACGATAGCCTATAGAGGTCGTTTAGCATTCAAACTCCTAGCTTAGCGCATTAGCACGTGGGCATTAGAGGGTGGGGTGGGGGATAGATTGGAAAGTTGAGGCCATTAAGATTCGAAAGATTGCGCTCTTCCCCTAAGCTACGGTAAACGTTCAGATAACGCTAATATTGATGGAGGGGGCAACTCACTGTTATTAGCTCACAACTAATTCTTCTCAGAAGGAGAGGGTGATGTTTTTTTTTTTACAAAACAAACTTAATTTATTTGTTTAGCTCAAGTTGACGTCAGTGACGCGCAGACTATTTTATTAGTGCATTCAACGTGAATAACAGGCAATTTATCATTAAAACCATTGGGTTCTGACGTCACTTGTTAGTTACGGATGTTAGGCACAGAATGCAAAGCTACTCCTCGAGGCGTCCAAGGATGGTTAGAGCGCAGGTCCAAGAAGATGAAGGAAGCCAAGGGACTGGGTTTGAATACCGCATGAAAGAGGAACACCTTGGAAGGCAAATAACGTCCCCCCCCCCGTCTTCATCTTCCTTTGAAAGTGCCCTTGTTCACCCGCACCAACAAGACAAAAGCCCTGGCCAAAATGAACGCGTCCTATAGTTGGCGCATACGCGTGTAGGCTCAGTAGAGAAGAGGGAATTAAGGTGCGGGGCGGCGAGGTCGTACATACACACAAAACATCTATTACACTCCACACCGTTACCCTGCGCCACAGCATGGCCTCGACGAATGAGTGGATATGGTGGACAACTGCACAAAGACCACCCGAGTAACCACTAGTTAAATTGTCATATCCACCAAAAGTGTTATGAGAGCAGAAGGCAGTGCGTTCTGTACGTAGTAACTCAGCCCTCACTAAAACACAGACAACAGCCACGCCTTTTCATAGAGACAGACAGACGAATTTCCAGGAAATGTCCAGCTGGAATATCACATTTATTTATTTTAATTAACATAACATCTATTCTCTTCGGTTATAAAGTGATTAACAAATTAAAAGAACAACAAATAACATTAGAAAAACCCAAATGCACACACATATATTAGCAAATAAATTACAAAGCCAGATTCAATGCACAAACAAGAAAATATCTATGATAAAACCCTGATGGAGTTGAAACATAAATAAATAAATAAATACAAATTTAAAACATATAATAAAAACAAAAACAAAACTAAAGAAACGAAAATTTGGAAACGAAATAACATTTTTTGTAAGACGATCTCACCTCAACTAATATTCATAGCCCTATCATTTGTCCAATCTAGATCGCCTTAACAAATTAGTTTTTACGATTTAAATTTTCATTTTTTTCGTTTTCGTTTTGTTTTTGTGACATGTGGACCAAATTATGATAAACGTTGTACCCAAGATTTCTCAAATCATCCCAATCCACTCAAAACTAAACGTAGCCTTTATTACGAACCATGTGATCATTGATCAGTCAGGGCCAACCAAATAGCTGAGCTTACAAATGTTGATCAAAGCGACCGCCACGACAACGAGCGAGACACACATCCATCCCAAGGTAGCCTCGTTCTATTTACTCACGCATGCGCAATCTATAAACAAAGTTTATTAGCCGGACGCATGGAAAGATGTCAGTGCCTTGATTTCAATCACTTGGTCGGCTTTTACTGGCGCCGACCATCGAGTGCGGCGGAGTCGGGGATAATTGGTGTAATTACCAACAACTTGCCGGGGTTTTATTGAGGCAGGCTGTCGGGCTTCAGACTTATGCGTCTGTCTGACCAGATGCAGCGTGCAGATGCAAGATGGAGACTGATGCACTCAGCCTACACTATTTTACACGAATACACGATATTATTTTCATACGCATACCTTTATAATTTATTTATGTCCCTCAAGAGTGTACCGATTACTGGTTACAGTTTCACCCAGTTCACTAAATGCGTCATTTCAATAATGTTTTCTTGTTTTTCCACAAAAAGCACTCTAAGCTTATCAAAGATAATATTTATTTACGCTACGAATAATTACAAATTATAACTACCACAAAATGAATGTGTTTTGACTGTTGAACGCCTGTATAGATAGACAAAACGGTGAAGTTGCAATCGTCAATGATGAGGGCAGATTCAATAGTGTGTGGGGGGATTCCCCCCACTCCCTGACTTAATCGAAAGATAACAATTCTTGTTTGTCACAGATCTATAGCTGAAATAGATGTTAGTATCGAAAATTATCACTCTCACTCGTTTTGACAAAATTGCGGTAAAATGATTCGTACACTGATTAGTGTTTGGATCAATTTTAATAATTTTTTTTAAGATATATTATAAATTCTCTTGTAGTTGAGTTATAATTAAACGTATAAATATTTATCGAATGGCAACATCTTCGCGGGGTATTCTATGATTCAATTCAAGTTCATTGTTTGTAACTCCTTTTAGGAATACAATGGCGTCTCTCAATGTTTTGACTCAAAAGTTATTTTCGTATCAAAAAAAATCGCATATAATAATTTAAAATCAATTACTTCGTTTTACTGTTGTCGGCTTGTTAGTAAATTGTCACAAGTCCGTTTAAGGCAGGGACATTTTTAATAACTTGAATACCGACAAACGTAAAACGTGTACCTGAAATGATACTGAGGAAAGCAGCAGTTCGTAGCGAAACGGAAAACAACAATAATTATTTAACGGAACCGTCAGTTAAAATTAATAGTATAACGTGCTTGAGACACGATAATAAGCGTTTATCCGCTAAAATATGGTTTCCATATTCTCCTAACTACATGTTTCAATACAGCTCGGCGCAAGTTTCTTTTCACACATAATTAGAGAAACGTAAACAAGTATGGAATAATTACAAGGTAAAATATACGTGTTGTTTGTTTGAATATTTCATCTATACTCGGGATCCTTCTCGTTCTCTTAACTGCTACAGGGCAGCCACCGCAGAAAATACATCCGTGCAAAGTGCTCTGAGGTACTGCATGGTAGACGCTGTACATTGCAACAAGACTGGATGTGGTAGTGAGTTTGAGCGGCTGCTGATCGATCTCCATTGCGTCCGATCCTTGTCGAGTACATCACAATACGGGAGTAAAGATGACAAACTGTGCGTATATCTAGCGAAACTATATCCTCGTAAGTCGTAAACGGTAAAAACAAGTACCAATCTGGTAGGTTACAAATACGAGCCTGATTTTACTTCAATATATACCATATTTTATTAATTATATATAAAAAATGTAAAAGAAAGGAATAATACATTTTTTCAACAATATTAAAAAAGATATTTTTTCAATAACGTTCAAAATGTGAAAGTAACAATCTTTCTGGACGCTTATTTCAATATCAATCTTGGTTTTGACTATCGTTATGAATCTTTCTCACCAATCTGTATCAATATTGCTTACTTTAGGTTTATTTGTGTTCTAATTTTGTGTTCATGGTGTAAAACTGAGCTTCGTTCCTTGTGAAAGAGTTTGTTTACAGTGTAGTTTTCCGCTGGTGATGAGATGAAGCTGTGCACGGCAGAGCGAGCTCGACGTGTGATCTCACACGAGACTAGGCCATCAAGACAACTCATCCACCACCGCTAATACCCTCGTATGTTAACTTCGCCTAGCTCGTGTAAAACTCAATTGGTTCCCTATTGAAAGTAAATCAGGATCAATCGAAGCCAGTTCACCACTTGATCGGCTGGGAATTGGTGAGAGAGACTCTTCACTAACAGGCTGGAACGTCGTAGCACGGCGAGGACAAGGAAGTCGACAGTCTTCGTTGAGCAGGCCAGACACTTCTAACCTGACTACACATTATCGACACATCGGATACTTCTAAAGTTCTCACGGTTCATCCAACCTGCTGGTCCTTCCAAACTAATTACCCTTAACTTTAGTACTTGATTATTGATGAATGAGGCACAATATGTTTATATATTTATCGCCAAGTAAATGAAGTCGATGTTGCATACACACGTTCAACGCAAACCGTTTCTCGATGTAGTATTGGCCAAATAAGCGTTTTGTTCAAACTAAATTAGAGCAAAACTATTACCACGGTATACCACCATTTTTATTTCACTATTGCTCTTTAACATACAATATAAACAATATTAATGTATTTGATTTATTGACGTTAGTATGTATGTATTCAAAAGCTAAGAACTATAATGATTTAAAAATGTAAGCTCTCACTAGATAATTTTAATGACTAAGTACAAAAAATGTCTGGCTAGCTACGCTATGGCACATCATTCATTAATTGATATTACATAAAATGTTGATATAGATGTAGTAAAATTTTGTAAATTGTGTCAAAAAAAGTTCAAAGTTTAAAAAAAAATTGTATCAAAAGTCTGGTCCTACTAATTAAGGCAAAACAGGGTTAATAAGGTAGCGCCAAAAATGCATAACGATGTTGACGCGCGCGACCCGGCACCTCCACCAAAATCATATATTTTTTTATACGTACTCGATTTCGAGCTAGAAATACTCGACTCAAAATTTCGGGTACTCGCACACCCCTATTTAGTTATGATTAATGAGCCCCCTACTCTCCCGATTAGCAATGCTGCAGATCTACTCAGATTGTGTCATGCAATCCATTTATATTTTGTTATGGTTTCAATGTTATTACATCGCTGTAAAGTTAACTTAAAATGGCTATAAACAGGATATAGGACATGCGTTTTAAGCAAATTCCAGTTTGCTCGGTAGGGCTCTACAGTAACACTATTCAAGAAATTATTTTTAAATAATTTAAAAAAAGAGGTTTTTTGATTTTCGTAGTAGTCTCAAATTGACCACATTTGTGGATTGATCCTGGCTGATGAACATAAAATATTGATATCAACGACTGTAGGGCTGTCCATGTATGCTTTATTGATAACTACGCAAAGTTTCAGATACGTCGGTTTCTTACCGGCCCAGCGAATAGCTATAATGTGCCAACTGCCAAAAATGTGTAATATTCCCTCTAATGCAAAACATACCATAAGAGCTACCTACAAATTGTACTCCATTCTGTACCAACATGGAGATGAACACGACAACCTTACCTATCACATTATAAAACGGATACTTCAGAACATCAAGGCAACGTCACGTACCCATTTTCTTTGAGAGAAGCACTTGGAAACGAGCTTCAATATAAAAAGAGAGTGCGTAAGAAAGTGCCATCGTAAAAAGCCAAGGGTATGATTTACTATATAGCGTTACACACATTCTTTTAGCATACAGATGATAGGGAAGGCTCAAGACATGATGATGTGACGGATCACGACAATTCAGTGTACGGATTATTACGAAGGTCTAGTCAAGACAGTTGCATAATAAGTTATGTTCACCGTGAAATAAATTGTTATCAACCTTCAAGTTAGGACGGTTTGATGAATTCGGGCAAACGTTTGTTTAAAGAGACATTCACGAACTAGGAGCTCGAGCGCTTGGTACAGGAGGTTATTTAGATTTCCTCAGTTCACATAACAATTATTAAATATGTGTTAATGTTGCAACATAGTTCAACCCACGTTGAAGGTTGTTGATAATTTTCAACATAAATGAAAACAAAAAACATCTTCCGGAATAGAAAAACACGGAAAAATCATTTTTAGATTCCGAAATGTTTTTTTTTTGTTTTGATTTCCATGTTGGACCGTTCAAAATTGGCAAACACCTTCAACGGGACTAAACTATGTTGCAACATTAACATATTTTTAATAATTGTTATGTGAACTGAAGAAATCTAAATGACCTGTGCCAAGAGCTCGAGTTTCGTTGAATGTCTCGTGAATACTCTTGTCTTTTTAAAAATTTCTTGATCGGCAAATCCAGCAAATTTCACACACACATTCTGACCACAAAGCGTCCGCCCGAAAAGTTTTTCAAATTCCGGTCGGGTGGATCTTAGTAATTTCTGGCTTATATTAAATATTATCAATTATTCTACCAAAGCTAGAAATAAATATATAATAAATGTTAGGGAAAACACGATTCAGTCCTATCCCATCCCACGTTTACTTCTGTTAACGAGTGTAGGCGATGTTTCAAAGAAACTACCTTTGTACTTCGTGATCGTCATTGATGTTGTCGCCTCCACCAACAAGAGAGATGCGACCCCCGCATGTAAATGCAGCCGGGGGGGGGGGGACGAGGGCCAGTTGATTGGACACGGATGAGTGTCATGCGTGAGATATGATCACCAGCGCACGTGTGTCGTCTGATTGTCAGTCCAGACGCGCTCATTACTGTGTTCTGATACGCGTGACATCCAGAGTGCCGGAATTCATCGGGACCTGACCGAGACCAGTGAGCAAGGTATTTGGGCAATTGCTCTCCCTCTGTAGCCAGACGATTAATTCGTACACCTGAACCTAGACTACTTCGCGTTAGAGACAATTAAAAAAAAACATTATAGCCTCCATACGTCAAAAATAAAATAATAATATTAAAGTTTTGGACTCTCCACTATTCTTTTATTACACACAATTAAACAAATTTCGGTTTTGTGATTTTATTGATGCCATTTTTTACAAGAGTTCTGAAATCACCCAAAACATTTGAAAATTTACTTTATTTTGTATAATGCACGAAAGAGCACAAAATTTGTACATCACCATAACCCAACCAACATCAATAACGATGGAACCTTCGGACCTCACTGATTTCCAATTCAATTCATTCTTTATTTAGCACGAATCTATTAAACATGCAATTTCAATAAAAGTACAATTCAAATTTTAAAAGTTACAAAATGCATAGAAGACAATTCAATAGTTACAAATGTATACAAGACATTGCAATCTTTATGTCCCTCAAAGATATAGAGTTTTAACAACTTCAATACATCTATATTTAAAAAATGCTGTATGTTGTTCCTGTTCAATCACTAAATATAATTTATTAAATACTCAGTATGTGGTACCCAGAATTTAAAAAAAGAATTGAGTTGGCGATTTATTTACTCTGTCCACAAATATAATAATTCTTATTTTTATACAATTTGTTATGTATTATTAGGTGTTTCTAATAATAACAATTTATCATTATCATAGGATTAGTAAACTTGATTTTATATTAGCTAAAGGATCCATACACTAAAAGGTGTGTTGTAATATGAAATGTACAATTTTTCCTAATGTAATTTAAATAAAAACATTGTACTATTTCCTCTGACCATGGTTGCTATACACAGTCAGTTTTCAAAATGTCCTTCGTCAAACGAGCCTGGTTGACGAGTATGACGTTTGAACCATGAACTAGGCTATCTCTCTCTATCTCTATCTCTCAGTAATTGGCTACGCTAATTCAACAGATGGTCTAGTGCCACAATATAACGACTCTAATTTGTAAAAACTCATATCAGAATATTATTTTCATACACTACATGAAAGCGGCCACACATGTGCAGACGACACATGATACATGCAGCCTAGTAACAGAATCTGATCATATTGCATTGGCATTGAACAAGGCGATAACCTTGCGGATAGTGCGTGTTACTCCGTGTGATACACGTGTGTGAAAGGGGAGTGTTAATAGTGGCCATGGTCGAGCAGGATAACTATATGGCTTCTGAGGCATTTTTCAAACTTTTCAACGTTGTTTCTAAAAGGTTTAATTTTTTACGCATTTATAAACTACGGACAAAATTACAAAATTTGCCTTATGTATCGATTTTTTTCCGGAATTTAAAATTTAAAAAAAGTAGATACATCACACAAGTTCAAATATAAACATTTATCAACAAAATAGTAATACAATATCAAATCGTTAACTGCTGAAATACGAATGCATGTTTTGTCACCAACGAATCGAAGTTTCTATTTTGTTAAAAAAAACAATTAACATTAAAAATACTGAAAAGGTGATTTACCATTCACTACTTTGTTAGAATACATTGTTCTTGATAGAGTTTTTCATTGATGCCAATTTATTTTTAAAAAATTGAGCTACAGTCTCTTGCCAGGTTGTTGAATGACCAATGACTTAGCGATGTTGAAACGCCGACAGTTCACAGACATCTCAATAATATATTATTAATTATCCTCGCCATCCGTGAGTGACAGTTCTCACGTACGGTACATCACAAGCGATTGGGAATATAGTAGACAGAAAGGCGTGGTCATCAAGCCGAGTTGAGCAGGCTGAGTAGGTAAGAGGTGAGAATTAATTCCTTGACACGTCCAGAAGAACACTTTCTCTCTGACCTCTATACTCAAAGGAGTAATTACTCAAAAAAATATATTATTTACCATTCTATGGCATAATACAACACTAAAATAACCGTTTGAAAAATTATCTTTTAACTGTGATTTTACACGAATTTTTTTATGTGTTTCGATCCTGAAATTTGGCGAAAATTGGCATTTTGAGGAATTTCTTAATAAATCCTCGATTACTTTCTGATCCACATAGATATATACTAGAGCATTGTACAAATCTAAAATGGCCATTTAGAACATTGTGTCTTGAATTGAAACTGTACTCAAACACGTAAACTATATACGCGATCCGAAATTACAACCCAATTCTTGGTAATCAGCGTATTTTGAGCGAACTACTTGGACAAATTACAAAAACAACACGTGTAGGATTTACAGAAAATTGGTAGTCGAGTCGAGTACATCAATAATAGCCAATATATTTTTTAAACAAAATCTTACAAAGTCACGGGGCATAGAGATCGTCCCCGTGTTATTTCTTATAGGAGATTTTTGGCGATAGGACCTATCTCGAAAATTTAGTTTTGACTATTTTTTCGGATCATGATGGACCCAATACTTTGTTTCTGTTATTCTGTAAATTCATAACTAATTAGCTTGTTTAAGATATTTTTGGAGGTTTAGCGAGTGAATTGAATACTCCTTCAAGGTCCTCGAGGACTTTGATCTGTGCTCAGCGCCATTTCCTCTCGACGAACACCCAAGACAAGAAGGGGAGGAAATATTTATAACCCCCCCCCCCCCCATCCCCTCCTCTTGATATTTATAGCGAGGGTAATATGAGTGGAACAGCATGCATCACTGTAAATACAAGGAAAGATCAAAAGTGGATTGCCGTTATCAAAGGAAAGATAAATAGGTACAGACAACAGCAAAAATAAAGACTTTCTAAAAGATGAAAGCGATATTGTGGCACCTACAGGATCTTATTATACATGATACCCTCATGAAAATTTTAGACTATAATATTATAAACTATATAAAATTACACAATTTCGTACAAGTGATAAACTGAACAGCCGTCCCTATCATAGGCCTACAGTCTACACCGATTCGGGAATCGAACCCACTGCCTCCAATCATAGTACCTTGCACAACCACTGATCACTCTCGTTATAAAAATTTTTATCGTGGGAAACCTGTTATAGGGTGCAATTAGCCCCTCTTCAGGTGAACTAGGTATGTGCGGATAGGAAATTGTGAAGGAATGTCCGAGGGCTCGGAAAAAACCTTCAGTCAGGATTGCCGGTCTCGACGGGATTCGAACCCGGGACCTCCCGAATCAGAGTCGAGCGCTTAGCGCCCGAGCCAACACTGTCGGTTCTCGTTATAAGCAACTTGCAAGCGATACGAGATTGATTTATTTAGCGTCTAACAAATTCAGCTATAAAGACCGATTTACAAAGGACAATAAAAGAAATAAATATAATAAAGACTTTATGACGAATTGTCTTTCGAGATCTGATTGAATAATGGAATAGCAAATATCCAAATATATTATTTTTTCCAACTATTCTGAGGTTGACAGTATCCCGTCATGACCTGCAATATTATTGTACGGGTTTTTGTTTGGACTGTATATATCCTCATCTTCTTATGGATTGATAAATAATTGAAGCATTGACAGACCGAATAAAAAAGCGATGCGAAAATAACAAAAGAAATCGCTCTTCAAAGATATAACAATGAAGCGTGTTTTTTCCGTCGAAGTTGACGTGGCCAAGTATAGATGCGATGTTGATTAACAATACGGACGATCCTCGGAGATTAGGGCCAATCAGGGCCAATCAGTGATCAGATGGCTACTGGTAACGCGAGAGATTCATTCGGGACTCGAGACTAATACACAGGATTGGATGGGAGAGAGAGGGAAACTTACGGGAAAAAGTTTAGCTTATTGCTGCTAAAATAATGTATTCTATACAATGGAGAAACGCTCCCGAATTTGAGACCACAGTTTTATTTAAACTCCATGTAGAGACTGTGGGTTCATCTTCCGTTCCTAATTAAAAACGTGTTCAAGGTTAACTTAAGTCGGTTACTTATTACTTAAGACGATTGCTTTTACCTCACAATATACCACCAAAAGAAAGTGAGTCGATATAAAGACAATAATGATGAAAAGTAAGTTTTTGTCTTGAAATTTTTCTTAATTTTGCAAGTAATTCCATTAATTTTAAGATACAACCAGATTAACATTTTCATTATTTGTGTAGGCCTATTTATTTTGTAGTAATATTAAAAACTATACCACAATGTAATATAGATGCTATATTTTCTTGCGTGTTTGTGAATAATTTTAGGACCAGGTCAACTTTACTACATAATATATAACTATGACAATAGGTGATTTCATTAGTAACAAACACAAAATTGCCAAATGCACACAAATGCTGCCTGATGGTAAAAGGTTACTCGACTAATATACAACGTGTACTTACTGCCGCAAAGGTCAAGTCAACCAAGGCATGATAGTCAAACTCACCTGCAAAACAGAGAAAAGTACACGTTAGCAACTGCAATACTGATCCACGAGCCAAGATCATGACAGAGCTGATTAGTATCTGAATACACAATATAATAGCAAGTTGTGTAATGTGGGTTATGATCTATTTTACAAAGGTAAATCAATAAATCCCTTTAAAATGTATATTAAACATTTAAATTAAATACATAAATACAAATTAATCAATTATAATATCTAAATATATATTTTTACTTTTGTACACACCCATGCATGTGAGTACACATACGTACGTGCAAATATAATTTTAAGTTTGAATATAATTTATTCAGAAACAATTTGTTGATTTTTTGAGTAATATTTAAGTTGCGCAGTGTTTTCAAAAATATACAAATTTATAGTTTCAGTTTCATCAATGAAACTCAAAACGCTAAATTTAACGTACCCCTACAATCTACATTTTCCCATAACTCTTCTCACTAGATTTAATCTAATATGGCTGCTGATTATTGTCCAGTTGTCCTCCATTGTAAATAAGTTTTAAAATAAATAATTGTTCCTCCTGTTGTGTTTTGCATATTGGCTGATAAGACTGGTTTAATACACTACCAAAAAAGTAGTGTTTAGGGTACAGACGGGTTTTGCATCACCCTTGATTTATAGGTTATGTATCCCAGTGTATAACAACCAACGTCGTACGCACATTGTACAATGTATCTTTTTCTACGCATCAGTAAATACAAGAATGTATTTTTCATTGTCGTGTATCAAACAAGCAATCTCTTCCTGAAAGCCTAATCCTTTCAAAAGCGCTGACAGTGAACTTTATTTGTTTGTTGAGTAACTCTCCATTGAGCACAAAACATTCTAATTTAACTTACATATAGCACAAACTTTCATATTCAATTTTTGAGCGCGCAATCAATTCATCCAACATCTCCTAATGAACCAAAAGTGTTTTCAAGTGCGGGGAAAGTTTAAAACTGAATGAATTTTGTCTTTTCTATTTCGCAATCGGACACGAATGTCTCAGAGTCAAGATTTCTACTCGGCCTGTACATCTTCAGAATCCACATTGTCAACTATAAAGACTACATCAACTATTAAACTCTACGCTTCATTTCAAAATAGAACCAATGTCCTCGCGATTGCCCAACGCTATAATCACACCTAACAACTCAAACACTTTTTTAAACATAATTTCAAAATTAATAGTTAAAACTAATTAACTTTACGCAATCCGTTATTCAAATATCACACACTGTACGGAGATACGTCTTAAACGTGTCAAATTTCATTTTAAAAACATCTCCAAACACGTTGACTTATAATTTCGGTAATTAGTCACGTGCTCATGTGTTTGTTTTTTGGTTTTGAGTCAAGCAAGTGGTGTTTTCAAGGAAGTTTCCAACCAGATGCTGGGGTTCGAGTCGAGCCTCGGTTGACCTGCTAGCGGGCCGGTGTCTAGTTACCTAGGTTACAGCCTGGAGAACTTTCTATTATGCAACTCAGACGAAAATCGCAACAAAAAACACAACTCGCTCTCGTTGTAGTTGTTGTTGTTGTTGTTGTTGTAGTAGTAGGGCCAAACACCTTAGGTGATGAAGAGAGAGAGAGAGAGAGAAACGTCTTGTCCGTCAAGACGAATTATGCAAAACGGGGCAGATGGGTGTATTACTGCACCGTGGTGCGCTGTGTTGAAGGTACGTCGGCTGAATAGTAAATGTGGCTGCATGCATGGTTCGTTGTATCTACTCCTCGGTCAATGCTTATGCACACAGGCCTACACAAAGCACAGCCAGCGTTGTGGAATCTTCTGGCAAGTATTAAAATGTAAAAAAGACAGATTTTTCAATATTGGTACTAAGAAGTTTTTTGATTAGCAATTTCTAGATATATTTTCGTTCTTGTGGTACTGTTTTTTTTTATATATTTTATGAACATATTATGGTGTGTGTTTAATTTGCTAAGTAAATTAAGCTTGTTGTAGTTCTGTGTGTGTGTTCTGGCAAAAGCTATTTATTATCACAATTGTTAATTTTACATGTATGTTTGTTTTATGTCTTATATATTAAATTTGCGCTCGTGGAATGTAACAAAGTACGAAAGTACTGCGGGCCTGATGCTCTTTCTGTGGCTCTTGCATTCGTAATTCTTTATTGCAATAATGACATGATAAATTAATGCAAAATATATGTATTAAAAATAGTAATAATCATAGATTCATAGTAATTGTGGTAAAAGTTTGCCCCAACTGGGATTCGATTCGAACTCAGAACCCCCGATGATTTTTTATGATGTGTTTTTACATTATGGATTATGCAATAGCTTATTCTTGAGATTATTATAATATACTATATTAATCCAGTCACGATGAAGATGAAATAACGCCACCTGAGTCGCGACCTCATTCAAGAGTCTTAATATTGTTTTAACGTATCATGGGATATTTGCAAAGACGCCATGACATTGTTTCCTTGAAAATAGGTTAGAACTTGTGTACGTTTCATATTGAAACTAACAACCTGTGAATACAAATCGCATTGAATGCAGCATACATAACATTAGCTGCAACTGGTTCAGGCGCTGACAAGTTGATCGTCAACAGGTGTCATGGCTGACGTTGTCTTCAATTCTTCATTGATTCAAATTGATGAGGAATATGATTAGGGCGTGCAGCATTAGCTTTGAATTATAGCCTTCCTTGCAGCTTCAACAAACATGAATAATGCACCAGAATAATAAGATTATAAAGTAAAAAGTCGAGACAAGTCGTTTGCTTCAAAATTTAAATACGTGTACCGTTGTGTCACGTTCAAACATTGGCAATAGCATCGAATTATGAAGTTTTGTTTTTCGACTAACAAAATCCAAACTGCATTCCCTTCCTCCATCAAAATATTGAATTCCATAAAATTGAAACAGATTTGAGAATTTGCGTTGTTAATTTAAAAATTGTGTTGTGGGGGGGGGGGGGGGGGGGGGGACGACGAATTTTACGTCTAAAACTAAACATGCATAGCTACAAACGGAATTTACGTTTTGGTTGGCATTTCTTTTGTGTCAGTTGAAATAATAACATCACCTTGAACTAAGTGAGATCTGTTAGTGTAACCCAATGATCCTGTTGACGCCTCCCACATCCTCAACCCGACACTTTCCCTGGTGTCTGGTCTCGAGTCTCTCCTTATTAACAGGTCACGGCCACCTGGTTGGTCGAGCTGCCGTGTGTCTGTGTCTGTCTATCTGTCTGTCTGTCTGTCTGTCTGTCTGTCGTGAGCTATACACACATGGACGGCCTAGGTCAAGAAACAAGCGACAAGCGCCACATTGACGTCGTCGTATTTGGCGCTGGTTATCCGGTCTTGTTGAACAAGTTATAAGACAATACCGGAGTATGCGATAGTTCTGAGTACAGCAAGTAACACTTGCAGTCTCAACGGTGTGCTTTAATATGGTCGCAGAATATACTAGTCACATAAATGACTTTAATATGGGCAGATAATATACTTGCCACAATAACTTTAATATGGACGCCGAATACACTTTCCATCACATCAATGACTTAAATATGGATGCAGAATATATTTGCAGTCTCAGCAATGACTAAATTATGAAAGCAGAATATATTTGCAGTAACAACTATGACTTAAAGTTTAGTTTGGACGCAAAATACTTGAAGTCACAACGGTGCACTTTAATATGGACGCAGAATATACTTTAAGTCAAAGCAATAATAGATTGTTGGGTTGAGGGGCTAAAAAATAAATAACAATAAAGATGCAATTATCAAATAAGCCCATGCCTAATTGTATTGTAACCTTATTTCTTAATTAGCAAAAATGCGTTGGTTGATAGTCACGAGTCACGACGCCAGTCACAATAATGCGCCACATGGACACAGGGTTCATAGTTGCAGTCAAAACAACGTGAGATCTCTTTGAATAACGGTCTTACGATGCAGTCCCAACAGCGCTGCAATATACAGTATAAAGGTAGTTATTACAATGAGAGAAGTGCAGCAGCTAGAGATTGGCTGCTTATTGAACTCTGCATCGGGGAGGTCACGGGTTCGATTCCCACACCGCAAGGCGTAGGTACCGGTCACGGCGAACCGCTGGTACCCACGCCACGACCATCTGCGCACCGCGGTTGTGGTGTGCACGGCGAGCGTAGGTCAAGGCAGGGACGAAGAGCGAGCAACAAAACAAGTGAACTTGTCGTATTTGGATTCACGGAGAGAACAGGTTGAGATGCAGTGGTCACAGCTAGGAATCCACCGTCTGGGAATTATACTTCTCCTCGGAATAACATTGTGCAGATATCCACTGCCATACTTCCAGACTGATGAATCGGCAGGATTATTGCATAGAGTCAGGAGTTTTTCTTTCACCCCCTGAAGTGATCGAAGTGGAAATAAAAATGTGGCGGGATGTAAGGGGCAAAGTACTTGAGGGGAAAATATCAAGGACGGGGGGTTTAGGGGGGCCGAGCCCCTAACCATGGAGAAATTG
This sequence comes from Sweltsa coloradensis, assembly GCA_024449915.1. Classification (NCBI taxonomy): domain Eukaryota; kingdom Metazoa; phylum Arthropoda; class Insecta; order Plecoptera; family Chloroperlidae; genus Sweltsa; species Sweltsa coloradensis. The sequence continues at coordinate 269,933 of JAMZAV010000306.1, forward strand.
TTGAAAATCTGGGTTTTAGAATGCGTTTGGTGCGTTTAAAAAGAAGTGGACTAAATTTGATACCGATAAAATATATTTTTGTATAGTAGAAAGTAGAAAACCAATAAAAATAATTCGAACATTGAATAAAGTGATATTTCAGGGGAGAGTGTCCACCGTACCCCCCCTTGCCACTATGAACTGACGCCCCTGCATCCAGTAGACGAGTATACTATCAGAAAATAATTGATGATTGATGAATGAAATCAAGGGGTATCGTTATATCTACAATACCCAGCCCTGCTTTACTTCTGACGCCGGGTGTACAAGAAGCAGATATGTAAAAAAAAAATCCCCTGTACACTGAAGGAGAGAACACGAAAGTTAGTGGACATAACTTGGTCTGAACATGCACATAATTAAAAAAAGCTTGTCGCATCCGCAACGATAAAAACGTAAAAATGTGGAGCTTGACTAGTTCTTGCACCTGGCCCTTCAATTATATGAATTATATAAATACAAGTGTATATTTGGGATAGGATGTCTATTTTACCTACCCAAGAACTTATATACTTAACACACTCAAAAGGTAATACAAACTAGACCATATGAATTTTAGAATCGACATTGTAGTAAAGCATGCCATAGTCCACAAGGTTGTATCTATAAACTGAACGTGTCTTATAAGCAGTGTCGTTATTCGCGTTGAAAGTGACATGGAGTTGACTAACTTTTCAATATATCAATGTTGCAATCGAACATTATCAACACCAGAACAAAAGTAATATGGTCCAACCACACCATACATCAAGCGTTACCGAACAAATCATTACCTGCCACAATACATTAAACAATCGCTTATATTTATAGCCTAACCAGATCTATAATCTAAAACATAAACTGTTATGATATAACGTATTAAAAAGAAAGGCGTGATAATATCGCCGACTTGCAATAATAACATGGCACAGCTGTGAAAATTGCAGCGATTTCGTCTGGCTGAGTTATTTTATTATATCGCCTGTAGCTGAGCTGAGCCCACCTACCCACCCGCGCCATGGACCTGTACCTTGTCAGGTAATACGAGGTCATGGCCCAATATAAATAACACAATAACCTACATCCGAGCTGCCAGCTGATATATACGATATACAATACGCAATGCAGCTATGCCACATGTGTAGACAGACCTGATTCGGGGAAAATCAGTCAATTAAGCAGCAGCATCGCAAGATTTGTTTGTTTGTGTTTGTTGTTGTTTGTTTGTTTGTTTGTATTGTATGTATGTATGTATGTATGTGTTTGAATAGAGGGTAGTTATTTATTAGGGATGGTGTTCGAAATTTTCATTCAACAAGAAAATACTTAACATCATAATCAATGAATTTAATTAAAATATATCGCAAATCACGTATTTTTTCATTCTCATCTCAGTCACAAAATACAATACAACCCAAATAGAAGTCTCAAGCTCACTATGCATATCAGTATCACTACTCTGAAATGTTCAATATTTTGTATGAAGATTATATTAAACTATTAACTACTAATCAATTAATCAATAAATGGCGCCAACCTTAGCTTTTATATTAATCGAATCTTTATTTTTACGAACTTTTTTTTTTTTTTTTTATTTTATGTCATTTTATGAATGTTTTATGTGGAAGTGCCATCATACTGGATACCAGTGGCAGTAGGGCCTACATCGACAACAAAAAAGATTTACTTACTTACTTACTTACTTACTTACTTACTTACTAACTTACATCTAACATGTTTATAATACAGCAATAAAAATACAATGCACCTCGACAACGTTTTACAGACATTTCTATCAAGATGTGATATTTCAATCGACAAACATAGATTGGATTGGAAGATTTGAGTGAAGGAGTCGACCAAGACTTCATTAATCTTAACATTTTCCATGAGGCAAGACACCTATAATCATTAATAATCCTATGTACCAAACAAGATTTGTTTTAACACGTTCCTATCGAGTTAGCCACATTCAATAGAGAACCATTAGCAAAATCAGATGGCTTTAGGTCAAAAGAAGGGCGTTCAATTCAATCACGATGGAATCAGGACCAGTGCTTGTGTCATCATACCATAATCTTTCACACCAACAAGAGACAACAGGAGGGCGATTATTTCAGAAATCAGGACCAAGGCTTCTGTCATTACTCTTTAACTGATGGATGATAATGATGACTTACAACGTTGAAACAAAATGAGATTATAATTGTACAATACGCTCTCTTGCCTTTTTTGGTAACTACGATGAAAGAGCTCACTCTGAAATGTGTTGCATAACCTTGGCACAATGTTTTGACAATTACATAGAAAATTGTACCCTACCACCCACACTATAGGGTGATTAGCTCGGTTTTGACAATCTGTCTGCGTCTGGGGGCGAAATGATTGAGAAAGATGTATTATTGGTAAACATATGATGAAAAGTGTGCTAAACATATGGTCATGGATAGTCCATGGCCTAGGCTAGGCTAATACGGCGAAGCCATACAAGGTTTGCCTAAAGCTGTCATGCAAAATCCTCATAAAACATCATCTACGATTTCAAACAATGCAAAAACTAAACAATATTAAATACAAATTACAAACATTAGACAAATTAAGTCATTATATGTATTTAAAAAGGAATTATGTGAGATTATTAAGGTTTCGTGAGTGTAATTATTGTAGGATTTGTGTGGAGGAATGTACTCTTTCATTTATTACTGTAAAATACATTTTGTATTGTTTATAAAAGATAATTAAAACTAGTAAATAAATATCGTATCTTATAGCAGACGACCATAATACCATCATTAATACAATTAGTCCAGTAATAAGTTCCTGGATTGAAGTAACCTAGTGGATTAGTAAAAGGCTCCACACGATTCTCAAGACTGGTCAGTAGAATAATCATAATAAAGACAGTTTCATTATAGCAACGCAGAACGCAGGTAAGACGAGTTGCCAAACTGTTCTGAATACTTCGAAGCCGACCAACTGCGATTAAAAACAGCTCGGACAAAATATAATTACTTGTGAAAGATTTAATAAGCTTTATTTACAGCGTAATGTAGCAATGTGCTTTACTTGGTAAGCTTAAGCTATTGGTCAGCTCACTAATAAACTGTGAATGATGTATAAATTAAAGATTAAACTGGATCGGGGAATTCAAGTATGTAATGTGTACCGGTTTATACTTTATTGATATGTTAATGAGTACCGGTAGAGATACGTGAAAATGTTGTTTTGTTGTATAGATACTGGAACGCCGGTCGAGCATATTTTTCAACAAAGTTCAAGAATTCAACAAAGTGCTAATCAAACTAGATTTCTCTATACCAATTTAGATTTTTACCATTTATAACCCAATGTCCATTGAGTAAGTGAGTAAGTTTAAACTAAGTTTGAAAATTTTGAGAAATATAAGTTAAATATACCCCCCATATAGTTTAGTAACGAATTAGGCAGTGTACCGAAAAATGGTTATGAACCACGAACTAAAAGGAAACCGTTTCAAGAACTCAAAATCGGAAGAAAATAAAACGTCAATAGATCAGTGATTTTTTCTGAGTGGTTCCAACTTCAAATGGCTTTTGTCTAAATTCTAATAAAGATAAGGTTTTCCCAAACCTATTGAGAATTAGTTCAGCTTTGTATTCTTATATATAAAGTGGTTCACCATTAGAGGTGCATGAAACCTCCCAAATGTACAGAGTTCTGGTGGGGTGGGGGGGGAGTGAGTGGTATGTAGATAGGTTAAATTAAAAGCTAAAAATATGATGATATATTTGTATGTACATCTAAATTGCATCAATTAGGCGCATTTCAAGGACTACGAGGTTACACTGGAACTACAGCTTACAGTCTGTTGTCAACTCTCTTGAAAGAGCTATAAGATCTGTGTAATATCTTGTATAGGGGCAAGTTAATTATTAAGCCTGACAGCCGAGAACCTCATTGTAGGAACCTCACACGATCAGAGTGGATAGCCGCTCTCTATGCAAATCCTGCCGTTATCCCATGTCTGTCTTACTCTTACTTGGACATCCCCCCTTCCCCCCCACTCAAACACTATGCCGACCCTCTTCATGAACTCACAGACCGTCTTCATCGCCACCCATCGTCTTGATTACGCTCGTGAAGGGTGCTTGCCGATCTAGTTGGCAAGTCAAGTTATTAGATGAGCGTAGAGAACTACTTCAATTTGGTCTACCCTGATAAAAAAAGATCGAGTTTTTGTTATCTGTATACGTGCGCTATCCACCGGGCAAGCGGCTACCACTACTCCTATCTCTATGACATTTTCAGAGGATCTTCGAAATCTCTAAAATTAGAAATGCCACATTTTTTGGTTCAATTGAAGAAATATTTCTCATAAAAATCGTACATTTACGAGTGTCTTTCAATTTTTAGTTCAAATTTTTGGTCGAATTGTTCGCTCTCTACCTGACAAACTGCTTATCCAATCTTCATGAAATGTTCAGGAAACATTAAAAACTTTTAAACTTATATATTCATGAATTTGGGTAATTTTAATTATACAATCAAATAAATATTTCTCCGCACTTCAGCTAGACTTATAAAAACTATATAAACAAAAAGCGCTTATCCATCAACGCGACTGGAAAAAGCGTTCGTGAAGCCAACTTTACAGATAGACGAACATTTATGCATAACACACAGATTGGAAGGATTACTTCAAAGACATCTACAATCTAAATAAGTCCGTGTTTTTGCATGTCCTGTGCCCCCCCCCCCCCATTGAGTGCACCCAAGCACGTGGTGTGGTCACTATCGGGCATCACGCGTCCGCCCACACTCGACACGTGATTTGCAATGGCTATAAATGTAATGGGATCTCTTCAACGGATCTAGTTCTGCCAACCATGCTGCATCTCTGCCAAGTGAAAGATCACAATACACCGATCTCGATCAGCTGCGAGAGCAGGATATCAATTTGACTTTGACACGGTACTGCGCTTGATTGAAGAAAGGAACGCACCTCTTGTATTATCAACTCGCAGAGTATTTGTTTGAGATACATTATTAACGCCTAGAAAGTGATCATGTCGCCTAGAATGGTGTCGCCAGAGCGGAGCCTTGTCGAAACTATAGGCACCGTGTCGCATACTCGTTTGTTTTACATTATAGTCGGGTCTCGAAGGTAAAGGAGATTGCAACAAAAGAATAGTCTGCATGTATACATGTTTCCCCTCACATCTGCACTGTGCCTAGATCTCTATCGACCTGGCCCACTTAATCGAACAAAATAATTATCTATTGCCTTGAAAAAAAAGTATTTTAAAAAGATTCCAATGGGAGGGTTGAATAGAAATTAAAAAGATTATCCTTCTGTCGCGCACTTGCTAGACCAAGGCACAGTGGAGGGGGTAACATAAAAGGGGAAAAGTTGAGATACCTGTGGACTATTCTTTACTTGCTATTGACTTTAGTAAGAAGCCAAAATATCAAATACCATTACATTCTATTCAAATTAATCAATCACTCTTCACATATCGAATATATTCAACTAGATCTGGATCAATACAAGTTCCTGACTTGCATTAGCACCAACACCACGCGTTTCTCACATCCTGTGTGCAGTGCAATCAGCTGTGACAGACATGGTTGAGGTGTAGGTGTGTGTTGCAGATCTGGATTACAATTGTGTAGTTGTCGACAAGCTAAAAAAATGTTTCATCACCTTGACTTGAAACACCATTGCAATAATAGAGCGACAATCAACACCACCTTGACTATAATAAAACAATCATAGTTTCGAATAACTTGCTGTCATTCACCGCTCTAACACAATACACCACCTTTAATTTGTTTATTTTCATGCTTGAAATATATTTCTCCCTGTCAAAACACATACATGTTGTAAATATATCATGCAAGTGGTTTAACTATAAAAATTATAGCAGATATCAATACTAGTTCACTGGTTGTTGATGCAGATGTAAAATACAACATGTACAATTAATTTATCGATCACAGGAGTGCATCTCACTGCGTTATTAATGGTGTCTTCATATTAACAACCTTGGCAAACAATGAGATCGCAGAGTCTACGACGTGTAGATTTCAATCAAATAAATGTCTTCATTTATATCAAGAAGTGTTTAACTCGTTTCATTTTATTTATTTATTTTAGCGACAGTTATTTGTAAAGAGGTATAATGTAAATGTAAGGATAATTTATGAAGACATAGAAAGTCTATGGTTTGTGATGTTGGAATCTTGGCTACTTGTCAGCACTCGACTTCACTCATCATTCATTGAAGTAGTATAACAAACACTGTACTAGGTTTAACTTAGATAATAATCTGCAAGTTCATAGATTACATTTGAGACGAAGGCAAGTACTAAACTACCTTACGTAGAAGTTATCAAGTACAAACAGTCGAATGAAAACATTGACATTAGCATAGTTATATTTATGGAAAATAATAATGAACCAAAATTCGTCTCGAAACCACGCTGCCTTCAAAATTAGGGCTTGGCAAAGAAATAGATTTAGATACGATATCAATGTGGGAATAATTTCGATATCGATTAGACTCCATAAGAGTAATACCACGATTTTTTTAAACACGCGTATGACTAAAACGAGGACATTATTTTTTTGTAATGTGTATAGGCCCTAAGTTAAAAATACCTAAGAGAAATGGATTATTTATAAATTCTGTTATCTTGCCTAATTATTGTTATGGTGGAGGTGCCGGGTAGCATAGTAAATACGTCCGGACTTTTGCGTGTGGTGGAGGTGCCGGGTCGTTCAACGTGAATGAACGTTAGAATCGTTGTACATTTTTGGCATGCCTACTCTTTTGATAGTTGTTATTTTTTAAATTTTGAAAATTAAGATTTTTGCACAAATAATAAAATGTCAATATATCGCTATCAACATTTTGTGTAACATCGAAAATTTTATGATAGTTAAAGCCCACCCCTATTCAAAATGACCATTTTTCTCGCGTTGCCATTCCAAACTCATATTCCCTCCTTCTTGAAAACATTTCGAAAAAATATTTATATCAGCCTCTCCTTGGGCGTTTTAAGTGTCAAACCATCTTAGTATATAGGTACACTTTCTATTTATCTATTACTATTATTTTCAAGACACACTAAATTAAAAATATCTTCTATATTATTATAAAATTAAATTGACTACATAGCTAAACATGTATTTATTTACTGCCCACTCAACCAAGAGAATTTATCTTCAGTGAAATAGTTGCACAATAAGTCACGTGCTTCCATTGCTATCTCCATAACGAAAATTTACTGTAACCTCACGCTAAATAATGATGCTCCATCAATGTGTTCGTATTACATTATAGAGATACACCACATATTCTATAATTTTGACATTTCAATTTAAACTCATTTATTTGGTGAAACCCCACGTTAAAATACGCCAGGCATTATTGGGTTATTAACACGTAAATTGCACATCTGCCATTATCGACTGCCTCTCGTGTGATTTTGTGGAGCAGGTTGAGTGGATACGCAGGGTTACTTCACACATAAAGGAATTCAAGACTTGTTCAAGAATACTCGTTAGATTTAATTATTAGCAAGACAAGTTGTGTATACAATTACGTTACGTTTTTACAAACGTTGTAGGAGAGAGAATGGAACTGTTTCTAGGCGAGCAAAAGAAGCGCTGCCTGCCCTCTAGCGGGTAACAAGGGAAAATGCGTGAAGCGCCTATTCTAGTGTAGGCCTCCTGGCCGGCAGAATGCGTGACCGTCTCTTATCGTATCCGTGAGAGCGCCAATTTCAACACTTCCCCTCGAGATGAGAACGGAGATTCTGCAGTCCCAGCATCCGAAGGCATTTCGCGTGCTTCGGTCCAGGCAGTCCCTTTGTTAGTACGTCAGCTGCCATGTCCTCGGTCGACCTGTACTCGACCTTCACAAGTCCATTTTCCAACACTTCTCTGATGAAGTGGTGGCGCACATCTATGTGCTTCGTTCTTCGATGGTAAATGGGGTTTTCTGATAACTTTCGTGCCCCATTGTTGTCGCTGAATATTTTTACTTCGGCTAATTTCTCAAAAACGAGGAATCGCTGAAAGTATATGGCTTCCTTAGCGGCTTCGGTGAGAGCCATATACTCAGCCTCAGTCGACGATAGGGCCACTGTTCTCTGCTTTCTTGATTCCCAGGAAATCGGACAACCGCTCAGGATGAAAGCATACCCTGTATAGGATCTCCTGTCGTTCGAGACAGTTCCCCCAATCCTGCGTCCCCGAAACCAACCAAACTTCCAGCTGATTTCTCGAATCGTAGACCAATATCCGCCGTTCCCTTCAAGTACCGCAGAACCCGTTTCGCCGCGATCCAGTGAGTTCTGTCGTAGCAGGAATTGTATGGCTTAGATAGCCGACCACGTGGGCTATGTCAGGTCTAGAGCAAACAGCCAAATACATCAGTGCCCCTATTAGTTCTCTGTACGGCAGTTTCTCTTCCCCTGGTTCGGACTTCTCTTCGTTCCTCTTCAGCTTCGTGCCAGGGTCCAACGGCGTAGATACGGCTTCGACTCCGACATTCCGTAACGTTCTAGGATGTCGTTTACATATCCTCGCTGGTTCATGGATATTCCTTTAACGTCTCTGACGAATTCTATTCCAAGACAGTATTTCACTTCCAAGATTTTTGACTTCGAACACCTTCGACAGATGATCAAAAACTTCGGCAATGACTTTCTCGTTTCGGGATGCGACTAACATGTCATCCACGTATACCATAACGATCAGGATGTTTTCTCCTTGCCCGGAGAAAAAATGTGCAAGGGTCGGCAGCAGATGTTTCAATCCAAATTTCGTTAGTTGTTCGCTCAATGCTGCATGCCAGCGACGTCCGGCCTGACGCAGACCGTAAAGCGCCTTATTTAAGAGTCATACTTTGTTACCATCCCTTAGTTCGTGGTACATTTCCGTTGCTTTCTTTCCAGTTTTGCTGTTCTTCGATTCCGTATGAGATATTTCCTCTAGTGTTTCTTCAGTGAGCTTGGGCACCTCCATGTATATCTTCTCTTCGAGCACCGCCATTCAGGTACGCGGTCGTGACGTCGAACTGATTTACCTTCATCCCATGCTGTACAGCTAGAGCCAACATCATACGTACGGAACTGATACGCGCCACCGGCGCAAAAGTCTCGTCGAAATCCACACCTGGACGCTGTGCGAAGCCCTAGCGACTATCTAGCTTTTCTTCGGTCGATGTTCCCATCCTGATCGTATTTGTTTCTCAGGACTACTCGACTGCCAATTACCTTGCGATCCGATGGACGTTCCACCAGCTTCCACGTATCTTTCTTGATAATCGATTTCAGCTCGGATGCTACGGCTTGACGCCACTCGTCCCTGTTCGGACCATCTATCGCCTCTTGGAATGGAACTTCGGCTACACCGGCAAATTCCAAATCTTCTTCCGCGTAACAGGCCGGTTGGTAGATCTTCTTGGGTCTTCCACCTGAGACCGGTCATGAGTCTTCCGGGTCGGCCACGGCCTCTTCTTGGTTCATTCTCAGCCGCGTCTTCTTCCGGCGCGTTTTCTTCATTCGACTCGTTCTCTTTGATCGGAAACTCAACGACCTTCCGAACTGGGGAGTTGGTTTCCTCCGGCATAAAATCCTCGTACACTTTGTCGGATGGGAATGTTACTGACTTAGTAAATTCCACGTCTCGCGTTATGTCGATTTTTCTATCTTCCGGTACCCATACTCTGTATGCTTTCGACTCCTTCGAATAACCGACAAATAACCTTTCTTCGAGCGTGGCTCGAACTTGCTCAGAGCTGGTTCCCGGATCAAAGTGAAGACTTCGCAGCCGAATTCACGTAAGTTACTAACGTCCGGTGCTTCTCCAGTCCACGTCTCGAAAGGAGTTTGCCACTTATTGCTTCTAGTAAGGGACACCTGTTTCTGATGTAATTTGCCGTGTTTATTGCTTCGCCCCAAAACGACGGTGGCAGTACGGATTGTATCAGTAGGCACCTCGCCATTTCCACGAGCGTACGGTTTTTTCCTTTCCGCGACTCCGTTCTGTTCCGGTGTGTGCGTAACCGTTAACCTACGTCCGATGCCGTTTGTCTTTAAGTAGTCTTCAAAAGCGATACTTCGATATTCTGTCCATTGTCCGATTGAAGATACATTATTTCTTACTAGTATGTGTCTCGACGAAAGCTTTGAATTCCTTAAATGCATCCAGAGCCTCACTTTTCTGCTTGAGCATTTTCACTTCACACCAGCGAGAGCAATCGTCGATGAACGTGATAAAATATCTTGCCTTTCCGTTCGATTCAACGCGCATCGGACCACAAATATCGGAGTAAATTATTCCAGCAATTCCGTGTTTCTCTCCGAATTTTTGGGAAAGGGGCTCTGGTCATTTTTCCACGGATGCACGTTTCACAATCGAACGTCTCTCTCGTTCGATTACATCGATACCCAGCACAGTTCCGTTGCGTTCGCCTTCCAGGAGATCTTTGACGTTAAGATGTCCATTCTGCGATGCCAACTCTCCACAGTAGCGCGTTTTGATTTCAGTGGTTATGTTACATTGCTGCTCACTCTCTTGCACACAGTAGAGCCCGTTCACTCGATCAGCTGACAATACTGTCCTACCCGTTCCATCGATGATCTTTGGCCGATTCCTTTCCAAATGTTACTTTGAATCCACAGTCAGTGATTTTTCCGACTGACAGCAAGTTCATTCGTAAGTCAGGAACGTGCAGCGTGTCTTTCAGACTTACATCTTCTGTTGTCCGTTGACTTCAGCTGTGATCGCCACGATTCCCTTGGCCGTAGTCTCCGTCGATGTGTTGCTGGCGAGATTTAATTTTCCGGGTCTATTTTCAGCAATTGTAACGAACCTGTCCCTGTCATTGCATAGGTGCGACGTGCAGCCACTATCGAAGCACCATTCTCACCACGATTCGCGGTCGTTGATCTCAAGCTTCCTCGCATAAATTTCTGAAGAAACGTACAAGCTTAAATTCTCAGCTTTCTTTGCGATTTCGGCATGTTTCTTCTCATTTACACATTCCTTGGCTTTGTGACCTACTGATGACAGCGGTGACATTTATATTTAAATGGTTCGTTGGATTTCTGTTCGTTTTTACCACCTTTATTTTTGTTGGAGCTACCGTACCGTTTCACATTTCGTTTAGGAACGAACATCGCGTTATTGTCCGAGATACGTGTGTCATTTTTCCGCGCATCATTTTCTTCCACGATTTTTACGCGCAATACTTCCGGTGTTGGTAACTCGTCCCGAGATTCTATCGCACACCGAAAATTCTCGAAACTAGGCGGCAAGCTATACAGGAGCATTATGGTCAATAAATCCGGATTAATGTTTATTTCCATCTCATTCAGTTTTGTCTATCGTATCGAAGAACTTCCGAAGATGTTCGCGCACGTCTTCACTATCATCCATACGATGCAAGGTAATTGTTTTCAACAGTGTGGCCTTGCGAGCAGGCCTCTTGATTGGTATATCGACTGCAGTTTTACCCACACTTCGTTCGATGTTACACATCCTTTTATTTATTTAGCTCTGAAGGGCTAATTGACAATATAAGGTCCGACTAAGCCTTCCTATCTTTATTTTCCCACTCCTTCAAAGCTACAACCGATGCCGCGGCGGCGTCTCCAGTTCTGATTGTAGGTTTTCTGTCTTCCCCACTCACGTACGCCCAAGCATCGTTTTTAACCAATAAAGCTTCCATCTGTATTTTCCACGTATCGTAATTATCCTTGTCTAGTAGTTCAATCTGGCCGAGCTAGATGACGCCATCATATTCCGTCGGTCCAGAACCTTCGCGACGTCGTAGGCTAGGCCTAGCCTAAATCTGAATACGTGATTCCTCAAGCACTACCTTTTGTTTATCAATTAACCCAACGTTTATTCCGTTAATCTGGGCCCCATAACCTGTGGAGCAGGTTGAGTGGATACGCAGGGTTACTTCACCACATAAGGAATTCAAGACTTGTTCAAGAATACTCGTTAGATTTAATTATTAGCAAGACAAGTTGTGATACAATACGTTACGTTTTACAAACGTTGTAGGAGAGAGAATGGAACTGTTTCTAGGCGAGCAAAAGAAGCGCTGCCTGCCCTTAGCGGGTAACAAGGGAAAATGCGTGAAGCGCCTATTCTAGTGTAGGCCTCCTGGCCGGCAGAATGCGTGACCGTCTCTTATCGTATCCGTGAGAGCGCCAATTTCAACAGATGTCAACGTGCAAGGGGAGTTACAATATGTCCACCATCGCAACCCAACCCTTTGCATACCTAGTTCAGTTTCATCATGTAGTGCATCAGAAGAAATGATACACGCTGAGTTCAAAGCATCGCACCTGATTATTAAGTACATCAATCACTGTAATCGATGTAATTAGCTAACGTATTACTCGATATCGATCTAGAATTATTGATTATTTCGAAATTATGTCGGCGCCTGGAAAATACGTAGTCTTGATAGTTTGTAACGTAAAATAGTTGTACTTATTTAAGATTATGTCTGATTTCTAAGCAAAGGTGTATTATTATAGGTTTTATTGGTTTCAGTAAGCAATGACTTTCTATTATTTAAATTAATTAAAATATGTACTATGAAGTAGACATATTTTTAAATATGAGAAATGTACCCGTATAGCCCTGGCACCGCCACCAAAAAGACGAACGCACGGCAAATTATTTTTATATTCTTCTTCGACGATCTGTGAGGTACATATAATTGGTTCCAAATCAGCCTTGTTCATTATGGCGCGTATGCGGGTGGAATCGTGTCCAGCTTGATTGATCGGTGTTTCCAACTTCAATATGCCGGTTTTTAGTTGGTCATTGTTTGCTCGTCGATGGTATCGGCGCCTACAGGGTTGTCTTGGTCGGCTTTCAATTCAATATCCCAGGATTTCAATTTAATGTCCCCCACTGAAAATCATTTATGTGCCTGAGTGGGTAGACTCTAAATACGAATTTATTTTTATTTCCCGTATACCAGTGCGCTTGTCTACTTTTATTATTGTTCGTTAAAAAATTATACAGAAGCAAAAAGATAACGTATAAGAACTAAAAATACAACATTGATTCTTTTATTAAAACCAGGTTCTAATTGGAAATAACTACTAGCAATTATGCTAGAAAACGGTAATTTATGTCATTTGTTTTTGAGACCGCGTTTTAATAACGTTGATTGTGAATTCCCGTTTTTAAGTAATTGAGGAAACATTACACAGTAAACTGTAAACTCCGTAGCATAGAAGCTCATTTAACGAGGTATTTTATATACGCACCGCAATTATTTCACAGGTCATCACGTCTAGAAGATATAAATATTCCAGCCGTTGGCGCCAATATCAATATTACCATAATAACAACATCCAACGTGAAATCAATAACCAATATTTAACGCAAGAAATCACTTTCCCCTTATTGGCAACACTTCATTCCCATATCCGTACAGGCTCACAAACTTAAATAACACACTTTAGGTGCAAATTAAGAAAACACGTATTGAAAGTCTCCGGAGTTTGTAATTTGCATAAATTAAGTTTGTCAATTACAATCTCTTAGGAGTTGGAAGTAGATGTTAACGTTACTCCATTAGTGCGAACATGATTTCTGTGAAAACTCTTATTGGGAACATAATTACATGGTTATTAAGGTAGCTTGGATTAAATCATAAAAGCAGCCCTACACAGGCTTCCACTATCAGCTGATGGAAAATATTTTGAATTCAATTACAACTATGGTGTCAAGAACACCATGGCACTATAGTATTAACTATAAAAACGGCTTTCGGGATATAACCATCAGTTTAGCAATGTGATCAAGTGACGAATGATATACGAATATCAGTTCAAAGGTTATCACTTTTTTAATCCATTTTATCTATTGTGACAATAAAGACATTTTCCAATTGAGCGGAGGAAAAAGTGAATAGTGTGTAGGTAGGTATACGTAATGTCTGTAAATTTATCTGTTCAGAAGTGAGTTATGGTGTTTTTGCAACAATTAGTCTTTCGTAATGATCACATACATGACGTATACATTGTGTGCGTCATTTAGTCGCACTAGACGTAGAAAAAGTTGACGTTTACACACAGAGTTCACAGCCTGAATCACAACTTGAGCAGAGACCTTAGTATAGTATTTATTATACTTCTACTAGGCCGATGAAGGCAGCATGTGTTAAAACAAAGTTAAAGTGCATTTTATTGTCTTGCTCATAAAAGTCAAGCATCGAGGTAATTTTCGAAAATGTATTGATTATGCTCAGGTCTATCAGATTTTTTTGAGCCAAAAATGCTAAATGTGTTTTACAGTGACCATAATAATATTATGACAAAAAACGATCCTGTGTAAATGACCACTTCGATATGCACTATATTTGGAAGCATTCAATTTAAACACCAAATTATTAAAATATACTTGTCCTAGGTTTATCAAGAAAGAACATTTATTAGTATATTAGAGTATATAATATGTTTACCACATTAGATCACCGTGGAGATATTCTGATTCAGTGCATGATGTAACTATTGGCATTGCCACTTAACTGTGCTTCACAAAGGGAATTAATGAATACTAAACTAATGAGGGAAGTTAAGCAACACCATTTCAATGCCAACATTCACAAAGTTCTAAAGATTAACGACTGACTAAACACCATCTAACACGTTGACCAACTTTCAACTTCACACTTTCGTTCTTAGTTCATAATGAATAGTTCGTTGATCCACCAATCTGAAGTGAAGGCTTCATCGGTGGGTCATACACCACTTCATTGTGTGATAAGGTCAGCAGACCATAATTTAAACTTAGTTGCGATCGAAAAGATGATTTAATCACTTGCATTTGTTATTATCCTTATTTAATTTGAAAACATAAAGTTTGTTTATTCCCTGCTTTGATGTTCCTGATTTTTGGCAAACTTCGTCAAATATTCGTTTCGAGTGGGATCATCTATAATAATACACTTTTTATTTTTTATTTTTTTTATGTCGTCGTCCCCCTTTTATATTTGTTTCGTTAGGATTCGTCACTTTATATTATTAATACAATTGGAACATGTTATCAAAATTGTTTTCTTCGTTTTTCTTATATTATACTATTTCAAACTTTGCAACTACACTTAATTTTCTTGTCTGCTAACATGTAATTAGTTTTTTTTGTGGTCCTCCTTTGTAAATCAGTTTTTATAACTGAATGAATTAAATTAAATTGGGTATTCACTATATTATGCATATCGTTCAGTGGTCTCGCCAGAATCAGTATAGTAAACAATTTGCACCAAGTTTCATTTGAACAACGTGCGAAACAAGTACCATGCATGCATGCATACATAATAGGACGTATATTCAATGATATCTAAGAAGTGAGTACACAAGGATGAAAGTAAGTAGAACATCAAAATTGCATAAAAATAATACTTACTTTATTAGACATACAATGTATGCATAGAACTAGTACCGAATGGGGACATGGGGAGTTCCCCATTATGTCTATAGGCTCCAAGGAGATTGCACACTAACTGGATCAGGGAGAAAAACAATATAAATTGCCTATTACTATGCATGGTTTGTTATTTGTTGCAAATGCGTATTCATAGATGGTTGAAATGATTGCCTGTTAGAACATAAACATCTCATCTTACGGGAAATTGCCGAACGCTAAAGAAAACGTAAACGAAAGGGTGTGTTATTAGCCTGAGGCGAGACCTGCCCTTTCCTCGCGTTCAACGACGCGTCTGTGTCTTGTAACGACACGTCGTTGTTGCGTTCAACGCAGTGTCGTTGAATGAGGAACCACGCGTGGACTATCAACAAAGATTGTGCAATTCATAAGTGCCCAAAAATAAATTATAGTCAACATAGTGCTTTGCGTTGTAAAAATACAGATATCAGGCAGAAGTAACAGATTGGCTAAGTGTCATGCAGGTATAGATAGGGTGCAATCATTTTCATTAACATTAGGAAAATTTGGTAAATTAACTATTTCCTAAAAAATATTTGTGAAAAATCAAAACCAGCTACAAACAATGTAAATTTGGTTAAACCCATGAAAAATGTATTCCCCGTTTCAAATATTATGCGCGTCACAGAGTATAGTGTGGTCCTGCAGTTTTCAGTATTTAATGCCATTCGTGAAGTGTATACAATGTGTGTTTCAGAGCATGCAATGCAACACACAGACACAAACGCAGGTTGAAATTTGAAATTCAAAACAGAAACCGAACTTGGACTTGAAACTTGTGTTATTCCTTGGACACGGTTCTAGTTCGACCCCCACCAGGGGTTGGCGACCCCGTATAACCCAAAACATCGCACCGGAAGTATGCAAATTGTGTTTTGTTCCTTCTAGACCCGCACGATGATCGCACAGATAAGATTAATTAATAACTTTCAGTAGACAGGAGTCGACGAGCTAGGGTGGTGGCATGCGTGGAAGAAGGCATCTCCCAAGTGCGGGTGCGGCGCTCTTCAATTTCACCTTTACTTGTCCCCAGTGGCGTAGGAACCGGGGGGGGTTATCCCCCTGCCCCCCCCCCCAAGTTTGGTCCAGGGGGGGGGCAGGGGGCAAAAGTAACGTGATTTAATTAAATATTAATCCCAGTATTTGTGAAGTAAATATGCACACACTTTTACAATTTTATAGTCACCTTTGTAAAACGAATATGTTTGCCTGAATGTTTCGTCATTACATAAAAAAAAATAGGTTGAAATTGACTAAAATGATTCACTTCACGTTAATTTTTTTAGTTTTTGGATCGCATATAGTTGCAGTAAACCATCGTTTACAGAGTCCGAGTGCAGTTAAAACAAAACGAAATAACTGTAGTATTGTGATTTTTTTTCCAGCGGCTGGGGCTTCCAGCACCCACAAACCTTTTTAAAATGGATTGCCCCCCCCCCCCCCCCCAATTTTAAAAAACGTTTTTACGCCCCTGCTTGCCCCTCATAACGTTTCGTTCTACGAGAAAAGGGCAACGCACGTCAGTCATTTCTTCCATCGTTATTTTGTGTAGCGACTATAGCCACGAGTTTGGGGGGACCTAATTATCGGGCCTTAAAATCAATGTCGCACGAACTGGTTGTATAAGATAATTAAGAGGTTAGTGCTAATTTTTTCCGCCCTTTTCTGGATAGTTCGCTCTTGCGGGAGCGGGAAGGGGGGGAGATAGGGTAAAAAACTAGTCACCCCACCGCAACGAACATGGAGCCGAGGGGGGTAACGCACCGACAAACAGGGGCCTTTTATTTATTGCGTGCCCAACTAACCCCTGCGTGTCTTCAAGGTCAAGTTACATTGCCGGAAACGTTATAGTACGGGCTTTCATCGATAAACCCAAATAAAACGGCAAAAAAGTAGGAAAGGTTCCACTTGGAAAAAATTTTCAAAAGGTAAAAAAAAGCGTACGAAGGGGAGCCACGAAAAATGCCCCTTTGGTTTCAAAATGGGGGCCATGAATGAATGGGCCTATTATTTACCATTTTGATGTAAAAAGACGGTAAAAAGTTAGGCCCCCTACATGGCAAAAAAAATTCTTAAAAATTAAAAAAAATGGTATAAAAGGGGGAGCCAAAAAAAAATGACCCTACGTTTCAAAAGGGCCCGCCCGTTTGAAAAATATGTATTTTTTTACTTTGGATAAACATACTGAAAACAATGAAAAAGGGCCACTTAGCACTAGGCTCTTCTAAGTTTATAGAAAAAGTTTACAGGGGGGGAGCCAAAAACAATACTCTTAAATTTCAAAATGGCGGCCATAAATGACAAGGTGTACAAAATCTTCTTTTTTTTTAATGTAAAATGGCGGAAAATAATGAAGGAAGGTGCCCTTTGCAAAACTTTTTTGAGATTTTTAAAAAAGGGTTTTAAAAGGGGGGGACCAAGAAAATAGCCCTTCATAAAAAATGGCCGCCACGAATTACATTGCGTACCTTTAGTCAAAATTTGAATGTTAAAAGAGGGAAAAGAATGATGGAAGGTGCCCACTTGGCAAAAATACTCTCAAGATATTGTGTAGGGTTTTTACAGTGGGGGACCCAAGAAAAATTTCTTAAACGATTCAAAATGGCGCCATGATTAAAAAGTTATTGTTTCCTATTTGAAGTGAACAGACGAAAAATTTAAAAAAATGGGCCATTGGCAAAACTTTTTCAAGAGTTGACTGGTTTACAGGGGGGGAGCCAAAAAAAAATATCCCTTACAATTCAAAATGGCCGCCATGTTTAAAAAAATGTATATTTTTCCCATATTTCTTTGATCATTTAATAAGATATTATAATGAAAAAAAAGACATCTTTTTAGATTTCTAAAAGTGGTATTTGAGCCCTCTTCCTTATTTCTTTGTTATTTTTTGAATGACTGGTTCATCCTCAGGAAAAAATGAAAAATGAGAAAAAATATATATATAAAGTGTGAAATAGCTGAACGAGATGAATAACCACCCTAAATTAAAGAGATTTTATATTTATCCTTAAATTTTTTTTAAAAGTCTTAATAATTTTTCTAAGAGGGGATTTCCGGGTTTACAGCAGTTCAGTGGGCAGTTGGAAACAAAAACAATGCACAGGGAAAACCCGGCATCTTTGCATGAGCATCGTGTGATGCCCCTTTTCCATCAGGCACTTGACAAGCTCTTGCACAGTCCCATATCTCCGGCAGTCTACCCATTTTGGATCCCAAAAACTCCACCATTAAAGAACCATCCCATTCTTTGGGTGTGAAGAAATTGCTTTAAATATTAGCACTTCCCAAAGATGTCCTCCTGTTTAGCAGACGCTGAAGTGAAAGTGCAGTGCGTCTTGGTGGGAGGAAGCTGTCAACACTCTTTTTTTCCCTCGATTGAAAAGGTTTTTTCCTTGTTTCATTGACTTTCCTTACTTTCGGTGGCGGTACAAAAGAACAACATAACTTCTAAAGCTTGAGTGTTTTGGAAAACTTTCTCAACGGACGGGAAAATTTTTCATGAAAAGCAAATGTGAAAATTAAATCGAAAATTTCCATTTTTCCAACATTTTTTTTTCCTTTTTGGGAGAAGGAGGATAGGTATCCATCCGTGACCAATGATGCGGCATCAGCCTCTTCAAAAAAAAATCACATGAAATCCCAGCAATGGCGGCCTCAGCATTTTGAGATGATACGATAAAGGAAACCATTGGTCACAACTTCTGCAAAATCAAACTGTGTACCAGCGTGTTTTGCGAGAAGGGAATACAACTCTTGCTTGTTTGGGCATTTTAAAAGAAAGTCTTCCCCTTTTTTCCAAGTAATGTAAATTTTTCAAAACAAAAACAAGTACAAAACAAGAATGAAATTTCCTGTCCGTGCAGAACATTTCCAAAACCCTCAAACGCTTAAAACGTTATGTTGTTCTTTGTACGACGCACAAACGGATGTGGAAAAGTCAATAAAGCAAGAAAACCTTTTTACTCGAAAACAAAAGTTTTTACAGCCTTCCCTTTTTAAAAGACCACTCCAGTTTTCACATTCAGTGTCTGCTTATCAAGGAGGAATTTTTGGGGGAAGTGCTATACTTTTACCCCAAATTTTCTTCATCCCCTAAAATGGGATGGTTTTTAAATGGTGGTTTTTGGCATCCAAAAAAACTAGACTGCCGGAATATGGGACGCGCAGAGAGCTTGTCAAGTGCTCGTGTAAAAAAAGGATGCATCACACGATGCTCATGAAAAGATGCCGGGTTTTCCCCTGGCTTGTTATGTTCCAACTGCCGATGAACTGCTCAACACCAGGTAAACCTGGCTAGAAATTTATCATGATTTTTTAAAAAATTTTAAGGATAAATATATAAATCTCTTTTATTTCTGGAGGTTTATTATCCTTTACGCTATATTCAGCACTTTATATTTTTTTTCTCAAATTCATATTCCCGAGGATAAAGACATTTTATTATAAACAACCCAAATTCAAAATGAAAACAAAGAAGAAAGGGAAGAAGTGCTCAAATGTCCACTCATTAGAAATCTACGTAGGCCCTTCATGTTTTTTTCACTATAAATAGTACGAAATTTTAATTAAATGTTCATCATAGGAATTAGGAAAAAATTACATTTTTCAATCATGGCGGCCATTTTTGAAATTGTAAGGGATATTTTTCTTGGCTCCCCCACTGTAAACCTATACAACATTTTTGAAAATGTTTTGGCCCCAAGTGGCCATTTTATCATTTGCCGTCTGTTTACATTGAAATAGGAAACAATCACTTTAAAAAAATCATGGCGCCTTTTTTGCACTAATGAAATTTTTTTTAACTCCCCCACTATAAAACCAAACACAACATTTGAGAGAATTTTGCCAAGTGGCACCTTTCTACATTTTTTACCGTCTTTAACTTTCAAAATTTGGATATAATAAGGTACGCAATTGATTTTCGGGGCGGCCTTTTTGGATCGAAGGGGCTTTTTTGCTTGGGGCTCCCCCTCTGAAAACCCTTTCTTTAACATCAAAAAAAAAAAAAACGTTTCCCAAATGGACCCTTTCCCTATCATTTTTTGCCGTTTTTTTTACTTTAAAAAACAGAAAATAATTTGATACACCTATCATTCAGGCCGCCTTTTTTGAATTGCAAGAGGTATTGTTCTTGGCTCCCCCTCTGTAAATTTTTTTCGTTAATTTAAGAAGAGCCTAGTGCTAATGGCACCTTTTATCATTATTTCAGTATGTTTATTTTCCCAAAAAGTAAAAATAATACAATTTTTAAAACAGGCGGCCATTTTAATCGAAAGGGGTAATTTTTTAGGGCCCCCCCACTGAAACCATTTTAACATTTTAAGAATATTTTTTCCATTAGCAATTTTCAAAACATTATTTTCCGTCTTTTTCACTCAAAAAGGTAAAAAAGAGGCCTATTTATTCATGGCCGCCATTTTGAATCCTAAGGGACATTTTTCGTGGCTCCCCTTTTGTATCGTTTTTTTTTTAACTTTGAACATTTTTGCCAAGTGAAAACCTTCCCACTATTTTTTGCCGTTTATTTTGTGAAAAACCCCCGACTATAAGTGGATGCATGCGAAGATAAATATCAAACCAGTTTGTAATTACTATCCAAAAATTTTTTTGGTGTATGGAAAAGATTAACATTGTTTATATTGTATTTTTTACAAAAGAACGCTACCCAAAAATTTTTTTTCTCCCGTGACAATGAAATACTTAATTTTTTTAAAATTGACAGTTGAATAAGGTTACTGTAAAGTGTGCAATATACAAAACAAACAATAAAGTAAAGTTATAAAAATATCAACTCATGTTCTAAACACTAATCATTGAATCAATACAATACTGGGGGAAATACTCCCCAATCCCCTTTCGATTAAAACTTAGACTTAGTTCCATAACTAAACCATAAACCCCTGAAAGAGTATTTTTGTTTAACAGTGTTCTAGCATCTATTATTACTACAAGGCGGGGTTCTCTTTCGAACCCTGTGTTTTTTGTTCAAATTTAAATCGTTCAAATGTTTCCTTTAATTTAATTTAAACGCTAAAATTGCGTAATATATTATTTCACAATCACTTTTGGGGGTTTAAAAGCAGAAAGGGGCAGCCCCAAGCGGCCCATCCCTAAGACGTTTTTTTAAAACCCTCCATGTCCATTTTTTCCATTTACGAGGTAGCAACTGCCTTCGCGACGTAACGTTTTCTTTAAAAATTGTATATGAGGTTGTTGTATTCATGTGCACCGAATTTGCAGGGTAGGTAAAATAGCCCACTTAAAAACTCTACGAGTTGGACAAAAACCAGTAAACACAGCACAGCCTACATAACGATCAAAAATACCCCCGCGTCTGAGGAAGAGAGCCCCTTTAAAAAATTTAGGATAAACACTTTTTGAGGTTTTTTATTTAATAATCTTCGGTTAAAAATCTTTTTTTTATCATGTAATTAATATCAGTCTTTGTATTCAAATATGAAATGAAATTTAATTTCTTTAGGCAAGGGCCCCACCCAAATGTGTAAGTTTTTATAAATGCTTTTTGCTAGTGCTCACGTCCCTGCAAAATATATAGGCCCACTCAGAAATTATCCCAGTAAACAAAGTTTTTTTTTACACAAACAACGATAAATAGAAGTATTTTCACATAAGGATTTCCACATTTAACAGAAAAAATTAATTTTCAAAAAATTATCCCGGGTACACAAGATAAAAAATCAAAAAAAAAGTTAGTGGTCGTTTGGGAATCCGGGTACATATAGGCTAAAAAAAACATTGCAAATATCGCAAACAAAACCACGAAAAAAAAATCTTAGTTTAAAATGCTCACGCATATAGCATTTGCTATACTGGAGTTAGGATTTTTTCACATTTTTACATTTGAAATTCTTATTTTCACAGGAAAATATAGAATGAGGTACATTGAGTTAAATATATATGCACTTTCACGTACCTCCGGGCGAAATACGTTAGTAATGGATGTGTGACATACTTTAACGCTGCCTCTAGTGTCTACTATAAAAAAATAAAAGCATGTCCCAATAAAGAATATTAAAAAAAAGGGGGGGGAAAAAATAAAAAGGGTTTAAAGTGACGTTCAAATTTTTATTTTTTTTTTCTTGAATTCTTGGGCCACATTTGCAAGTGGAATTTACACGCAAAAGAAGAGATGAACTGCATTAGCAGATGAACTGCATTTCAGATGATTTTGTTTTGATTTAGATTGCTTGGGACTGTGACTTTCTTTTTTGGGTTTGTTGCCAGCTTTCTTTGGGCTTCTATTTTATAGGGCCGGGCAATGATACTTCCTTTGACAGTCTTTTTCCGAATTTTGGGTTGATCAATTCCGGGGGCCCAAATTGCATGAACAGCTTTTGGCAAATTAAGGGAAAAAGGAAATCCTAATTCGAAGAAAGGGTTTTAAGGTTAAACGAGACGATTGGGACCCTACATTGGAAATAACAAACCCTTTTCGGTGCAGGGTTTAAAGGGATATTTTTATAAAACATAAAACTAAAACATTTTTAAATTTCTTACCCAAACAAAGACTAGGATATTTTTCCCCGAACAAATTAAAACGTTTTTTTTAAATACGAAAAATTCTTTGGAAAAATCAAAGGGTTTATAATGACCCGTGAATTTTAATATGCCTCCCCCTGTCAGGGGAAAATGGGGGTATGTACGGGGAAATAAGATTAAATTATATCAGAGAAAACAACGAATGAATTATATTCGGATGATTCTCCCCGAGTTCGAAAGTAGGAAGAATGCAATTGAAACCTCAGCGTGGGGGTTTAATCGCGACCCAAACACTATCATGATATCATTATGTATGGTAATCAAAACAATTGTTACAATGCCGGATTTTAAAAAAAATACAAATCATAATTGCAAGAACGAGAGTCTTCCCCCACAGTCAAAGATCTCATTTCGTGACAAAACGACGACCCATCGATTGAGAAATATCGGACTTTGAAAATAGTGTTCACAGTGTCCCCGATTTATTTGCGGGTGAGTCAGCGTAGATACTTTGGGAAAAACCATTACAAATTGTTATGTGCTTGTGCTAAACGGTTTCAAAACCACACTCATGCTGGATGTAAAGCGATACCCTGCCTATAATTTTGGGTTATTCAAGTCGGGAATGAACCCGGACCTTTGCTTATGGAAAGGGGGGCGCTATCTTTAGACAAAAAAGACACAAACTTTCCCCTTTTCAGACTTGTTGCCCCCCTGAAGTTAATGAAATGAAAAATTTTGTAATAATGGTTAGACGCCTGTCTGGAATGCGGGGGACCGTGGTTGATTCCGGTTGGGGGGACTTTTTAATTTCTGAATTGTAGTAAAAAATAATAATAAATTTAACCTTAGTAGGCTGGGTGAGTCTGTCCTATGGATATACCTGTCGAAAGGCCCGCCCACCCTGCGTTTTGAAACATGTTATTTTTTTTATCGTGCGAAAGAACGCTCTAGCGCTATCTGAAATAGAATAAAGGTTCAGTATAAAATAATAACATGACTTATGGAAACAATATTTGCTTAGTTTTTCAAAGCGGGTAAAAATGAAAAATTTGGTTGAATGGGAGCATCAAAAACCCTTTCATTTCGGAGAATAAAAAATTTAATTACTAATTAAAGAACGCGATAAACATAAATTTTGCAGTTTCAAAAATTTTGATATCGGGCCGTGGTGCACATATTGTAATAGTATAGGGACCTGGGGAATTACCAGGGGACGCGGGTTCGAATCCCGCACAAGGGATCGGAGGTTATCTTTTCTGTAATAATTTTTTTCACCTCGTCTATACCATCTTAGTCCGAATAGCAATGGTAATAAAAGTGACGTTTGGGGAAAAATAAACATAATTTAAATTTTTATGCGAAATTAAGAATTCTCACGACAGCGATGTAAAAACTGTAAGCAAACCTCAAAATAAAAAGATTGTGATTTTTGTAATCTGATGCAAGCACATCCGGTGTCCAATCCCGCCCCCCATTACCCCCCCTACTTTTTTCGAAACAGACACGATCGAATTTCACTAGAGAGCGCCACCGAATGGAGCCAAAAGTGTGCTTTGCAAGGCGTTCGTACTTTTCAAACTAAGTCTACATTTTCGTCCGATTTCAAATATGTTTTTTTTATTTTACTCAGAAATGAACTGTTATTCTACGTACATGGCCTGATTTCCAAAATTTACTCCCCTTTGGTCACACAAGAGCAGTAAACTTTGACCGGAAATGAACATTTTCTATGGACTTTGAGGACTCGTGGGGGAAATGTTAGGACTAAAATGAACAAAAGGGCTATGTACGAGAAATAAGAATTAGTTATCTATCAGAGGAAAAAAACAGAATGAAAAAATAATGATTTCCCTGTCCGTAGTTTGAAAAGTACGAAAGTACTGCACATGGCACGATCGGAGTGGTATTTAAATCGCACCCAAGCCTCTTAAAACAAGAAATAAGAAGTTCATCGCTATCGGAGATTGCGTAACACTTTATATACTAGCAATTAATTCGTACCCAGACGAGCTCGCTCTAAATTTAAAACTTGTATCATAAAATAGCATTTCTTTTGAAATCACTCTTACTTGGTAAGACAGACAGACAGACAGACAGACCTGTTAGTCTTCTTTACCGAGATAAGATCGAAAGTGTGAGGAGTGTGTCGTTGATACGGTGCCAGGTGTATGTATGTTTAGTAGGCTAGGTTAGGCGACATTGGCTAGGCTCGGAGACAGGACGGGTGACCACACACTTAAGAGGTCAGGGACTGTAACATTATGTTATGAAATGGTCTCTATGAAATGGCTTGACCAGTCTAGTCACATTTAGTGCAACATCAAGCGACACTCCATTATCGAAGTCATAGGTTCGATTCTCGCCACCGATAAATCTGAATGGAGCTTATAAGCTCAGCCCCATTATCGACTACTCTAATAGAGTGGTGAACGCAATATACGCATTGTCATATGGTAATTTCATTACATTCGTTAATTGATGTACAATGTACATTCAAGTGCGGAAAATCGGAAAACAAATTAATTGAAGCGTGGGTTGGAAGAATGTTAGATAAATACATTTTTTTAATATCGGCGGTACAACCAACATTGTTCGGCAATAAAAAGAGACTTTTAAAAAATGTATCGCTATAAAGTATAATTACATTTTTTGTGGTCCATCAATTGTTATTTAGCCTACTATAAAATGTGTTGGGACATAATATTGTAGGCCTAAATTAAACGTTCTTTCGGCCCAATGTTAGATGCATATAAATTAATGCATGTCAACATTTATGAATGCGTATGACACTTCATATTAGTTAATGAGATGGAAAACAATTGTTTCTGTAATTAGCAAAAAAAAATCAAAAGGAAATGAACATTGCTGTCGTAAAGCTCACATTGTTCCACTTATTTACAAGCGCGGTTTTATTAGGTTAGATTTTTGAACGTAATCAATTATTGTTGAACCATTCATTGCATAATCAATATTGCATACAAATCCACCTATCCTACAATATTGTGGGAGTTAATTAAAATGAGTTGTTATTATCAAATTGTGTGAAGTTTTTAAGGTGTTTTAAAAATTGACAAGGGCATACATCTTTAGAAAATATCTCAGGTATCGCAAGTCATCTGTCGAAGTAAATATATTTTTTAAATAATTTCACGGTGCAGAAACGACATTAAATAAAACATTTTGTAATATTTCACGAACCTACGAGAAAATGAAAAACTTTGTACCCTTTGCAAATCAATTTTGAAACTAAATGATAAATTAATGTATGAGATAATTGTGCACGCGTGCATGATGCAAGTACGCTCTATGTGTCAGTAATTCTGTTGTGCTATGTTCCTTTTGGTCTACAGTCTACACACAAACAGTACTCCCTGGAGCCGATGTCGTATTCTGGGTTTACTTGCCTCAATTTGAATACCGAATATTAACATAATACATTAAATAATAATTATGATTCTTTGATAACATAAAAAAAGTACTAAAAAGAGGCCTAATTTAGCATTCGGTTACGCGTTTTGAGCACAAATTAGTACGCCCCGCGACTTCGCAGTTCGTCGACTACTTTGTAAGGACGCAACAATATCTTGAGTCAATTAAGTCATTTCATGCACTGACCAGTGGCCAGAATTTATTGCGAACTCGCGTCACATTTATAAGGAAACAAGGAAACTAATCGAACACTTTAATTGGAATAAACGAATCAGATTCAGAAGTCTAAATTTATGTCACATAGATTGGTTTCCCAAAAATATATGGGTTCTAAAAGTCGAAACACATCCACAACGACACAGGAACTAAAATTTAAATTCAACCTTTATTGACAACTGGCCATTGGCATTCATTGGACGAAGTAAAGGTTAAATATATAGAATTACAAATCTAAAAAGTAAAAAAATAAAAAATAAAAAATAATCGCCAAAACCAAGATCTTCTCTTTATATTTATTTATACCTTTTCTTATCGTCGAAGGTTACTGGTTGATATTTTACGTGTCGATTTCAGTAACCGCATGAAAACACTTTGAATTTCAGACAAGATAACGACTTTTTATGAGAAAACACGTAACACCGGTAAATATTATACCCTAATTACGTATGCTAAATCGCAATATTTTTCGCTGTTTTGTTGGTTTTCTGCGGTTGCAGACCTTGATATTTTCAAGGTTGGCAGTTGTAGGAGAGAAGACTTTGTGTGTGCATAAGAATGGAGGGCATCAAGCGAGGTAGCTACTAGCTAGCTAAGAGGCAATTAACACAGGAGCTGGGAAAGGTACTATGTAAACAGCAGCTTGAACAAACGGGATATCAATTTAATGTTTGTTTTAATATCTAATTGAAGAAAGCTTCGCGGTTTGTGAATTTGCTTTATGAATCAATTATAATCCAATTATTTGGCTAAATGTTCGAAATACCACTGTGTATACATGAACAAACATGGTTATTGTTAATTAAACAAATGTTAAAATTCAACTCGTAATTAATTTGCTAATTAAATAATAATATGCTGTGTAGAATAATGTACAAAATATAATGCAAATCGTTCTACTTTAAAATAGTAGGCCCTATCCACGGATGGTAATTAAATGATAATACAATAACGATGCTTCATGACATAAGCCGTTGAATTGTTTCTATGTTCAAAATTTTGTTTTAAAAAACAACTGTTGTAATCATAACATGTACTAACAGTGTCAGTTTGTGCAGTACTTCGTACAAAAATAGAATAAATGTGTTAGTTAATACATTATTCAGAATATTTTTTTCTCAAAGTTCAGTTGAACTAGCCCATAATTTGAACTGATGAGAGAAACAAACCCAACGTAAACACTATAAATTACTTTATGGTCAGCTCTGGTGGTCGAACCGAGAACCTGATATTGAACGAAACACTCGAAGCCAAATGGCTTAATTGGGAGTAATTATTTTAATAACGGCTGTAAAATGATTTGAAACTAAATCTGAAATTAACAATTCGCTTGAGGGAATGTCGTCGAAGGGCAATGTTACCCGAAGGATATCAATAACAGTTTTTTTTGTTTAGTTTCGCATAATTTTTTTACAACAGAATTGCTGACTTTTAAAGAGTGGGGTTTATGACGGTGAATAACTCAACAAACAACACTAATAAATTGAATTATGAATTAAAAAACACCAAAAAGTTGCATAAATTGAGTGTGAAACCCTCATATCCCCCATAGGACAATGAGAATACAAGCGGGCAATCACATAAACGAACGTGGCGCTGAGTGGCCGTTGGCGAGGTTGTTGCCAGCCACGGAACAAGCGTCGAAACGCCGGTCACAAAGATGACAAACGGCGTCGCGTCGTTCAGGCCTGTATGTATTACACTAGCACACGCGTGACTCGTGCGTTTTTCTACGTGAATTACCCACGAGAATAGAATTATATCCGAGGAAAGAATCGTATATTAAACTAATAGGCAGCTATTACAAACTAAACCATATAGGAGCAAACCATCAATTCCAGCACGGTAACACACTTAGCTGGGAACCAAGGCTGGTTGCACGGCCTAGTACTAAGTAAGATTAATGGTTAAATAACTCGGATTACCTATGTGTGAGAACATGGAAATGGGAACGGAGGGAGCTAGCTGTACTAAACTGCTAATGGATTCAATGTCCATGAAGCCTTACGTCTATCTTACAGGCTAAAACAACAAAACAAAGATGGCTTCTCCAATCAAGAGGATTTCAGAACGATCCAGAATCTGGTCTAGTATTTTGGGTGATAGGTCTGCGTTAAAATATAAATTTTGTATTAAATTTTAAAAAATCAAGACTTCAAATACGAATGCTAATGCTAATGGTTGGGCAAGTGATACATTTTACCAGATAAGTAAGATTCCATATGTTTGGGTAATTGATAATTTATTACTCTCGTAAGTAGGCCTACATTTTGGTCACCACGTGGGTGAAGGCAGTTGCAAAACATGATGGGTGCCCTATCCACCATGATCGTAAGACCATACTATTTATAACTCCATGGTAAGACCAATCTTTGGTAAGACGAACCATTGTCATCCTGGCAGGGGTTTTTTGCGTACTGTGTGCACCCTACCACAGTCCTACAAGGCGCAATAAAGTCCTCCCTGTGAATTTCTCGCGCTTTTCTCCCCTCCTCGAATCCACTATTCGTGAAAGCAACCAATGCGACGACAAAGGGTTGGAGCTATCAAACGATGTTTTTTCTCCTGAAAAGTGAATTGCACACCTGATTTTAGACCGCGTATCCTCGAAACGACTCTTGTCTCTGATTGTAATACCATGTACCGCGGGAAGCGGGGATGCTGCACAAAGCTATTTTTGGTTTTGATTCCTTTATTGAACTCAGCATTTCTTAGTACGAAGAGGTCGTTCTACCTGCCGACCATTATAATCATGATCACAAACAGGATTCGCGGAAACTCTTCAATAGCTAAAATGTAAGTCTAAATAATTTTTGTGAACAAACGAATGGGCATAATCAGAAATAATAGCATTCCATTGAATGCATTTTTAAACCAAGTGTATAATATAATAACTCAATCTTCCTAGCAAAATCTTGGAAACGTTATCAAAAGTTTACAATGGGCTATATTTTAGGTTCTAGGTAAAAAAAAAAAAAAGCAGTGCCTATTTTGCCGCTCTTCATCCAAGCTGAATAAGTAGTCTTACTCTTGTATTAGACTTTACCCAGAAAACGTCAAACTTCTACGTGAATTAATATTTTAAAACACTTTGTTTGGAAGTTTCAAAAGCTGCAAATTTATATATAAATTATTTAAAGTTCAGTGTAGCTATCCTACATTTATTTAGAACTGTTCGATTTTATATTATGGTGTAGTATGTTTAGTTCGGCGACTATGTAACGGATTTGATATCAGGTGGCGTGTTATAACTAACCCAAAATGTTGTTGGATCAAGGTAATTTAGCTATTTTATATCCAACTCAAAGCAATGCCACTTATTTGAATAATTAACTATAGCTTGTTTTTAACAAAGCAACTAGGCCTAAACCACTTCAAACATCTGTAAACACACTTTTTGTCTTCTCATAAAACATAAATACATTTTTTTAAGTTTAGTAGATTCTAAGTTTCTTTATTATTGGACACACAAAACATTACCTATCACTATCAGGTAAGTCTACAGCGCTGACCCTAACCGTAAGTCGCACCTGACTATAATCAAGATTGATAAACCACTGTGATTAAAGAGAGCACTGCGTTCCAGACAATCCACTATATAATAATATGAGTGCCTGAACAAGACAATTATGCGGTCAGGCCAGACCGAGACAGACGAGACGGAAGGAATTATTATTCATGGGGCTCTGATTCCGGTTGGCATTCAAGGTCGCTCTCCAAGGAATCATTCTGGAATCGTTTTCTGAAATAGCCAAGGGCATGGCATGCAATTACCTCTCCCGAGCTCCGATAACTCCCGCCCGTCAGTTTTCATACTTTCATTTACGAAAATAACTTATTCATTGCTTATACCGAATAAATAAATTAATGTGATGATTATATTCATTTCAAGATAGCTATGGTTTTATGGCCATTCTCTATCACATTGCTGGTGGTAAGAACTAGCCCAGAGGTTCGCCTCATAACACAATCTTACCACCAGGAAAATAATAATTCAAATCTTCAAAATAATGTTAAAACAAATTGTAGAGTTTATTATATAGAAAAATTTGAAAATTTTCAAAGCTAAATTTGAGTTGTAAATTGTGAACGAATTTGTGAACCAGAAACTTTAGATTGCTTGCTTCAATTCAAACAGATTTTTGTCCCCGTATGAAAGGTAATTAGTAATTACTTTGTAAGCTAACAGACGAGCGAGATAAGCAATGGCTAGTTACCAATAACCATAATATAATTATTTTATAAATTGGCAGAATAGCCAGTTCACCATGACAATGACAAACTAAATTACAATGCCACAGCACAACAACAATGAATTACAATTTGTTACAATGCCACAGCACAACAATAATGAATGGAGATCACTGCCACAGACACAGGGAATAGTAAATAATTCGGAAAATGATTTATATTATTTATTTTTCAATAGTGTCAACTCAGGCGATAATTTATTTAACCAATCCTCGCGTTGCCTGGGGAAGACCAGGGCATTTTTGTGAATTTCCTTTATTTCGAATAATGCAAATTTCCTGTTCAATAAAACTTTCAAGCTGTAAGCCCTTTAAACGATGTCACAGAACCCTTTGCCATTGGTCACTTCCACTTGGGCGCCACACAACAGAATCTCTCCATCTATAATTCTCTACATTGCATTCCGTTCAACACTCCGCATTGAATGCAATCGCGAATCATGAAGCCCTAGATTTACGGGCGGCAAAACTGCTTCAGAACTGAATCCACCATTGTGTGCGAGGGCAATGGTGAAAACCAATAGCCTGCATAGGGAATTAGCACGATTTATAAGTTTTAGTCAGAGTTGAACAATTCCGTATGGCAAAATGGAGGCTATTAATTTTATCAGGTTAGTATAGGCTCCAGCGCAGTAATTGCTGGAAGTGGAAGGCTTATATTACTGCTGTGTGTGACCAGTGGATGTAGTAGGGTAATTTGTCCAGTCCGGATGTATTGTTGTATAAGCATTATTATATACCAACATCGAACTACATTGTCCAGTCAATCAAAGTCAACCTACGTACAATAATCAGAATGTTAGTTTTGCATTAAAATTCTCAGAATAGCCAGTTCACCATGACAATGACAAACTAAATTACAATGCCACAGCACAACAACAATGAATTACAATTTGTTACAATGACACAGCACAACAATAATGAATGGAGATCACTGCCACAGACACAGGGAATAGTAAATAATTCGGAAAATGATTTATATTATTTATTTTTCTATAGTGTCAACTCAGGCGATAATTTATTTAACCAATCCTCGCGTTGCCTGGGGAAGACCAGGGCATTTTTGTGAATTTCCTTTATTTCGAATAATGCAAATTTCCTGTTCAATAAAACTTTCAAGCTGTAAGCCCTTTAAACGATGTCACAGAACCCTTTGCCATTGGTCACTTCCACTTGGGCGCCACACAACAGAATCTCTCTCCATCTATAATTCTCTACATTGCATTCCGTTCAACACTCCGCATTGAATGCAATCGGGAATCATGAAGCCCTAGATTTACGGGCGGCAAAACTGCTTCAGAACTGAATCCACCATTGTGTGCGAGGGCAATGGTGAAAACCAATAGCCTGCATAGGGAATTAGCACGATTTATAAGTTTTAGTCAGAGTTGAACAATTCCGTGTGGCAAAATGGAGGCTATTAATTTTATCAGGTTAGTATAGGCTCCAGTGCAGTAATAGAGGAGATGAACTAAATTTTCACCTTGAACAAATTGCAACAGAAATGGTTCTTTTTGCATCGGATTCAGAAAAAAATCCATTTAACATACTCAAAGTCTCGGAAATCTAAGGTGTCGAAATTTATCAAATTTGCATATAAAGTAAAAAAATGAATATTAATTAAAAATTCATTGTAAGTCTATATACAAACTTTTTTGCGAATAAGCTACTGTCAAAAGTCCAATATGAATGTAAGAATTGGTTTTAGGTGACATATTTTATCTGCAGATTCCGTTAGTTGATTAAATTAATTAAAATTTTAATTATGACGGATAAAATTGTAAATGTTAACTGACATGAAATATTGGACGTCTAACTAAGTAAACTAACTGATATTTTAAATAAACACTCTAGAAACACTAACAAAAATATAAATTCAAATGTAACTAATTGATAAATAAATTGGTTTCATAAAATGAATTATTTTTATTATGGTAAGACGATCTGGAGTTTTCTATTCTATGTAATGCCACACGAAATAATTCAATAGGCCTAAGAGAAATGAATAACAACCTAACACGATAAAGAAAAATGCATCACTACCTAGGCCTACTCCTAATTTTGCAATTAATTAGCGATTAATTAATTACTTCAATTAAACTAATATTGTTTAGTTTGTTTGTTTTTTCAAATTACTAATAACACTTATTCGAAAATGAAAAGGTAGATTTGGATCAAGATTAAAACGTGAGGGATAGCACATAAAGTATTTTCAGATTTGCATAACGTTTTTACAAAATTAATTGAATGTCAGTAATCTTGACCATCTTATTGTAGTGTAAATTATTTGCGCTAAATCTTTTGCAAAGTTAAATATTCAGATCCTGACTAAACCGATTTCTGATTTACATCCATCATCTATGCAATAAAATTACTATATTAATTCATTGGTTTATTAGACTAATATACTTATAAACAATGATAGTTGATAAATATTATATAGAGACAGGACAGCCTCTTTTTTCATATTTCTCATCTCATGTTTTCAGCATTGTCAATCGTCATCGCAAGTCTGGCTGAGAGGAGTTGCGCTATAATCCTAGCCTATAATGTACACGATCTTTTTTTTAAACTGGCAAATAATGCAAATATCCATGCATAAGATAGTTAGTTAGTTAGTTAATGTTGTTTACGGGCACTTAACACTTATCAGTGCCCAGAAATATCCATTAGTCGTAATGTAAACAAACGTTAATCTGAATTGCATAAAGAAATTTTCGAAATTCTAAATATTCTCTTTCGCACTATGCAATGTGAATCACAACTTTTTTAAATGTTGGAAAACGTACAAACAGGAAGTATATGCAATAGTACCGGTTCCTATGTTCTCTAACTCAATGTGATCAGATAACGTCCTTAATTTATAAATAGTAAATAGGTGATTACAATGATTACTATATCAAGAAAAGCATTACATCCAATGAATATTACAAATAGATGGCGTGTTGTTTGTTTAGTCGTTTATATATACAATAAATATTATGGAATAATATGCACGGATTTAATTGAAATTTGATATGTAGGGCCAATGTAGGCCTAGTAAAAATGTGTTTTATATCCATAGTAGGCCTACATGTAATTCATTAAATCCTACCAAGTCATTCAAATCCTTCAGTCGCTTATCTACGGTGTATATTGTGGTGCAATTCCGTGCAATCAATGAAGTTTTAAATTAGTGTGTTAGGTTCAAATCTTGATACAAATCGATTTTATAAGTACTCTATAACACTTAGTTTCTTATGTTCAAAAATCAATAATATCGTAACTATATCGCAAACAAGTTTTATTTACTTCATTGCATGACTCTCAAGCTAACCCTTATAAAGGGGAAAACCAGACAGAATCCTCTTCTTTCAATTTGAATGGATGCCTTTACACGTTCGATATTTCAATATAAATATATGCTCATCAATAATTTAATTATACAAACTTCATGTATTGTAATTTACTGTTTTGTAACTGACAGTGGTGGTACACAGTTACATGATGATATGTACGAAACCAGTCATAGGAATGATATAATTTTTCCCTCATGGCTTAATTGGACCTATTCCCTATGTTAAAATGCAATATCTTGTTTTGAGTGACGATGGATTAATCGATCGATACGGGGAAGGGGGATTAATCCCCCCCCCCCGTATATCTTTACACCCACAATATATAAATAATAGGCCACCTGAAAAGGGGCCAGTTGTTCTTGGGCTGGTTAGGCCTATCTATAGTAATGAATCTGCATTTTATCCGTTGCTATAAATTTAATTACATTTTTGTCTACCTACTCAGTTCCAAGAACAATTAATATGGAACCTATACATACACAATTTGTTATTACTATGTCTGTCACTTTCATTGCTAGGATGGCTTCAAGCCACCGTTTTCATATGCGCATAATATCACATTGATGGATGAAAGTAAATTTAAGAATTTAAAAGAACTCAGGCTGAACCAGAATTTGAACCCGCGACCGTCTGCATTGGAAGGAGTAATAAACCCAAAAATAAGACTAATGACTGAGCCACACTAATAGAAAAATAAAACAAATTTTTATATTTTGTTACGATGCCTCCCATGATAGGGCCTACAGGTTTATTTTACAAAACACCGATGCCGAGTATTTTCATTTTTAAATGTTAGATTAATTAATGCAATGCTTATCATTAATCAATTACACAAACCGTTAATAGTTGCCATTTTACACGAAATGTTACTTTACATCTGCTGTTATAATTTGAATTACGTTGATAGGATTGATATTTTGGTATTCGCCAAGACCGAGAGTTCATATTTACTTACTTACTTAGTACTTAACATATTTCAATTAATTAATTTAATTATGTGCATGTATAACTTACAAATAACATCTGAACTAGCTATACTTGGTAAGCTGATTGAGCTTAACTTATTGGTTATAAGTGAGAATGGTATTCCAAACCTTAAGAAATTGAAATTATCTTTTTTTAATTATGAAAGTTTATATGCAAATTTGATAAATTTCGACACCTTAGATTTTCCGAGACTTTGAGTATGTTAAATGGTATTTTTTTCTGAATCCGATACAAAAGAACCATTTCTGTTGCAATTTGTTCAAGGTCAGGGCTATTTTTTTCCCAGATCATCTCCTCTATAATTGCTGGAAGTGGAAGGCTTATATTACTGCTGTGTGTGACCAGTGGAAGTGGTAGGGTAATTTGTCCGGACTCCGGATGTATTGTTGTATAAAGCATTTTATTATATACCAACATCGAACTATATTGTCCAGTCAATCAAAGTCAACCTACGTACAATAATCAGAATGTTAGTTTTGCATTAAAATTCATTCATTCATACGGTTTACACAGAAGAATGAAAGTGTGCACGGCATGGGAGAAACTAAAACATCCTTGTCCACCTTGGTGACAAGAACTTTTCGAATGTGAATTTGAATTTTTGAAATTTTTTATGGTTTGTCGGTATTAGATAACGATTCACGCGGCACTTGTGTCTTGATGGTTGTCCTATTTTGTAAATATTTTTATAACTGAACAGGATTCGTTAAATAAATAACAAAATAAAATAAATTTAAAAACATAATAAAATTTTAAAAAATTATTGTTTTCTATTTTCTATTTAGTCTAATGTAATGAGCACATTTTCTTTGGCAATACTCATATTTTCTCCAAGAACAATATTTTGTTCATTCATCAGGATCAGAATACACACAGCAAACAGCATGGTATGCACATAAAACTTGACAGCCTAAATCAGTAAGCTAATAATAATGTGTTGTCTGGCCATGATTGGTTTATAATTCTCCTCGTAATGTTTACCTATTGAAGTATGTTGTTTAACATAGCTATTTTTAGCTTTTTTCGGATTTCGGACATTGTCCTCTGCAGAACAAAAAAATTATAGTTATTTGCTTATAGATGTGCTAGTAAAATTCCGAATATTACATCACAATGAAATAACCAAGAACAGATTTTGATGAAAACTTGTGCTATCGTTCAAACGCCAAAGCAGGAATTTACTGTTTGATACCTTTTGTTTGCATGGCTTATTATTGCTGAAAATCACAATCCGTATAAAGTTTGTTCGGTCTAACGGTACCCATGAAGATCTAGAATTCCTGAGACAAGTCAAATGTCTTTTTGTGGGAGTTAAGTGTCTTTTTGTGCGACTAATACTGGTATGAATTGCTATTCACAAGGAATTCTCCGAAGTACATTTTACTCCACGTGGAGTTGAACCTCGTTGACCAACCACAATCCGAGTTTTGAAGATTCAGCCAATAGGGTAGCTAAAAGAATTCGGAACTACAAAACATAGAAAGGGTTTTCTGAGATAATTGGAAGACGAATACTAAAAATATGAATGGAAACCGCAACGTATTGTGACCAACAAAGGAGACAATTTGTTGTACAGGGATGAATGTTATCTTTCGATGGGTAGCGTTAGACCGAACAAACTTTACCTGCCTATTTCAACTTGCTTTGCCAATGCACCTCCATGTAGAATGTAGATGCTACTACAATATTCTATGGCCGAGCTCACGTCAGTCAACCAAGGCGGGTTGCAGCCGACCAGGGGCTCGGACGTGTCTTATCAAGTATTGATAACGCACAAGCGATTTTACGGACCTTGAATCTGATACTATAAAGACTGCCACACCTCACTCACAGCTGTGAGGAAATGGAGCTCGAAGAAGTGTGACTTATAGGTCAAACATTTTGACTATAGCCTCATTCGTAGACTAAACGTAATTACAAGCTCTCCGCTCCTCCCAACCTACTTATGCATGAAATTACTAGGTACGATTATTTGTAGAACATTATGTCCACATTTTAAAAAAGGGGACGACAAATTATTTAAGTCCGGATTATTTGGTGGTTTCACTTTCATGCATGAAGCAACAATTGCACCCTGAGCCCAAACAAGATTCAAATTAATTATTCGTTGATTAGTTTTTTGTTTTTACTGTGTAAGGTCATGTCTGAATTTCCGAATTTCGTTGAAGACTCTGCAAAGCCAGAATTCCCTATCAAAACTTGAAAGTGAAAAGTCGGAATTACCTACCTACTTGTTTTAGTAAATGCCACTAATATTCTTCAAAATCGTCTGAAAATTTGAAGCTACGAAAACAGAATTTCCTACTGTAAATGAGACAAATATTCTTCAAAAACGTATAACAGACGAGCACTGGACGACGCTTCCAAGACGTCTACAAAACGCCTCCCGTGGTTTGTCGACCACGTCACACAATGCAGACCTGTCCAGTTCATCCGATCACAAAGAGATTAGTACCAAGCTTCCACCTCCTGTACACAACACAAAGCACTCAACTTCTTTCACTTACACCACCTGGCACACATTGAAAGGCATCCATATATACATTGATGCATATCGACAACATGACAGAACTCGACTCTCTGTCACTGAATGTTGCCCTGTTTCTAACGATGATGATAATTAAATCAGGTGCGTAGGAACGTTTTGAAAGTTGGGGGGGGGGGGGGGGGGGGGGGGAAGAGGCAAGTTTACTGTAAGATTCCATGGGTTAGTTAGTAGCTGAGGTCTGGCCGGCGGAGGCCCTTCGCCGAAGACGACAAAAAATTCAACATACTACAAAATATTTTATAATCATGTTATAACTGAAAATTGACAACTCAAAGGGATTTGATTGCTCAACTAAAACATGTATATAAAAGTATGTTATGCACTATTTTATAGACGGTTTTGAAATAATTTAAATTAATAGCTCAAAAACTAAAACTAAACTTCCTCTCAGAACTCTGAATCCCCCCCCCCCCCCGGTTCATACACCACTGATAATGAAGATGTGTGGTGATCGTAGGCGAGCGTGTGCTCAACTAATGAACTGCAGAGGATTCTAAACCACCGAGGGGGGTAGTCAATGTGTCCTCGTCTGCATTTAGGAGGCAACGTATGCTTGGAGAAAGAATGTGTGTGATGCATGGAAATGACGTTTGTGAGCTGGAGAAAGACTTAGTGGGCCATTAGGAAACGGGTACGACAAAAATACCAGGGAAAATGTGTGGTAATAGTCCATTATCTGGGTTCTAAACGTCGTTTTAGCTTAGAAGGAAGAGGTATGTCGAATCAGAGACGACGCATATCGCATGGATATGCTGAGTGATGTGATCACAAACCATGGTATAAGTAAGGAAAGTGTCGCATGGAAGACGGTTTGATTGGAAAGGAAAAATACGGTTTTAAAATGTGGAAAGAATTGCGGAGTGAGACTGCCAAAAACGAGCTAGATCTGAGCGGAGAGTTGCATGTGGATTGGGGACGGCTGCAAGCGAGTCGATTGTAATGACTGTGAAAGGAACGGGCGTGATATGAGGGTGTGAAAAGGAGAGGATGGAAACGAGGGTCTCGAGAAGAGGGACTTTTGTTGTGTGTGTGTTGTGTAATTCCACTTTAATTTATTACTGAATATGACAAAGTTGCGTAAATAAATATGTAATCGTGGCGACAATCGAGATAGTTTACGAACGGCAGAGGTTGACGATGATCGAACCTATGCACTCGGTATATTTGAAGCCTTCGTCCTCAAAGAGTAAATATAGCGTCAACGCAAAAAGGGATATAACACGCGAGAAAATAACATTGTATAGCCGTGTGTAAATTTGCTCACGGCTTGGCCTGAAACCGATTAACTTTTGAACACCCCCGTTCTATCACAATTTCACACATTCTCTGGGGATACCTCATTTCTCGCATCAATAACATTACTGTCTAGGACTATATGAACGGTGACTGTGATTTACTTGGTTTTGCTTCCGAGTCCTGATTATGCAAGTCTGCGAAATGTGGGACAACGAGCCAAAGAATTAAATACAATTTGGGTGAAATGCCCTTTTATGAATGATTTTGAATAGTTTATGGCAAATTAGTTTATCGTTTGAACTTGAATTTGAAGTAAAACCAGAAACTGAAAATGTTGGTATTAGTTTATAATGTTGTATCTCCCGTCAGGAAAGTTACAGGAGGGAATGTACCCAACAATTTCCCAATATTTCTCTCTGACGATGTAATTTGTAACAAACCCCACGCTATACTGGCTGGCTAGAGAGGGAAATTCTCCCGCTCTAAATATCCCACCCTCGCCTAGTTTCGAATGAACAACAGTTGCTCGTAGAGGGGATGAACAAAATTTTTCACCTTGAACAAATTGCAACGAAAGGGTTTTTTTTTACACGGATTCAAAAAAAACCCCATTTAACATACAAAAAAGTCTGGAAAATCAAAGGTGTAAAATTTTATCAAATTGATAAAAGTTAATAATGAATATAAATTTAAAAAATTCATTGAAGTTATATAAAAACTTTTTGCAAAAAAGCTACGTCAAAAGCCAAATATGATGAAAGAATTGGTTTTGGTGACATATTTTTTTGGGGTTTCCCGTTATTTTGATTAAATTTAAATTTAAAAATTTTAATTGCGCGAATAAATTTGTAAATGTTAACTGACAGAAATATTGGACGTCAACTAAGTAAACTAACTGATATTTTAAATAAACACTCTAGAAACACAAAACAAAAATAAAAAACTAAAATAAAACTAATTGTAAATAAAGGGTTTCATAAAATAAATTTATTTTTAGGGTATGACGTTTGGATTTTTCTATTCTATGAAAGCCACACGAAATTTTTAATGGGCCTTAGAGAAATAATAACAACCAACACGAAAAAACAAAAATGCATCACTACCTGGGCCAACCCCAAATTTTTGCAATTTAATTAGTGATTATTAATTACTTAAATTTAAAAATTAAATATTTTTTATTGTTTTTTTTTTTTTAAAAATTAAATTTTACACTAATTTAAAAATGAATGGAGATTTGGATTAAGTTTAAAACGTGGGGGATAGCACAAAGTTTTTTCGCTTTGCATAAGTTTTTTTTTAATTGAAATGTCAGTAATCTTGCCCAATCTAATTGTAGGAAATTATTTCGCTAAATTTTTTCCAAAGTTAAATATTCAGTATGACATCCCCTATTTCTGATTTGCATCCGTCACCCATCAATAAAATTACTATATTATACTTTGGTTTATTAGACTCAATACTTTAAACAAGATAATGAAAAATTATATAGAGCCCGGGCAGTCTTTTTTTAAATTTTCTCCCCCCATTTATCAGCTTTGTCAATCTCATAGCAGTCTGGCTAAAAGGTTTTGGCTAAAAGCCTACCCTATAAGTAACGTTTTTATTTTTTAAATGGCAAAAAAAGAAAATATCCTGCTAAGTTGTTGTTTTTATTAGTTAATGTTTTTTACGGGACTTAACACTTACCAATCCCAGAAATATCCATAAGTCGAAGTAAACAAACGTTAATCTGAATTAATAAATAATTCGAAATTCTAAAATTCCCATTTACCAATTTTTTAAAAAAACACGTTCTTTTCGCTCTATGCAATGGCCCACAATTTTTTAAAAATTTTGAAAACGTATTAAAAAAAAAATCTAAAACTAAATAAGCCTACAAACGGAATTATGAAAATACTTAAATGTGATCAGACCATGACAGATGACGCCTTAATTTATAAATAGTTAATAGGTGATTACAATGTTAATATGTAAAAAAAAATTATTTCATTCAAAGAATATTACAAAAAAGTTGGCGTGTTTGGGCGTTTGGTCTTTTTTAAAACAAAAATATTAGGAATAATATGACGGATTAATTGAAATTGATATGTAGGGCCAATGTGTAAAAAAGAGTTTTTATCCAAGTACATGTCATTTATTAAATCCCAAAGTCATTCAAATCCTTCAGTTCTTAGGCCATTACGGTTTATATTTTCAAAAATTTTTCAATCAATGAAGTTTTTTAATTAGGTGTTAGTTTCAAATCTGGGAAAGAATCGATTTTTTTAAATACCTATATTCTACAAACTTACTTTCCTAGTTCAAAAATCAATAATATCGTAACTATATGCATACAAAATTTTTTTTACTTCATTTATGCATCAAGCTAAACCCTTTTTTTAGGGGGAAAAAAGACAGACCTTCTTTCATTTGAATGGATCCTATTGCCTTTCACGTAGTTCGATATTCAATATAAAAATTCCCTCAATAATTAATTATCGAATTCAGTATTGTAATTTACGTTTTTTAATGACATGGGGGGTTCACAGTTACAGATGATATGTTGAAACCAGTCATAGGAATGATAAAAATTTTCCCCCCATGGCTTAGGGTAGGGCATTCCCCGTTAAAATGCAATTCTTGTTGAGGACGATGGGTTAAACGATGAATTTAAACCCCCCCCCCATCCTCTATTTTTAACCCACAAATTTTCAAAATAAACCCTCTGAAAAGGGGCAAGTTGTTCTTGGGTTTGGGTTTTCTACGTAAAACAGTAATAAGGCCATCTATAGTCTGAATCTGATTTTTCCAATTTATAATTTTAAATTTATTATTATTACGAATCATTAAGAACAATTCTAAGGGACCTTTACATACACAATTTGTTTTTACTATGTCGTCACTTTCATTGCTAGGATGGCTTCAAGCCACCCTTTTTATAGCGCATAAAATCACATTGAGGATGAAAATAAATTTAGATTTAAAAAAAACTCAGGCTGAACCAGAATTTTAACCCCCGACCGTCTGCATTTGGGAAAGGGGTAAAAAACCCCAAAAAAAAGACTAAAAGACTGAGCCACACAATAGAAAATAAAACAAATATTTTATTTTTGGGATGACTCCCCTGATACGATTTTTTTTTACAAAACACCGATGCCCAGTATTTTTTTTTTCAATAAATTTAAATTTAAGCAATGCATACATTAAAACAATTACACAAAAAACCCTAAAAAGTTGCTATTTTACACGAAAAGTAACTTTGCCTCTGCTGTTTAATTGTATACGTTGATAGGAATTTATATTTTGATATTTGCCCAGAGTTCATATTTACTTTTTAGTATGAACATAATTTAATTAATTAATTTAATTTTTGCATGTATAACTTCAAATAATATTAAATAGCTAACTTTGGGAAGTGATTGAGCTTAACTTTTTGGTTAAAAGTGAGAATGGTATTCCCAAACCTTTAAAAAATTGAAATTAACTTTTTTTTAATTTGAAAGTTTATATGCAAAAATTTTAAAAATTTTGACACTTAGATTTTTCCCAGACTTTTAGTAGTTAAAAAGGTATTTTTTTTTGAAACCGAAAAAAAAAGAACCCTTTCTTTTGCAATTTGTTCAAGGTCAGGGGTATTTTTTTTCCAGATCATTCCTCTTGTGGTTTAAGGCTTGCACCCCCTTACCCACCCCCCCACCCCTCATTCTCTTCCGCCCCCTCACACGGCGAGCGTTCTCACGTGGCCAGCTGTTGTGCGGGACACATGTGGTTGCAGGAGGGGGGCAGATGGAGACGTGGGGAAAGGCAGAAAGTCCAGGATGATAATGGCTTCAGAATGTTTGTTTCCCCCATCACACTCATCCCTATCACCGTCATTATCAACACGTACCTCTGCCTAGAGGTGTACGTGTACACCTAGTTCAATCAAGGGGAAGTGGCTGGAGGTGACACCTTCTTTATTGGTCGAGATGGGGCATTTCTGTCGTGAAATTGTTGCAACATCCTAAAGTGCATCTCACAAATAAGGGGATTCAGGCACATCGTAGCCTTGCTATACAGTCACGTTTCAGCAAATATGATGATGATTTGTGTATGATGGCAGAGAAGCATTACAAACACACTTGGCGACTGCCAACCTTATAGCAATAAATATATTTTTTCCAAAAAACAATGATTTTACCGAACCGAAACTTTTATTTTTATTTAAACATTTGACGTGATTAGACCACTTGCTTTGACCAGACCACACCCAGAAAGTTGTGTATACATCGCTACCATGTATGTCTGTGAACTGTTTCATCCCTACAAACAAGACTTCAGTTCAGTAAATACTAAAACCCCAAGAGATTCCAAATAAGGGCTGGCCTATCTGTGATTACACCAGAGCCCGTGTTCACGTCACAATCCACATAACGCTACTCCCCCCCCCCCCCCCCCCCCCCCCCCCCCCCCCCCCCCCACCCCGAACGACTTTCTAACTCCCTTCAAACGCAATTATTTTACTTTCTAACTCCCTTCAAACGCAATTATTTTATATAACAGAAACCGTGTTTAGAAGATACGTACTTTATAATCCGCATTTCCCCGTTTTATTTCAGTCACATAAAACATACACCCACGGCATCTGGTGACGGCTGTAGCCTACAATTAGTAGCTCTAAGCTTCACGTGACCACATCACGAGGTTGGGATTCAATTATTAATCGAGGATTAATTAGTTAATTAATAATTGTAAAAACCTTAGAATGCGAAATACGCTCAGCTCAACCTTCACATTAATTAGACTGCTCTTTCTACTGCCTTATGTACAGACGAGACTTCTGATGTTTTTTGTTTGCAGACCAAAAATCTAACCAACAGATTATACAAATAACTCACAAATGATTAGAGGCCAAATCTGCTATTCGGGTATGAATTATGCACTTTAATTTTTAATTAAACCGTACTGATTTGCATGAACTAGGAATCAAAAATGTATTGGTAAGAGCTGCTCTATTTATTGTACTGTACATGGCAATCAAATCATCTTAGTTTTGAAGACAACGGTTCTGACTTCTGAGTGCATGGGGAGTAGCCAAGCCCGAGACCGTCGTAGATCATACTCAGTCAGCCCTTCCTCATCAAGCAAGAGCAATTCAGCTCTAAATCTAATGCTAAGACAATTTAAGCTCAATCTGTCCCTCATTCCGAGAAGAATATCACTTTCACATGCAAGCCATATAGTTAGTCAGTAATGAGAATATGGGGGTAGTTTAGTAGCTAGGGAGATGCGGGACGAGTGAGTTTACATGCCGTGGAGCTTCATTATACCAGCCAACCAACACCAGGAGAACATAACATGGCCGCAGCAGGAAACGATTACAGCTTCTCCAATAAGCTTATGGGGCATTTTCTCGGCCATTACTTCCTAGGGAGGGGGATAACAAGGTAGGGTGGGGGTGGTT
This sequence comes from Sweltsa coloradensis, assembly GCA_024449915.1. NCBI lineage: Eukaryota > Metazoa > Arthropoda > Insecta > Plecoptera > Chloroperlidae > Sweltsa > Sweltsa coloradensis. The sequence goes on from JAMZAV010000306.1 coordinate 314,352, forward strand.
GATGCTGCCTGCAGGGGATGCAAGCGTATAGATCCTAACCACAGTCCTAACTGTCTACATGTGGAAGTCAAACTGCAGGTTTATCCGGTTGCCATAATAGGACAGTCTTATAAATAGAGGAAACTCATTTTGCACGACAGGCTGGGTGCAACAGCTAACAATGTACATGTTTTAGTTTTATGGATGACATATGCAACAAAAATTGGAGCTCTACAGTCCTCCTCCTCCCGCACACCAAAACTTAAATATAATAAAATTGAATTATCATATTATCAAGTATCAAGTACTTTTTGTGTGGGAAGTGAAGAAGTACAAACAAATACAGTCAGGACTTGGTTTTCATGATCTGTTTGTACTAATTATTGATCATTTCGGGCCGTGGAGAGAGGGTGTTTAATTGTTTATGCCAAGTAAACTGCAAAGTAAGAATTTATTTTCGATCAGAAAAGCAACCTGAGATCTGAAGAGGGTTGAATTTCTAGTAAGCTAGAAAACAGTAATCTTTATAGGTTAAAATCTGGTAAAACAATTTTCAATGTTTGTTGTTTTTTAAATCGTCTACACTCTACAGGCTACACAACATTTTTGAATCACTGACTGGCGGAGACAAGACTTGTAAACTTAGTTGATCCGAGTACAATGTTCACATCTCCACTAGTGGAGTCATTATGTCTAAAATTTGTGTAAATATAGGAAATAACATGAAAATTTGTAATCGTACTTATTCGGAAAAAAAAATCTGTGTCTCCAAGCCGAGTAATTGTATCATTGCATTTCATTAATTAACTAACTATTATGTTATGTATTATCATATTATGTTAGTCAAATGTGTAAAACAGTCAACCTCAATCCACACTCAAGACAACAAACAAAATGGTTGTCTGTTTCAGTCATCACAGTTTCCGCATTTGACGGTTGTAGATTTTTGAAATGCTTTCAGCTTTGCAATATGTGCTAAAATGGCATCCAGATGCAACTCTGCGGCCAGGCCTGGCTCGTGAAAAACAGCCACTTACGAGGGGGAGCTCGAATATCCACCAACAGATGAAAAAACAAACGCAGGCTCATAGGCCAACAAATTGGCAGACATTAATGTTCACTTTTTGTTTACTGAGCTACTGTGTATTATATTTACGACCACGCATCTGCTTGATGGCTTCTTTCAAACGAAGGCTAATCGAGAAGATAGCACAGTTTGGGAGTGTTGAGCGAGTGAGGAATATAATAAGGGATGTTACTATGAGAGTGACAAAACGAGGTATTTTTTTCCTCGAAGAATTTTGTCGTTAGGTATTTTGGGCCCCAAGGTAAGACACTATCAGTTTGTGTTTTTGTGCTCATATGACCTTCCTTGCTTGTGTTCTTGTTCATTTGTATGTGTTTCGTTTGTGTTTCTCCTGTTATTGCCTGCGTATGCGAGTGTTTACCCCCCATATATTCCTATTTTATATTGATTTCTCTTTACTTTTTTTCTTTTTGCTATTATTGCGCCTCGCAGTTTCAGTTTAGCACTATGACCAACGCTATGACATTCTTTTTTGAATTTTTAATGTTTTTTTTTGCATTGCTAGGTATTATTATTTTGTCTTCTCAGTTGTGCTTCTTGTGTTTACGTGTCTGTTTCTTTGCACATGTATAGGCTGCAATGCAGAGGGCAGTATTATTGCCCTATATCAGCCTGACGGACCAAGGGGCGGGAAAATAACATATACAAAACAATATCTACGCAAACCGATGCAACCGTGTGTACAGTGTACACTACCTTAGTTTACATACACGTGAATACTTAAAACGGGTTCGAACAGGTAGTGTCGACATTCGACAAGAACAATGAGAAAACACTAAAACAGCAACGTATGAAATACATCACTAAACAATTTCACATACTATTTTGAGCACCGACGTCTAAGAAATGAATGCATACTCTCTACAACACCTACAGGAACACGTTCTGTAAAGTAAACAAGCTTTCGTGACCTCCTATCTGGCGAGCGTATTGTTATTACAGTAACCTATATTAGTAAATCACAGCGTGAAAGTCTTCGGCCAATACGTTTTAGAGTTAATGTAATTTTAAATGACTTGATTACTGGACCTCTGCCATCTCGGGATCTTAATAACAGGCTCTCTCACTCTCTGCCAAAGATCTGCCATCTGTGCATTAGATCGATCATCGGGGGTCACATGACGCAACGATGCTAATCTAGACGATGCAGGCAAAACTAAACTAATTCAAAGATAAAAGATAAAACAGATCAGTGAAAGTAGCGTTTTGTGCTAAAGATGCTTCATTTACCAGTCAAATACATTTTTGAAAACACTACAAAGTACTATATTTTTTATTGAAACTAAGGCTTGTCAAGTTTATTTTTATTATTATTTGTAAAGGCCTACCTCCCAACTTTTCAATTTCAATTCAAAAGGTTTAAATTCAAACTTTGTGACATAAATACAAATGCAAATGCAAGGTATCTAATGCACGGTTTTTGTGAATTTGAAATGTGAATATAAAAATATAAACTACAAAATGCCATCCATACATTGTTTGGCTTAAAAATTTAGACGTAGCTCTCTCCACACATTAGCTATTAGAACTTCGATCAAGAGTCCGGTTTGAAGACCCCCACACATTGTAGCTTTGTATTATTAGACTCCGGAGCAGAATGAGATGGGTTCGAGTCCCGTACGGACCTCGAGCTGTAAAGACGTACCTTATATCTACAATTTTTTACAAGAACTAAATTGTAGACCTGAATCCATTCATTAAAAAGTAGAATCACTTCCCTAATTGCGGCAATAGTAACTGTGTAATTAGTAACTTATCATTCACCTAAAACCTCTGACAAGTGTACACTAAAAGTCCAATGAAGCCAGCAACACCGATAAAGATTTCAGCAAACGAACAGCTTTTCAAGGAAGTAACGCCTTCGAGGTATAAATCATCCCCAATAAAGGCGACTCCCGCAAACCACAGATCGTGTCTCGAAATAACATACCCTGATTATGAGGTGTTGCTGGCCCGACAAGGTATAAATAAACAATATCACGTTATTTCGGTGAAATCTGGCCAATAAATCCACCCAATAAAGATGTCTTGTCCACCTGTTGAGAACGTGATTTGGAATAAATAAATCCCACTGTATCGTCTTGCTGGGGGGGGGGAGGTTGTGTACACGGTTCACACAACTCTGAGACTGCAGGTATAAAAATAGTCTAAACACACGACAGTCCACGTGGGCTGGGTAACTTGTCGTGACCCGGTCGATTGGAGGCGATTGCCCAACAAGCGATGCCGAGCTTGTCTCTCCAAATCAAATAATAGAAATCTGTTTGGGTTTCAGACTTTGGCTTTTTTCCAGTGCATTTGGAGAGATTTGGTTAGAAACGAAAAGGTGTGTCATGTTCGAAATCAATTATATGTTAGGGGCCTATATTACTTTTGTCTACTTTGTCTACTCTACAATTCTACTATTATCGCCTTTGAATACACATTTCCATTCTCCGAAGCCAGTAAGCAGATGCGTGAAATTCGGCGGGCCAATGAGCGATCCGTATTTTAAATTGGAGACCACTGATTGGCTGCAATCCACCCGCCGGTGACGTCAGCATCTGCTTACTTGCTTTGGAACAACTCTACTACACATGTAACGTTGGATGCAAATTTTATATCTATCGGATCATTTCATTCGCACTTGCATAGCAGGTTTGACAACAAAGTGAACACATACACACATTACCAACTAATTCTGAGATAGGATAATTTTGTAAAATGCGAGCATAAACGGTGCAGAAGTTCACCAATAAATAATTACCCCTAATTCTTACTTTCACTGTGCAACCGTGAATATGATTCAATTACATTACGTATGGAAAATTAATTAATAACTGCAAGTGCATAATATTCTGTGCATTACAGCAGCAGACCTATAGCTCTATTTAAATTAATTGCAATTCCGCTCATTGCTTTTAGCACAATTCACAATCATATTAAATATGAATTCAATGATAAAAATATGAATTCAATGATAAAGCTTTCCCCGAAATCAAACCATGACACCAAAAAGCGAACAACTTGGCTGATGATGTCATCGGCAACAATGCCAGATAATAAAGGAGTCAGCTATACCTATTTGAAATTTTGTTGATAACTTTTCCTGCGTCCAGGCGATTCATATGTATTTTTAAGTGTTGTCAACCAAGGATATGGTCACTCTTCTACAGTAAAAAATTACTGAACATTATTGCGGATTAGTCACAAAAAATTCACAAAAATGTCCCAAATTTTTTTATTTTACAAATATTCGAAATCCTAAAAATCAATGAATTTAGAATATTTATATCATTTTTTTAAGAGTGCCTCTCAATAGAAGTCTGCATATACATGATAATTTGTGCAAAGTTTGGAATCAATCTCATAATTACTGGTTTCAGTGATTTTGAAGAAAAATCACTGGTATTGAGATGACAAACTCAGCCGATCATTGTATCTGCGACTGTCACGTAATGAGCATAGTAATCTAAAGCGGCCCGGAAATAGGTTAACTACAGTTCCACGTACAAGTGAAAGCGTAGAGTCGTGAGGACCGACTGATAAATATAGGCCTGAACAGATAGACTGATAGACTAAACTTCTAGTAGGGTGACGGCCGGTGTTGTAACATGGTGACAGCGATTAGGAGCCATCCACCTGCACTACATAGCTCGCGTTCACTTGTACTGCACCTGGGCAGGTTATAACAGGAAACATTTCCTGGATACTGCACATAATTCAGCCAGGAAGCGATATTAGTCGAGGAAGTATGCTTCGAATGTAAATATTTATTTTAGAGGGTATGTGTTACGATGTTTTTATGGAATAGCATCCAGGGTGTAGAGCTTTTTTAAAAATAACCCTTCATATTTAGTATAAAATCGTCTTAAAAATTGTGATTATTTTGTACTACAACTCTACGATTTTTTCGATTTTAATCGTCATATCGACACGATGCGTTTCAAAGGTTGGCCATGATTCAAAATACTTTCACGGTTACACGGATTTGAGTATATCGTGTATTGTATTGTTTCAATAAAAACTTTGCATGTAAATCACTCAAAACAAGAAGTAATCATAAGTCATAATTTTTTATTCACTATCGAAACCAAGGATATTATTTTATTGATTATTTAAATGAGATAAAATGAGGTTTAAATGAGAAATAGGGAAGATTTATTCAAGTAGACGTCGGAAAACGAGATGAAGTGTGGGAGCATGTGACAAGAGTCAAGCTTGGGAGGACAGAAGAGAGTGGAGTAAATTGGTGGAGAGGAAGGAGGAAGATGATGAGGAAGAAACACTGAGTCTGGCAAGCTTCTACAGTTTCATACCCTAGATAATGGTGAAAAAACACAACTCAACCCCGACAACCCGACATAGTTGGAACTGAGTTAAGATTGTTATTATTATTATTTACATATTCAATCTGGTTTCACCTCAAGAAGGATTTGGTACATAACATGGATTCTTATCTAAGAAAGTTTCATCCGGCATCCATATTGGTGTTGTTCCCTGAACTCATGCACCCCGCATACAGAACAACGCCGCGTAGCACGAGTGCGCTTTGCATATTTAATCAATGTTACATTGCATAATAATGTTTACGTATAAAGACACATTCACAGTCGCAGATACACGATATGATAACACACACGGAAACAACTGCGATTGTAATTTCAAATAACAAGACTCCTTCACGTTACAAGGGGGAGAGCGGGAAGTCGGTGTTCAAATGCATTTCCCGGACTGGACTAAACGTTACCTAAATCTGTTGTAACTCGCAACAAAGGAGGGTTTTTACATGAAAATTGTTAACCTTTCTTTTGAACGATCTTTACCAGTATTCCTGGTGCAAGTTAACACTTAAGCATTAACTTTTCTTCCTTTCACGGGTTTGTATTTTGGCTAAAAATATTTCTTCCTGATGTTGAGATTCACTACTTTGAGATTCACTGACATTTTTCAAAATTATAAATCTCTCCGAATCTCTCTCACATAGCAAAGAAGTCGCTAGACACACATATCTCGCGCCCTCAGCATCGATACAGACTTTTGTTGACAAATCATTCGTCATAAATGTACAATTTAATTTGTTTACCAAATACAGCAGAGATAGAACAAGAAATCAAAACATACACATAAGGACGGATTTATACGTTATAGTAACAGCCAAGATCATTTTGTTACCACTCATTGCATATACACACAAACGAAGCAATAGTGTAGTTATATTTAATACAATTATTCAAAAATAATTATAAAATTCATACCGACCGGGGTTTGAACCCGGGTCTCCCACATTCCAGGTAGTTACTAAATTCGTATCCAAGAGAACGAATGCTGCCTTCATTTGTGAGCCTAATGACTGCGCGTTGATCCCCCCCCCCCGCACTTGCCGTTGGCATCGGTAGTTTTTATTAGATAATAAATTAAAATAAAATTAATTATAGAATGGGCACACAACGAAACACCAGACGCTAAGTTTTGTAAATGATTAATTACCGCTATGTTATTGATCGTAAATAATCAAAAGGTTGAAAACAGCTGTGCGAAGAACGGTAAATATAATAGATGAGAATTCTAGTAAATTGCGAATGACCTACGCGTATATTCACATGAATGAACGCGGGTGAACAGCGAACGTGAATTGAAATGAAATATAAAGAACTGACTGGATTGTGAATAATGATTTCCATTCCAAAACCTATAAATAAGTCTCTCATTAATTCCGGGACATGAACTGTGCTGAATTGATCGAATACGTGATGAGAGGAATGTTCATGAAAACAAATGAGTTGGTAGAGAGTCTTTCTTCTTGAGGTTGTGAAAGGGTCAAGTTTGGGTAGGACCTAAGGTAGGGTTCAATCGAAAAGAAATTCAAATTAAAAAATGTAAAAATAAGAACGTCTTTGTATTGAGTCCAAGCTGAGCCCATAGCCATGACGAGTTGGTCACATTATTGTTAGAAATTCCTGTTGTCACATTTCTTACACATTACCAACCACAACCATAATTATTTTCGTCAAGAAATTATATCTGAACATTTTAAAGTTGATATCAATTACCCAATGTTTATTTTTTCTCAAACTTTCACAACAATGGTATTTTTGAGTAAAAACCGAATAAAAATAATAAAATAAGCATTAAGGAGTGGGATGAAACAAATACGTTTTCTCCTGGTGTAGGTTGGTTAAATCAAGATTACCCCCCCCCCTCCCCCTCCTAACACACAGATGGAAGATGATCCACGTAACACAACTTTCCCGTCATGTCAAGTCCGTCACTTAAAAAAAACATCATTGTTGATACACAATCTCAACTTCGCAACATCGCCAGTGTCGTGAATGTAAATTATGTGACACACTGACCTGCGTCACACAAGAAGAAGAGGTGCCTTCATTTATTATAAATTATCATTTGTAATATTTGACCCCTCTGGCCAGGTCGGGCCCCCTCGGACTCGGACATCGCGCTGAGTCATCCAGAATGTTATCAGCAAAGAGAAAGTTTTTGGTTTGCTCGAGTTCGATCCATTGTGCGATTTCATAGTATTTACATTGTCTTTAGCACGTTACCTATCTCGTAAAACATATTGGTATCAAAAACCAGTGTGTTAGGTATATAGAAACATGATTTAAAAGAATTGTTCATTTTATTTAAATTTAGTCACACAGCACAAACATTCTAAGAGGAATGTGTCGTAATAACGAAACAGAATTAAAAATATAATTTTATAAGATCGGTCAAATCGTGATATCTGTTTTGTGTAATATTTAGTAGCCTATAACAACAAAAACTAGCTATAGTTGGATGAGCGAAGCGAAGACTTCAATTTCACTGACCCCCAAAAATTTAGTTCGTTTTTTTTTTTTTTTTTTTTTTTTTTTGTCTGTTTGTTAACTCTCTACCAGGCAAACGGCATATCCGATCTTGATGAAAATTTGACAGGACCTTCGAAATCTCTGAACTTAGAGGTGTATTGTTTTTGGGTACAATCGAAGAAATATTTCTCATGAATATCGTACTTTTACGATTTTTTTCGATTTTTAGTGCGATATTTTCGTGACATTTGGGTTAATTCTGACCAAACGGGTGGGGGCTACAACGTTCATATTATACATGGACATTAAGGTTATGGTGATGTAGTACCTTTATAAAAGAAAAAGTTGAAAAAGTGAGCCAGAATCCATAGAAATAAAGCTCTTAAATATAAGGTTTTTGATATGTGGTGCGATACTCTTCGTGCCATTTGGGCCAATTCTGACCAAACTGGTGGGGCTACAACGTTCATATTACACATGGACATTAAGCTGGTGATTGTAGTACCTTTTAAAAGAAAAAGTTTAAATAGTTAGCCAAAATCTATAGAAATAAAGCTTTTAATATAAGTTTTTTACGGAAAATAATACCAATTGACAGGTAACAAAAGAAACTTGACAACAATCAGCTACAATGCGTAGGCAGCAAAACAAAGAACTTGCAAAAGTAAAGATATCCCATGCAACCTAAACATTTTTAAAAGCTCATCCATCAACGCGGCGGGACTTTAGCGTTTTCCTAGTTTAATAATTGAAAAGCTTAATGCCAATTATCTTTGATGAGAGCTTTATATGTGAAAGTGCCAAACTTAGATTTACAACTTACTAAGTATCTTTATGGTGGCGATTGCAGTTTTTTGAGTGGCCAAGTTCCCCACAAAGAAGAGTCAGAACTTACCTGTAACAGAAAGAAAACACATTGAAACACAAGTTGATGAGCAAGCATGTTCACTGGGAATCATGGTATTATTTAGTAAGGGCGCGTCAAACGTAGGTCATAATGCACACCAGGGACTGGACTCGAACCCAGGTATTGCTCCATGCTTAACAATATTGTTCAATATTATATGACAGATTGATATATTTAGACTAGTTTGTTGATGTATTTGTACAATTAATAAATTAACGGTGGTCTAGTTGGCTAAGGCGCCTTCCTGGAAAGTGGGAGACCCGGGTTTGAACCCCAGTCGGGATAATGTTTTAAAATATCTGGATTCCATTTTTCCCCCTTTTTTACACAGACAACACAACTAATGTCTCAATGATGTCGGTTGTCTTCTATATTTCACATATTTTATTGGGACAATACTTGAAAGGTAAACCCATCTCTCAACACCGACACACCATCTAACATCCATACAACAACACACACACTGCTACAATTAATTTAGCCTACACCAATAAAGCTTCACACACAGAATCTCTAAAGAACTCGACATAACCCCGTTCCATTATTCGTATACCCTAGTGGCGTGCATTACGGGGTGTCCTTTTCTCTTCCGCTACAACAATAAAACATTTGAATATATTAACATTGTTATTATTATATATTGAATAAGTTGGTAAACAACGGCGTATCCCAGCCCAGCCCATAGCGCGTTGCAGCTGTGTTGAATTGGGTTTAACTTTTAATTCGCTCCTGCGAGCGAGGATTGGGAGGGGGGCGGGGTGGGGAGAGGGGGAAATAGGTTACAAAAAAGGTATGAGGGAAAAAACGTCCGAAGATCCAATTTCAAGTTCCGGGATGGGATTTCTTAGCGGAACGGAAGCTATACTGCGTACGACGTAAGCTGACTGATGGATAATTTTGTTTTAGAAGCAATACTGTGCACGCTGTAAACTGACAGGGAAATAGTTGAGATATTGATGAAGAAATTTTTTAATTTTGTTATTTTTTGGTTAGTTAATGGGTGTACACCATGGTATTATGTGCATAAGGATAACATGGGTGTATATACCTAGGACGATTTAAATGTAGGTTAAAGTAGGTTATCACTTACCTTATATCTTGTAAGATATATTTATAACATGAAATCGCTCACATCAATCAATCTTCAATGAAACATTAAAATTAATGCTCATTATCGTGTACAACGCACATCTGTACAGCAACAACGTCTAACTAGGGAAACGCCAAAGTCGTTGTTAGACGAGTGAGTGAGCCATGTGTTGAGTACCCGGTAACATTTCTTTTCTTCCCCTTACCTTAGGCCTCCCTAGCCTATCATATAGGCTACATTGGAGCATTTTGGCCTAAACTATGGCCTAAACATTTACACAACTCCCGGACCAACAATCTAACATTAAGCAAGACCCGGCAGTCACACGGAATATTCAGTTGAAGACTGCCAACAACAGCAACCTCCGGCACAGTGATTTCCACCAATACCCTATTATCAATACGAATATAATTATCAAACTTAAATGCTAATGTTCCCGGGTACTCACCACATGACTCGCTCACTCGTCTAACTACGACTTTGGCGTTTCCCTAGTCTAGTTGGCTAAAGCGCCCTTGTAGCCGAAATGTGGGAGACGTGGGTTCAATCCCCTGGTCGGGAAAGATTTTGTAATTTCTAGATTGCATTTCAAAAATAATTAAACATGTTTGAAATGCATATAACGCATGTGTAGTCCATCATCTGTGGCAATAGGGCCTACTATGGTTAACATAGCCAGTACGAAATACGTGAAAATATTGCAAGGTTTACTCAATCTACGTGCGGAATTTGGGGGTACCTTGACGTCCAACATTCGACTGACCTTGCATGGACACGGCATTTCACGGCCAGGCGAAAACAAACAAAAAATATATTTTCAAAATCTAAAACATTGTCGTTAAAATAATTTCTAAACATTGGAAGTCTATTTCTCAGTTTATTATTTCTTGTAGGTTTAAATCGCAATGAATCTTGCTGATTTTGTTAACAGTTCTCAATAAACTCGTACCGGATGTCCGTTTAAAATTTCAGCGCAATTTGTTCAGCGATTCGGCTGATTTTCAACGTACACACACACACACACACACACACACACGCACGCACGCAGAAAAACCGTAAGGGCCGTTTAAGTCGAATGGAAATCACTACGTTCGCTACGCTCACTCGTTCAATAATTACAAATTCTTATCAGTCTCATAAATAAGGCCATGCAGTTTATTTTCATAAACGCGATGCGCTCCATTTCCGGTTGACCTTACATTGATGATGTTGATTGTTGATTGATGACACCGGGTGTGCAGATTATTAAATAAGCAGGCTGGATGGAAGTGGGTGTTAGTATTCTACTCATGTCAGAGCCATCGCATTGCACCAGGCACCGAGGAAAATATCCACATATTGTGCTTATCAGATGCAAAGTCGTGGCAAAGTATCAAGTCCAATATTCACAAGTTTACTTTTTATCTACTGTGAAAACTAAAAAAAAAAAAAACGTAGGCCTATTGGCAATAACAGACTGTATGGTACCAACACCCAAGATAACAAAGAATAAAAATATACTAATGAAAATATTATTCTTAATATTAGTATTATTATCAGTGCCCATCCTCTTTCAATTCAAATTCCAAGGGACGACAAAACTCCCGTCTGAATTGAAAAAAATTGAAATGCTTTTGCATTACGTAGTCTTACGGGACTATCCCTGACTTCTAGAGGGACTTACCACTATTTTGAACATAAAATGTTATATAGGACAGACCTGCATACTGAGAAAAGTGATCTCAATCTTCGTACATGATAATTGCTTTCACATTGTCGGTACCGTTTTGTCCCCCACTTCATAAAAAAAAGCGCAGGAACAAAACTGAGAATGGGGAAGAGGCTTTGCTAGAGAAATAAGGCAAACAGAACCAAGGTGTATTATTAATTTTCCTGCATAATTCAAAAATACATAGAAGTACCGCACTTGAGAAGCTAAGTGCTAACTGCTAAGCATCTAGTATGAAAGAGAAACACTTGTTCATATTGCATAAAGCGGCGATAACCTAAGTTAATGGACCGGAATGTAAAAGAAAAACTGTATAGTTTCCTATCCTGCAAACAAGTCTTGACTAAACAATTATGAAATCATCATGAATAACTACCGACCAGCAGGTATATCTACATAATTACTCACTACCATTAAAAAATAACATATTTGCTGAGGAGAGTATATTTAGCGGACTCTTATTATTCAAGGCTATGAGAATATTATTGGTATGCAGAAAAATACCGGTTCCTCAATTGAAGTGCTGCCGGTATGTACACGCATGAGATCTTGTAACGTAACAAAAACAACTACCTACTGATGTCTTCGGGCACAATGGACATGAAACTGGCAAAGAACGCACAATGAAGAACCTAATATTTAATGAAAGTCGCTGTCACCTTGCCATTTATTTAGATGTAATTAGGGTTTTTATTAAATTGTAATAAATAAGCAAATAAAATAAATAACGATCTTTCTATGACACGAAACATCTATAAATATAATAGGGTAACGTCCCGTAGTTGATTGAGAATGGGCAATGGTAGATAGATGGACAATAACAATATAATGGGTAAGTGGATTTTAGTGGCACGTGCATCTACCAGAAATATCACATCGGTTTGGGTATTCGGGAAACACCCTATGCCGATAGTCAAAAACAAAAGGTACCCGAAATCGGGTAACAAGACAATAAAATGTATTTTGGAGGGATGGTGGAGGGGCCGGTCCAAGATTTACATACTTTATTGGTGGAGGTGCCGGTGCAGACAATTTTTTACTTATACATTTAACCAAATGCCATTCAAAGAAAATCCAGACTGTAGGGGAAAAATTGGGACTTGGGAGATAATTATAACTAAAGATTCTTCACAAGTAAAATTCATTATCAGACCTATTTTAACATGTAATTACTATGAATAATAACAGCTGTCTTTTCCCTACCCGATCCGACCCGACTGTCAAAACCTCTAACCGTACAGCCGCCCTATAGAAGTTTTTAACAAGTAGGGCCTATCTAATTTTTTAATCAACCTTTTGCAATTGCAAGATCCAGGCATTGCTCACCATGTCAATAGTTTTTGGAAGTCGCAAAAGGCGCTAACATAGACTGCAGTAACAAGTTACCCGTGATTGCTGGTGGTTCGTGGTTGCTCAATAATTCCTTATAACGGAACCGAGGTAACCGGGTTCAAAGGAAGGAATGGAAAGGCAATCAACGCACTGGCTATATACCACGTTGCCTCTGGGCTACATGGGCTGAGACTATTGGGTTTCTCATATGCCCATTAGATATAGGCATATCTTTACGATGTGACTTTTATCTACGTTGGTACTTTGATCGTGTAAACAAAACTTATTTTTATCCATGGGAATTTACGACAGCTAAATATTGATGTGGATGAGATTGTACTTTGTATGAACCTATGTTATTCTCATTAGACTTTAGTTCCTTACGCAGGGTGTCTACAAATTTTCCATTACAAAATTCCCTGTATTTTCCTGGTTTTCCAGGCAGCAAATTTGGCTTTCACGCACATTATAATGGAGGAAAAATTGTTTATAAATTTTATGTCGATTTCGTCGGGAATTTTTAACACCATGACAAGGCAAAATAATTTAATAATTTTTTTAAAATTGGGAATTTCTATTTTCAGCAACAAAAAAGGTATTGAAATTACTAAAATATATATATTTTTTACATTTCTAGTAAAATTACAGAAAAAAATCTCTGACTTCCCCCGATTTATTAAATTTCGTGGCTTTTCCAGGTTTTCCAGTCTTGTAGACTCCCTGCTTACGTTATCAATCAATCTAGTACCGAGATCAAGGCAAAATCAATCACACTCACATAGATAGATAGACAACAGCAAGTCAACGAATCAGTACAGACAATCCTCACCACATTCACATTTACGTTATGTAATTTTGTGTAAAACTCAGAGAAATGTGCCAAATTCTCAGGTCTACCTCTTGGCTCCCAATAGGCTACATAACTTCGCTTAGCTTCCCTATTTGCTGGCCATTACCCGAGTTATCTCGAATTTATACTTACACCAAATTAGAGTAGAGCAGAATACACTCAAAATAGCTTGTTCTATAAAAATAATCAGCACTTTACATATAGCGATGTCGGTTTTCTATTTATAAAAAAATAACTATTTTTATCGACTAAAGTAAATACAACTCTTTCAAGTTCGGACAAAGGATTCAATGTTAGTTCTAACCGCTAGCCCATTCATATTAGACTTATAAAAGCACTCTCGCCGCGATTCTTTGATATTTTTTAATTTGGGCATAGAATAAAAAAAGGCAGGTTTGTTTGTCTTTGAATCTCGCGCTCGGCGCAATGCATAGCAATTAGATTGTAATACATCAACAGTTGCATACTGCATTATATAGAGAATAGAATATAATTAATTTATTTAGCTAATAGGCTACAGCTATTTTCAATTGAGTATATAATCATTTACCGAATTTTACACAAATAAAGTTTTTTTAAATACATTTTTTTCTTCAATTTTCCAAAAGTGACCAAATTTTACAATTTCAATCACACTCACACATGATGCAAACATTTGGTCTGAAATATAACTTGTAGCTCGATGTTTGAATGAAAGTAAAGCATATGGTTGTAACTTTGAAACAATGTAGATTAGGCTACGAAACTAATAACTGAGGTGCAGCCCTGCAGCTGGTGAAGACCACCTACCACCCTGTTACGCCCCAACGTCATCACGACAGCCAGTCCACGTCCATCACTAGCAAGTTGTTTTAGGATAATTAACAGAGGCAGCTGGCTTGCGTTTTGATTTGCAGCTTTGAACTCGACAAAGGATCATTAGTAGGTATTGTATACACTACACTACACAGACTGGCTTTGGAACATTTTTTTTTTTTTAAGTAAACGAACGAACACGTGTCAGACAGCAAGCTGTGACAAAAATAGGCTCAAGACTATTCAACATATATACAAAGTATGTCGCGTTGTTTACGAAAGGGATATGTAGAAGAATAGTTGTTATACTTGTGTGAAAGACGGCTGGGTGCTTTTGAGTGTTGATATAATGCGAATCCACATGTATGTATATACTAGGAAAACGCTGCAGAAGTCCCGCCGCGTTGTTGGATGAGCGTAATTGGTGCATTGAGCTGCATGTGTTATGCGAATTTTCTGTTGTTCTGTGGAAAAATCATAACTCAGTTTCAATTTTTTTAAAATTAAATTAAATTAAATTAAATAAAAAATTAACTTTAATTTTTTAATTTATTAATTGCAATTGTTAAAAAAAAAAACGTAAAATTGCCATTTTTTTAGAAATAATTTCTCGATTGCGCTCAAATTTAACACTAACATATTCATAAAATTTAGGTTCTGCAAAAAAATCATTACAATCGGATAAAGCATGTAGGTGTTATAACTTATAAGTCAAAGAATTGTTTAAAAAAAGAAAAAACCCGTAAAATTTCGATTTTTATGATAAATATTTTTTCAATTGCGCTCAAATTTCACACGAATATATTAATTCATAAAATTAAGGTTCTGTGAAAAATCATAACAATCGGATTAAGCATGTAGGTGTTATAATTCAAAGAAATTTAAAAAATCGAAATAACCCGTAAAATTGCGATTTTCATGAGAAATAGTTTTTCGATTGCGCTCAAAAAACGTGGCAGTTCTAAGTTCAGAGATTTCGAAGGCCTCCATAAAATTTCATCTCAATCGGAGTATCGGTTTAGCCGGAATCGTGCGGACAAACAGACAAAAATACAAAAAGAAAAAAAAAAAAAAAAAAAAAAAAAAAAAACATTCCGGATTTTTTTCTCCAGTGTAGTAGAATGGAATCTTCGCTTCGCCCGCTTCGCTCGCTACGCTCGCTACGCTCATCCAATAAACAAAAGTATGTTTTGTGGCATATACGTCACTGGGCGAGAGAGGTATAACGCTTCAAACTCTGATTCGGGAGGTCGTGGGTTCGAATCCCGCTACTTGCAAAGGGGAAAGTTTTTGACGAGGTTCTCTTCAGTCTAGAGGCGAATGTAGGGAGTGCTCTTAAAAATCCCTGAGACAATTCTCTTCGCGTTTACTCCAATAACCTAGTTACTAGTTAGTCACCTGTAGAAGAGGGTCATACAGGGTAAGACTAATGTGTACCCTACAGAGGGAATCCCTAGGAAAAAGTTAATTTTTCACTATCACTAGTCTCGTGGTAGTCATTTATAATTCGTTGTTATTGTAGTTCTTGTGTTGCAAAACGCCAACATTAATTTCTGATGTTGAATCTGTTTTCGAATTAACGCTGGCTTCCATTGTAGTTGTTCGAAGAACGTCTTAAAATAAATGTCCTCATTATTACAACATTCTTGTACTCGCGCTAGCTTGAGAGATGCATGCAAGAACATGAGCACTGGGTACCGACGCGCTTTGAATATTTTCCCCACTGACTTTAGAGAAACTGAATAGAATGGCCCATCGAGATGATATACAGGAAGTTCGTCGGAATGGCCGAATGAGGAACAATCCACATCTAAATAAATAATACCAAGAAGAAAGATTTAGAAAAGTATCAAAGAGACAGTATTTCGTTCTTTGTAGGCGAAGGCACGTAGCATTGGCGAAGACGAGGATGATAAAAGACCCCACCAAGATAGCCAAATAAAATAGAAAATCCTCACAAACTTTCATCGATATGGAAAGGAGTTATACAATGTGGAAAGGGAAACGAATAGAAGAACCAGTAAAACTAGGGAACTAACGATGGTGATTATTGCCCCTTGCGAATGTGTTGTTGAGAGACTGTTAGATACTTCGACATGTTTGTTCGATTTGCTCGTTCAATTGTGTCTTTGTTACTATTAATTTCAGTATGGTTATTAATGCAAAATTCACGATCGCATTGCTAGTGGTAAGAATTTAAGGCTATTCGACCGCGTTTTTCTATTTTCCAAAATAAGCAACCAAGTCAAAATATAGTGAATGGCTTTGAAACCTGTCTATTTTAGAAAATCAAAACTATTTTTATCAAATTAATATCGCCACCTCAAAATAATTTCAAACTTCAATTCGCCAAGGCACATCATTCAACGTAGGGTGTAGGTGTTTTTGTGACATTAATTTTCAACTGGTTTTCTATAGACACACGCCGACAGTCAAAACAGAACGCCTTACCACCAGGATAATTATTTTTGTTGTCCTACAACGTCCATTTTTCTGGAAACATATATTTTTCGGATTCGATGTTGACATGTGATCCAACGTATTGTAGCTTCCTATAAAAGGTTGGACAGCGATGGGTTCAGGCCGAGGAGAATTCAAGACCAGGCAGGCAGGTGGGTAAAGTTCGAGGGCATTTGGCGATATTTGGTTACAAAGCGCAACCCCTATGCAATACTACACAAATGGTTTGACAATATTCGGAAGAGATGGTGGTACATCGACAAAAGAGGATCGTACCATCAATGGATTCTATTGTCATCCATTTCATTGAAGGCCGATCTTAGATGTCACGAATGTACGTTACGACTACAAATATCAATAGTTTGTAGAATTGCAATTAGGCCTGCTTGTGAATTGAAATTTAAATGCTTGGCATACATTTATGTGGGCCTAGTATGAGGTGTACTTGTGGACAGTGGCGTAACTAGCCCTTGTTTTATGGGGGCGAACAGTTTTGTTACCATGGTCTGATCAGCACGAGTATTGTATGTGGGTATATGGTCAGTAAGTAGTAAACCCAAAATTTTGGGACGGGTCGGGTAATTCGAGGCCGACCCGATAGTCAAAAAAGATACTTGGTTTTTGGGTAATAAAATAAATATTTTTGGGGGATGGTGGAGGTGCCGGTCCAGACAATTTTTTATCATACACAATGCCATTGAATAAAAATACAGAAAATAAGAAAATGAATTGGGAGAAACTCGTAATGTAAGACTATCCACAAATAATATTCAATATCCATTTTTCATGCAGTAATTACCCTACCCGACCCGACCCGAAAACCAGACTGTCAAAACCTCTACCCGTACAGCCCTAGTCAGTAGGCCTAGTGTCATCCAAAAATTATCTATGAATGTAGCAAAATAAGAAAAATATCTCAATATCTAGCCTATCTAGGCCTATTATACAATACCTCAATAAATACCTCATATCAAATCAAAAATATGCCCCCCCCTCCCCTCTGTCCAAATTTTAGGGGGGGGCGGTCGGCGTTCCTCGAAGTTACACCACTGCCTTTGGAGGTGGATTTGATGTTAAAAAATGTATTATTAGAATATTTTAGAGATAAAGTTCTAACGTTCCGTATCAATTGGTATTGAGAATATCAGAACGACTAATACAAAAAATGCGGTTATTGTCACGAAATGTGGTCAGATACTATACCAGACCTGTACAAAGAAGGCGAGTAAAGAAGTGATATCGATAGCGTGGAAACCGCAATCAATATTGATGACGGGCATTGCAACTTACAAAGTTCCACCATCACAGGTTATGCGATATCTAATTAGTGCCAAACATTCCGTTTCCAATGATTTTTGCATTCTCGGCTTTTGGCCACTTCTAGTCCGATTGTTGTGTTTTAACGCATTGTTGTTGTAATAATAATATTTCAAATATTTACTAAACTGTAGTCCATTGTTGTCTGCATCTATGTAATTAGATTTATAAAATAAATAAATAAAAGCTGCAGTCATAGTTGGGTATACTACACATAATCTCTATGAACGCATTAAAATCAAGAACAAATCAGATTGAACTATGATATTTTGATGATTTCTCGACAAATACAAAATGCAATGAAATGCTGAATAAGTAAGTTAGTTAATCTTCTTTCGAGTCGTCTCATTTATTATTTTCTAAACGTTTAAATCCTTTCAGAGTTATTATTTGAGCGAGCGAAGCGAGCGTCTCCACTTGACTCTTATGGCTCGAATGTCTGTTTTTGTTTTTTTCTGTTACTGCTTCGATACAGGTCGCACCGTTTCTCTGATCGACCTGAAATTTTGCACACATGTACATACCACCTAGGCGGGTTGCTGTATAGTTTTGTGGCAAAATCGTTCAAAAGTTAAAAAGTTACATTAAAGTTAATTGAAAGTTTTTTTTCAAACTTTAACGGAGACAAATCTGAGGTGGCCAAATCATTTAGAATGTCCGTCCGATCACGAATATGTTATTTTATTTTGATCCGATAAGTAGTGCAGTCGGAAATTACACTATAACAAAGTCCCGTTACCATGGCAACGGCGCACGTGGTTTCAGGTCACTATGCACTGGCCACCTAGAAGTAATCAAAACACTATCGAGGAAGCAGTGTATTATTGTAACCAAAGAGTTTAACAAGGAAATGATGTCAAGGTCTTCTAGATGGCGGTGGATTTTATCCATTCTCTCCTATTTTTCAAATTTTCAGCTAAATCGGTCAAGACCTTAAAGACTTATTGGTATGTAACATTATGGGAATGTCTTACTCGGGTCGTGTTGCACGTACCGGTGCTCGCTCAACAACGCGTCCAACTGAGCGTTTTCCTAGTATATTAAATAAATCCAGCAAGAGCATCATTGAGCGAGCGAAGCGAGCGTCTCCACTTGACTCTTATGGCTCGAATGTCTGTTTTTTTTTTTTTTTCTGTTACTGCTTCGATACAGGTCGCACCGTTTCTCTGATCGACCTGAAATTTTGCACACATGTACATACCACCTAGGCGGGTTGCTGTATAGTTTTGTGGCAAAATCGTTCAAAAAGTTAAAAAGTTACATTAAAGTTAATTGAAAGTTTTTTTCAAACTTTAACGGAGACAAAATCTGAGGTGGCCAAATCATTTAGAATGTCCGTCCGATCACGAATATGTTATTTTTATTTGATCCGATAAGTAGTGTAGTCGGAAATTACATTATAACAAGTCCCGTTACCATGGCAACGGCGCACGTGGTTTCAGGTCACTATGCACTGCCACCTAGAAGTAATCAAAACACTATCGAGGAAGCAGTGTATTATTTGTAACCAAAGAGTTTAACAAGGAAATGATGTCAAGGTCTTCTAGATGGCGGTGGATTTTATCCATTCTCTCCTATTTTTCAAATTTTCAGCTAAATCGGTCAAGACCTTAAAGACTTATTGGTATGTAACATTATGGGAATGTCTTACTCGGGTCGTGTTGCACGTACCGGTGCTCGCTCAACAACGCGTCCAACTGAGCGTTTTCCTAGTAACTATATATCGTAAGAAAATTATATACTCTCTTGGTAGTGAATCTTTCTAAAAACAATATTGAATTCATCGATTTATTATCCATAAATGTTCTAATTTACCAATAATTGTCTTCCAATTATTGGAACAGTTTTGTTTAATGATGTAAATCACTTGTGTTTGTATTTGCGTGAACTGTCGGATTGGAATTGTTCAAGAAATCATGGTCGGTATGCCAAGATGGCAATGATGATTGAGCTTCGTGTTTCATCGCACGGGCTAACTTCTACCAGGTCCCAGACCAGCAGAGCAGAGTGCTGGCTGGTTGCGGCTCGGCAACGACCAAGTGGCTGTGGAGTGGATGTGACACTGATCAATGGGAAATCAATCCACCCACCACCCAAGCACCTGATGCCTCAGTCTCAGCTCAACCCGCATGGGTCGACGTCGAAGGGCGCGACGAAATGAGAGCAACTACAAAATGGAACTAACTTCCTCGACTCGAGGCTATGAGTGAAACCACGTGATCAATGACACGGACTACACAGCAACTTAACTACTTGATGTATCTGACAACCATCACATCAACTTATGTTTCTACTGGTACTTTGTGAACTTTTTTAAACTGAAGAACATTACTGCCAAATAAGGCATGCAATCTTACAATCATCGTCTTTCTTCACGAACCATCTGATGTACGATATGGATTTTATAGAATCGACTATAGATACAATCATATTCATAACGGTACATGTACACAAACTCCAAAGACACGTATACACTTTGATTATATCGACAGTTCGACAAGGTTTCTTTTTAGGGGGGCTAGCGAGTACATCTGCACGATTGCTGAAATACGAGTAGTTGCCAGTTGGGATAAGGGAAGGGAATAAGATAAGGAAAGTGACAATGTTTTTTAATGTAAGATAGCAGCCATTCTAATTATTTTAGAGATGGGTAAGATTGACACAAACTTTATTTACTTTTTAGCAGTTGATTCTCAAATTTATAATATTGGGGAGTTCTCAAAATGTTGAAATAAGCACTTTGATTGTAGCAATTTGGTTATTGATAAATTCTTGTTCCGCTCTTCAAAAACGTATGGTGGAGTTTTGCCGTTTTCCTTTGTCCCGTTAGTATGTACTTGAAATGATAACAGCAAGTTCAATTAAAAAACAAAATTAAAACAAAGACCTAATTTCAGTGGAAATAGCATTATGTAGCGTTTTCGAAACGTTAATTGCATATAGCTCATCTTAGTGTAAAGCAAAATTCTTATTTCACCAATCTCTATGATAAAGCTGCATCATTGGGACAGGGAATTATCTAATTGAAAAATAAAGATCCAATATTGGACTTTTGAGCCCATTTTCGCGACTTTCCCACCGCCGCGCCGCGTTGAAACAAAGCCCACCGTTGGGGGGCGGTGAACGCCGATCTCAATAAACAAAGTCGCAGACTAGAGGGGCGGGGCTATGCGGGATTAATGTCTAATCGATTGATAGACACTGTCAAAACACTAACTGAACGTTATCTGAATGATCGGCGCTGCAGTGGCGTGGGGTCCCGTCCACAGAATGAAGATCAGTACTAAAAGTTATAGCAAGGAAAAGTGAATAATATGTTAGGCCTGGCATACTCGTTATTGGTGGAGGGGGGAGGGGGCGATATTCTCGTTTGTGGACTTGCGGGGGGGGGGGGGGGGCCCTATTGTTTTAGAAACTTTGTGTATTGTAAGCGATTTTAAGCGTTTAAGGGCACGTTCAGGATACAATAAGTCACTTTATTGAATTCACTTACGTCAAAAAAAATGTTTTGTATTATTTTGAAAAAAGGGGGATTTCGAGAGGAGGCAAAGCTTACACCTGCACTTACAACAGAATAGGCCTAATGAAGGTTTTCCCCTCAGGGGCACAATAACCACAACAATGTCTGCATACTTCAGTGGGTCTTAAATTGTCCAAGATCGAAAAAATTCAGATGAGTAAATCTGACAGAATTCTGCGATTCTCCTGAACACAGACAAATAGCCGACAGGCACAGGTGGTGCGACACTGTCGGGGGGGGGGGGGCTCTCCTTAATCCAGGACGAGCCGTAGTAGGGGTAGATCCTTCCTTCCAAGCTCAATATCTAACCGAACAAATAACGCACTTCGGATTGGAAATCAATCGAGGGTAGAAGGGCAGTAAACCCGGCGTGGGGAGGGGTGGGGTGGTGGGGAGAGTCGTAAAATACATCTGGGCTCTAATCTAACAGCATATGAAAATTGTATTTTGCTCACGGGCAAGCCTCTCGCCGGTTTATCGTCCTCCGCAGCCGTTTCAGTCAAATGCGAGACTTAGTTCGACCCTGGCTGTGAGTTCGACACTTTATAGCCCCAAGCGGGGTAATGAGATTTCAGACGGTGTGTGTCGGATGGACTTGATTCGATCAACCAATCAGGATGCTCTCAACACCCGCCCATAGCGAGAGACTCAATGGGCGTTATTTACAACTTTAGGGGAACGTGTATTCCGGGCAGAGAAGAGAGAGACTACTTTTTCATTATAAAACCAACATTCAACACGAAAGTGTTAAAGAAAAATTACGATTGGCAAAATTAATTATAATAGCCCATCACGACCAACGACTTCCATCACAACTTTTCCTCAAATCTCCAACGAATACAATGTCCACACGAGACACATTTCCTTATTTGTAAAGGAGCACCATATCGACACCGTATCTAATTCACACTTTCCTATTACGGTGAGATGATGTTTACGTTTCTCTGTCTCAATTCAACCAACATCATGTTAAATAAACTAGGAAGCTTCGCAAACGCTTTTTCAGGCGCGTTTATTGGATGAGAGAGAGATTTCATGAGAAAGATTTTATTTTTCAAAAACGTGGCAGTTCTAAGTTCAGAAATTTCGAAGACCTCCAAAAATTTCATCGCAATCGGAGTATCGGTTTATAGCCGGAATCGTGTTAACAAACACACAAAAATACTAGGAAACGCTCTGTTGGACGCGTTGATAAGCGAGCACGTGCTATAGCTTTAGACCCACATTGCAATTTATTAAAATTGTAAAATTTGCGACGTTCGCTGTCCACGGGGCCATGTTTCCAATATTATTTATTATTGCCAATGTAGGCCTATTTGGGTAAACCTTTAATTTGTGGATAAAATCCACCGCCATCTAGAGGACCTTGACATCAATCCTTTGGGAAACGTAACAAATAATACACTGCTTCCTCGATAGTATTTTGATTACTTCTAGGTGGCAGTGCATAGTGCGAACCTCGTGCGAGTTTTCGTTGCCATGGTAACGTTACTTTTGTTATAATGTAATTTCCATCTACACTACTTATCGGATCAAAATAAAATTAACATATTCGTGACCGGACGGACATTCTAAATGATTTGGCCACCTCAGATTTTGTGTCCGTTTAGTTTGAAAAAAAACTTTCGATTAACTTTAATGTAACTTTTTAACTTTTTGAACGATTTTGCCACAAAACTAATGGCATTCAATCGAGAACGAAGCTTGTGGATGGTCAAAATTTCAACTCGATCCGAGCCTCCGTTCGAACGTTATGGCGAGACATACAAACAAACAAACAAAAAAACAAAAAAAAACAAAAAAAAACAAAACCAGTGACTAATTTTTCCGGCAGAGTCAAATGGAAACGCTCGCTTCGCTCGCTTAACAAACAGAAAAAAAACATTCCGGATTTTTTTCTCCAGTGTAGTGAAATGGAATCTTCGCTACGCTCATCCAATCATACTAATGCAATGCACTCGTAAGTCATTACATCAATATCTGTAACAGCTCCGTTGGCGTAGGTAGGACTTAGAAGTATTGTACGGCCTCCTACATAGCATTATGCTAAAATGAAAATCAATCCAGAAATTTAAAAAAAAAAAAAATGTCAGCCGGGTCTGATTGCCAGTCGGGTGCTTAAATTAATTCATTTTGGATTGTTGGTGCATTGCTGGTAAGTAGAAAGTATAGTGGCTCAAAGACAACGGCCATGTATTTTGGCGTTGTTATCAACACGAAACACAAATTAGATGTTATGTCCTAGCCTATATATACTGTAAACAAAGTAAGCCTCAACTCATGTAAATGAGTCCATAAAGCTAAATCCTTCCTTCCTACTTGATACGGTATCTTGCAACGCCGTTACCCCAAGCGCATGCGCATAGCACACGACAACAAGGACCATGTCAACGAGGGTTCGCACGACATGTCGAAACGTACCGTAACATTCACATGTGTCCAGCTCCGTATGTTATCATGTTCGACTGTGGGCCAAGGTAAAACAAACTACTGTAACACTTGATGTGAAACTCATTGTTTGGAGGAGGAAAAGTGGTACGTAGGCCGTTGGTTCGATTCCTGCTCATGGCTAGCCAAGGAGATTCAAATGTCTGGAATATCCAAAACAATAACCACTTATATTAGTATTAGCAGTTTTAGGGCGCTTTAACACCAAAGATTATTCGCGCCTCCGAGATAAAACAATTTCTATAGGCCTAAGTGTGAGTTATTCCAAGGGAGATGTGACGGGACCCGTGATTGTATTCATCTGGGGTTTTTAAATTTTCTACATGTTGCCTCCTGCCCTTAGAAAATGATTTAACTAATTATACGCATGCCCTCTTATCCATAATAGGCAGTTTACCCCAGTAACGCGTGATCTATGCAATCAAAAGCTTTCGAAAGGGTCAAAAAAGATTCCAAATTTAAGCTTTCATTTTTTTCCTTTCCTTGAGTTATATTTTTAAAAATTTTTTTCTTGGTATTAGGGGCCCCTAATTTCCTAAACCCTTTTGGCATTTGATAGTAGTGTTTTTTTTCAAAAATGAAGAAATTCTTGTATGGATTTTTTTTTAAAAATTTTTTAAAAATACTGGCAGTAAAAAATTGGTCGGTATTATTTCCATCGATTTGTCCCCTTTTTTAAAAAGGGGTTTATTTTTGAAACCTTTTTTTTTTCGGAAATTTTGTTTTCAATACAGTTTTAAAAAATGTGGGTTTAAGACTGGCCATATTACGTAAAATTTTTTTTTGGATATTGTCAGGGGTATTTGATCAAGCCCCAAGATGGAGATTTCATTTTCATAACTATGTCCATTATTTCAGTTTCTTGGGTAGGGTTTAAAAATAAAGATTTTGATGGGGTTTTTTTTACCTGAATCTGCTAGATTTTTAGCAATGCTTTGCCCATTTAGAGTGGGGAGTTTACTGCCATTGTTGCAAAGTTGTGTTTGAAGGTACTGACACTATTTTTTGACTGTGATTTATTCCCCATTTATTTTTAGTTTTATATTAGAGTGGAGATTTTTTGTTTTTGATTTATTAGTTTGTTGATTTACAATTTCCAACCTTTCTTGACTTATTTTCATGTTATAGATTGGATGTTAAAAATTGCTTTTTGGCTGCTGAAATGGTTTTTTCATATATTTTCTTATAATTCTTGTAATTCCTCTGTGAAATGGGTTTAAAATGTTTATTTAGGCTGTACAGGCTTTTAAAAGTTTTTGCTGGAATTTTTAATGCCTTGTGTGATCCAGGATAGTTTAATGAATTCAGTACTCTTAATTTTAATGGTCCTTTCTGGAAAACAGTCATTAAAGGCAATCAGGAAGGTATTCTCAAATTCATTATATTTATCATCAGGAGTATCTGATTGGTAGACTTTTCCCCAGTTTAGTGTTTGTAAATGATCATTTAGCTTTTGGATATTATCTTCTGAAAACTTTCTTTTTGTTACTGTTTTATTTTTTAGATTTTTATGTGCTTCCGGTAAGCAACAAGTAATAGTTTGTGCAAGATGTATCTGATAGGCAATTATTGAGCACATTCGTCTGAAAGGATTCGAGTGGTAGATGGTGAGCGAGATTGTCAATCGTCTGTTCAGATGCAGGAAAAGAGTAGATTCTTGTTGGTTCTTTAACTTGAAATGTTAGATTATGAGAAGTAAATAAATGTTCCAGTTGTTCATTGTTTTTAGATTTAAGATTGAAATCAATGTTAAAATCACCTAATATAACTATTTTCTTTTGTTCACCTGATAGTTTCTCAAGTAAGTATTCCATATTCTGGAGGAATGTATGCATGTCTCCTGATGGAGAACGATAAAGTGTTAATTTATAAGTTTATCTTTTTTGTTGTTGATCTGATGCAATGTTTACTTCAATGCCTGTGATTTCTATATGTTTCTCAATGCAGATTTTATTAATATCACTCCTTGTTTTAATGTGTTTCACCCATGCTTCACCAGCAAATATTGCAACACCACCATGGGTATGAGATGATCTGGAAAATGAGCTTACCTTTTTGTAGTTACTGATGTGTAACGAGGTTTAGATTACTTTCAGTGAGCCAATGCTCAGAAAAGCAAAGCACATCTATTGGAGTATTGTTTTCATTTTGGGAGTCCAGGAACACTTCAAGTTGTTGTTGTTGAGCTAACTAGACTCTGAATATTTGATGAAGGATATTTATAAATTTAGTATGTGTGTTGTTTTGAGCTAGGGGGATGAGCGGTTTGTTACTCTATTAGTTTTAGTTGATTTTATGCTTCCTTTGGATTGTTGAATTTGATTGAGTTTAGGATTAATGTTGAGGATGTGAGTTTCATTTAATTTGGCAGTCGTCAGCCTAGATGTGTTAGTTTTAATTGATAAGGGGGGGGGGGGGCGGGGAGGGACTCATTGATTTTGATTTGTGCTCGTTTACAATGAATAAGAATTAATCAAAAACATGTGTACAAAACTTTTTTTTCTAAAATATGACTACAGAATCAAAAATTCTTTTTCTACAATCTAAACCTAAAAAAACAATAATTATTGTCGTTTTAACGTTGAATGAATATAAAATCTTTGGTTTAAAGGTTAGGCTGTTCCACTATTTATTTCACGCTCACCCCTAGTCAATCCTTGGGAATATATGGGAATATTTTTGATATCGATATTTCATATGTGTTTTCCATACCGAAATGTGTTTTGTTTGCGTGCTTTATGGTGGTGGAAGTCTTTATGGTATGTTATTGATTCAGATTCAGGATCTATAATCAAATACTATAATACAATGATATCGCCTGCTACGCTAGCCACACAGCTCTTATCTCCAAGGTATTAAAAAAATCATCAACCAATCACAATTGCCGGTATTATACGGCTTGCAGCGAGTGAACTGAATGACGTAACATTCTGTTCATATCATCAGGAAGATAATTTCAGACATCACGAGAGTTCGTGACATGTTCATTACTTGAGCATTGAGATCAGAGCTGCTAGTCGTTCAAAGTCCTCGTTTGACGAGTTGGACACTTGCAGTATCATTATAATATAGAACTATTTTAGGACATTGCTTGAAGGCACGGGAAAGAATCTTCGAGATATCTTCTATACTTTACATATTTCGTACAACGAGAAGCAAAAAACCTAGCTAGAAAGTAGGCCTACATTTAAAAAAGTAATTCCTTCATTTCATTCATATATTCAACTGATTTTGACAATGGATGGAAGACAATAAATAACAACGCAAACATGTAAGATAACAAAACTGCAAATGCAAGTAACAGAAAGCGAATAAACGGGTAAAAAGTTCCCCCCAAGCGTTTTCTTGTTACTAACATCACCACAATGAAGACAACATTGGACTCTTCAATAATCAATCAAAATAACGACCATAACTGTTGATGTGAAAACTCGGAATAATTTAAACATGAGTCACATCTTAGTTCTGGCAGTTTGTCTCTTCCTTTGTCCTTTAATTTTATTCACTTTCTCTTCTAAAAAGACATCTTGTACTTGTACGTTGTACAGTGTATCAGTCAAGGTGAATAAAGAACTTACGAACAAGACCCAGAAGCTACAGTAGCTAGTGCAGGTTGTTAGGTTGTAATAACCTAGTCAGTCATGGCGGTTATGAAATCATACAAATGCAACAGGTCAGCGAGAAACTCTTCGTGAATAACGGAGCGGACATTAAAATTCACTGGCGTCTTCTCTTCTCTTCTGCCGGACACACCCACGTTTGATGAGCCTATTCACCGTTACCTCGGGAGTCGGCTCTCGGCGCTCGGCAGGCTTCGTAGACGAAGGCCGTTGAAAAACTAAATGTGCGCTCAATAAAGACCGGGTTTCAACGCTTTACCTAAAATAGATCCAAGATTTGTTCCAGCATCAATGGGAATGCTTGTCTACTCTATTCGTTGCTGTAATGCGGTACTAATATGTAAAAGATCTCCGGTTCGGGTATCATTTCCACACAACGGTAATGCTGTGCTCCTTTGGACTATGCTTACAATAGCATACAGATAGACACTAGGTCAGCTAAAGTAATAGGTCAACCCATTGTACTAGATGAGGTGCTGTGTGCGCACAATTAGGTCAGCAGAGGTAATCAAATCAGGGTTGGGCATGTTTTAGTAACTTTTGAAGCAATTTACTCTTGTGTAGTTACTCTTTCCAGTAACTCTTACTCAACTTAAACCCCATGATGAATCAACCCAAGTTACACAAAAACATATGGTCCTTCATTACAAATACGTTATTTCTGACATTTAAAGTACACTTTTGCTTGCCCAAAATTGCTATTGATTTAAAATAAAATAAGTTTCTATAGCATTACTTGTAACCAGCTTGTAACCGCATGACTGGTTTATATCAGTTTTGGAAAATGTGATTGTTTTAGTTTTATGGTATGAATAGAATTTTACCAATTATGAACATTGACGTTCAGCTAATCTCAGACTGGTCATTTGATGCGAGTAGATATCACATACGATGTGTGCCTAGGTATTGACCGAGTAGAATATAGTCCAAAAGAAAATACGTCATCCTTATCCTGGATATGACCAAAGGCGGGACCAACATCATTGCGTGGATGGGCTACAATGGCCGCTTTCCTGTCTCATTATGAAATGTTTGCATAATAACAAATTAATAAAAGCTAAAGATCGACAGACAGTCTCAAGACAAGAGAACCGGATGCGTGGCCGTGTGTGTTCCGGAAGTCGATTCGAGCGAAAACTTTCGGTGGATCCGAGCGATCCCAAGGTCAGTCAGGACTAATGCACAGCCTTCTAGCTCCTCGATGCGGAAATCACGAGTTTGCAAGGCTCTGGAGCTTGCGACGCTGACAACCGGCGATACGCGCCAGAGTTGACATAAAATGTTGACAAACTGACAAAGCATGGATATAAATGGACCATTTTGGAATGAATATAATTGATTTTCTTCATTGTCGGTCATTAAACCATGGAGTTATAAATAGTAGCCTACCGCTGTACTTGGTACTGGAGGACTAGTGTGGTCGCACAAGTTAGCACTTCAAATCGCCAGCCATTTTGATTGTTTACTTTTTACTTATGCATGAATGCTGTGGTAAACTAGGTAACCTAGGGTAGGTAGTGGCCTAGGCCTTGTCCATAACAATCAAAATGGCCCAACAGACTCAAACCGGAAGTACACGATCGTGGACGTGAGTTCCATTTGAGCTTAATCACCTCCTCATCCAGCTCCATGATTAAACGACACATATTCTGGTTATGTTCGGTTTCGGTTAAAAAATAACAAGTTCCGGTTCAAACTTCAAAGACAAAATAAAAAATGCTAGTTTCATTCGGGAATCATCGGGCATCGTCCTCAAGAACCTTCGCTTCCATCAAATCGAAAATTTAGGAATGAAATTGGGCCTCAATGGACTCAACATGCATTGCAGTTGCAGGTTGTATATTCAGCGCATCCCAAAGAATAACAATTGGCTAAACTGATGTCACACATTTCCCGAACCTTACAATCGCAGTAAATAATACCCAGTTGAGTGAAAGATTCATCAATGAATGAATAAACCATAGGCCTCTACATATTATTCAAAAAACAGATGTTGCACAAAATTGAGTTAATAATATAAAAGCAAACTTCAAGCAAAATACGATTGCATTTTCAGATTTAAACTTGGATTTAAATTCAAGTATATTAATTTTGTTCAATGCAAGGTTACACACGTAGGCAATGTAGGTGTAGTATACCTTCACCAACTGAGGCAAGTGCAGTGCATCTGTCAAGGACTCGGGTGCTTGAAAATCAGCAAGCGTCATTGCATTCAGCAAATACTATGTGAGTTTGCCCGGTTTGTTTGCTATGGCAATGTAGTCAGTGAAATGAACAAATAAACCAGTGCAGTGCAGTAAAACATGTTGACCATTCTGATTAACAGTTAATTTGTTACCCCCACATGTTTTGTCACCCTGTGACGTACCAGACGTACACGGATCAGCATACGTATGGGCCTGCATCCAGTGGCGTAGTGGGGTCGAAACGACGTTCCGGTTCTTATTTTCTAGCAGAGACGACGGGCCCCCCACTATTTTTAGTATTTTTATTGGTAAGAGATTGAATAGGCCTAAGTTTTAAAGAATACAAAATTTGGGAATTTGTGTTTGTATTTCGCTGCAAATTGGGTCAATTTCATTTGCAAAACGATAAATGTGATACTAATTTCTTTTTGGATTTTGGTGTTACCAAATGACACATTCAGTGGTGTATCCAGAAATTCATAAAGGGGATGGTTCAACCAATTATTTCATAGATGTAACGAAGGCTAAGAGGGATTTTTTTTCTTCAAGGTCATTTTTTGTGGAAATCTGTGCGTTTTAAGCATCACAATGGCCAACTTTTTATCTACGAAAATCCTGTTTTTTAATACAAAACTTTTCTCTTTCAAGGTCATTTCGGCGAAAATAAAAACCAACCAATATCCAACTTTGTATCTACTAAAATCCTTTTGAGGTCAGATGGTTATTTGCCTTTAGTACCTATTGCGATAAAACAGTTGTTACATATTCTCAATTGAAACGTTAAAGTGCACTTTCACACTTTAGTAAAAAGGGGGTTTGTCCCCCTCCCCCATCCCCACTATTTAGAGCTATCCCTCACTATTGTAAAACAACCAGTAACTTATGTATGGCAGCTTGCATTTTGTATGGGTTGCTAAGCTTAGAGGAACAGGCGGCCAACTGACCAGATATTCAGTTTCCACTCTGTCGACATAAAAATGCGAGTGTAATTTTATTCCATATGAATGATTTCAAACTACATCGCACAAACAATTCTCAAAACAATGCTGTATCTTGAACACAGGAAATGAAAGTAATACCACACCACACGCATGAAGCTTGGTTATCTTATCAGTTGCTTCCACCTCATTTGCGAACGTCACTGCAAATCGCAACACATATTAAACTTCACAGTATATTTCGTTCGATATCCCTCATTTGGCGTATAAATGATCAAACTATTGCAGATAAAAAACCGCTGACGCTTCAAAATCAGCGATTGGGAGCATATGTGAGCCGTAGTATCAGTATGGATTTGTTGTGTGCCAAAGATTGATGTGATGATAAGGGTGAAGTACAATACAAAAATAGACGCAATCGCATGAAGCGAGTTTTGAACCCAAGTATTTTAGAGTCATACGCTTCAGACCTGGGTGATATTAATTAACTTATCGACAACTTGTCTATATCGACGGTTTAACTTAGTTTAGTAAACAGCAATGGTGATCGCTCAAGCCACCACGGTCGGTAATAATGGAATCTGAGGACGCGGGTTCGAATCCCTTAATTTTTTGTATTATTATTATTTTAGAATGACACAAACACCGTTATAAAACACTCGTTACAATTAAACTTTAACGGAAGTTCTACAAACTACATCACTAAAGAAAACTTAAAAAATTGAGTCTTACTTGATAGTCTCTATAGGCCCTACACAATTATTTCACCAACAGGAAAAAAAAAACATTTGGAGAACGGAAGAGGAGGTGTAAATCACTCGACCATATCTTTATCCACGAACACGAATTAGGACAGCTGGCCAATCAAATTAGGCCTAACAAACCATCAAAAATAAAATCTTGACGTGCTTAATTAGTAAGGGCCCCAATCTCGTTCCATCAGGGCCTAATTCAAGGGAGCAATTATAATTAGTCCCGAAGCAACCCAACTGTTTAGCCCAGCACGCAATCTGACGTATACGTCTGGCTAATATCCCTAGGGACTTCGCACCTCGTCGAGATGATTTGAGATGGAATCTGTGTACACAAACAAGCCCCATCTTTAGGGTGGTTCTGGCTGCATCTCTCATTTTGAATCTGAATTCACGTCCCCTGAGAAAATGTCGACTACTGACTGCGCGTTAGCTAGGCGTCGTAACAACTTTAGCCTTTACGAGACGACAACTTGGGCATAGACTCATAGACGACGAGAAATCTTCGTCAACAAACAAGCAGAACTCTCGGGGGTTGGAGGTAGCTACGCGGGTAGCTATAGAGCAGGCGATTTGGTGTGGTGTGGTGGAGTTGAGTTGAGATATAAGAATTTGACTTCGTTAGGCTATTCTGTTTTCGTGAACAGCACAGGAAATGAATGCAAACACAAGAGTGTCTACTTATGTATCGAATTCGATGCTTTGAGTTTTGAGCTTTAAGACTCCTCTGGGTTTTTCAGATTGAAAAGCAAATTTTTCCAGAAAAAAATTTGGCTGAATGGAAAAAATACGGGTAGGCCTACGCCTTCTGATTTTGTCCCAGAACAATGACATCGTAATAAAATTGGCTTGTCCCCGTAAAAAATCTGAATGATTAGTAGGGTCTATTACATGGAGGTTTTTTGGGCAATTGGGGGAGAAAAAATGGGAAATTGGGATTCCAAAAATCCTATATTGGGCAGTGGGCTACAAGTCTAAACAATTTCCCTGACTTTTCCAGATTTATTTAATTCTCCGACTAGGTATTTTAGTATTTACCAGACTAATATAGACACCCTGTGACACTTCATACTGTGGCTTAGCTTTCGCTTATTTTCGCTAGGAACGAGAAAAGTAGGGATAATTCATTAACAAACTGTGATGAAATGTGTACTAAACTATTCGCCACTTTGTGCACCCCTCGGATGAGTACAGTTGAGTTGGCTGCGACTATCTCCCAACCCCTTGAGTACAACCCCCCAAACAAGACTCAGGTGCAACTGAACAGCTCGTGCACCGTTGCACTTCACAAAAATCATTATTCACTACCTAGCACTTGCAGTGTGTAGCCTACAATGGCATGGAGGGGGACGCAATGTGTGAGGCGTAGCGTAATAGCCATAATTAGTCATTACCAATGTGCGAAGTCATCAAAGTGAAGAAAATGTTCACATGCCAATTAGTGGAATATAATTAGGTCGTAGAACTTGGTATTTTCAAGAATTCTGTAAAGTGCTTCACCAGGCTGAAGGTTTGGAAAAATCAAATATGAAGTAGGCCCAGCTGCATTAGCAAAAAAAATTCATTTCAGAACTGTAAAAAGTAGCCTAGAGTGGCAAAATCAAAAGAGGTGTAAGTGTAGTGTACTGTAAAAGATCTGCCCAGTCACGTTAGTAATCAATACAAAATGATAAAGTTTATTTTCTCTATAAATAATAAATAAATAAATAAATTGTATTTAGAGTCTACCCACTCAGTTATATAATGATTTTCAGTGGGGGACAGTAAATCAAAGCGAACAAGCCAACCCTGTAGGCCCCGACGCAATCGAACGAGTGAGCGAACCAACCAAAGATCGATATTTTTAATAGGAAATAAAGCAATCAGTGGTATGGACAGTGCGAACACCCGCGAATCAACGCCAGAATCAACATCAACAAGGCCGATTCAGAACAACTCTGAATTTATTATGTGCTTCGTTGCTAGGACGGCTCCAAAGTCACCGTTTACTAACTCTTAAGACAATAACTGATAGACTTAAGTCCAAATCAGAAGTTAAAAAACTTTTGACTTGAGCGGAAAATCGAACCTGGACCTTCTGCATTGGAAGCAGATACGCTAACCACAAGACCAACGAGCCACACACACACACACACAATTCACAAATGACAATCAAACAAAGGGAATATGTTTATCCGGCTAAGGTGGCAAATGGGGTTGCGGTTTATGACGCAAGTCAAAAGCTTGTGACTCCAAGGGGCGAGGGTTCGAATCCCGCATAGCAGTCAGCCCAATAATACTAGCTCTACCTATTGCAATTAGCAAACTTTGGCTTCCTAATTATTTCAAATTCTCAGCTTCTTTGTCTCTAAATCTATAGCCCACAGACCACACCACTTTCTCAAACATATTTTCAGTGTCGAGAAAACGTCATAAACTACAACACACTAAATCACTTTATTTTGCAATCCAGGTCTCATTTTTGCGTTCGCTTATGAAAGTCATCCTCGTGTCTCTGCCTCATGTGCCACAAGAACCCTTGATCAACCCCCGATATCAGGGTGGTTTAGGTAGGGGGGGGGGGGGGGGGGGGAAGCGAGGGCGGCAGGAAAGAAAAGGAAAGCCAACATACGAACTTAAAAGTTTGTACACAAAAACTCATATCCTGGAGCTGGAGGCATACTCTAAAACCCTGACATCTTGTCTAAATATGTGATCTAAAACGAAACAAAACAAGCAGATAAAAAGAGAATAAAAAACTCGACAAGGTCTGAAACTCGAGCCCAGTCTAAAAACAAATTAAGATAAAAAGTTTGACATCGGTCTTGTCAACTTGGTGATCTAACCTTACTTATGATATTTTTACATTTTTAATGCCACGAGGTTCGTATATATATATCATATCGGCTATCTGATGTAAACAACAAAAAAGCTGAACTTGAAACAAGTGGGCTTGGTCCAGAGTCCATCCGGTACGACGACCACGGACGTAAAGATAGGCTACGGTAAATGAATATAACACGGAAGCAGCACGGTAGGGCACGTGACGTGATAACAGAGCTGATAACAGGCAGCGAGCGGGAGTTACCATGCAGCTCTGTATGAAATATGCTCTTGTTTTGTAACCTACGGCGGTAGGGAGGGATCCCGGGTTTTCAACTACCGCGTCAGTTTGGGCCACTAAGTAGCATCGAGGAACTTTACACAAATCCTAAATTTGACAGTTTTGTTTACATTAAATTATATTGTCTTTTTATAGCCTGCAACACATCAATTTTGTCGGCATGTTGTCAAAACTAGTTTTTACACAAATTGAAATATTACTATTTCATATTGGTAGTTACTAGAGTTACTAGCCTAGTTAGGCCTTGTATATTATAGGACCTTAATGACTGTGTATTCATGGGCAGGTAAAATTCAATAAAATAAAATAATCTTAGAAATGTTAATGATATCAATAACAGTATATAAAACGCTGCAACAGGGGGGGGGGAGGGGGGCGTCCAGTAGCAACCAAGCGAAAATATCTATACGAAGACAGTAGCGGCCTGCTGGTACTAAAAAATTGCGTTTTTATAAATTCGTATCAACGTGGTAGGTAAATTACCTTGTTGTATGGTATGGATTTGAGGAAAGGTTCGATTGTCATCCTCTCATTCTCAAGTTTCAATTCAACGTGTTTTTTTTTTAGCTCAGCTGTTTTAACATACAGCTGCATAACATACCTACTGCTTGGGCTTAGGCTACATACCAACGAGGTACATACGGTGCGGTAATAGTGTAGTAATAATAATAATGCAAATATAATAATACGATGCACAAGTGTTCGGGATGGCGAGAAGCAATACGTAATGTCATTTTTAAACAAATAAAATTGTTTAAAAATATAGCCATTATTAATTAAAGATAGTCTCAGGCCTTCCCTTGGATTTATTTGATTTGATTATAGCAGTTAGCAGCAAGTCATAGTAGACCTTGAATAGAATCATAAATACATTGAAAGTTGTACCATTGTGATTGGCTGAAGTTTTTTAAATTAACGACGTAAGCATCACGTGGTGGAAGTTTGGAAGTAATCTTGGTACCGGTAAACATGCTCTTATCAACTGTAGGCTTAAGTTATGTGCCATAAAATGTGCCGGGCCTGGCGTGATACTTGGAGACGTGTCAGTGGTAACAACTAACAAACGATAAACCAAGAGAACAATACAAACTTTTCGGCTCGGTTTGAGTCGAAAGATTGCCACCACAAACCACAACTCACCACTTATTCTCCTCATTGTGAAGTAATCCAGAATTTCCGAGAACTCGAACACAGCAATCCAAAGTAGGCCTAAACCTTGTTCACAACAAACGAACACTCGAAATCGTACGTTTTAGTTCACACACACTTTGATAATTAATATTAATACGAGAAAATCACCACTTTAAAATGGCCATTTTAATCCTGCAATATTCACGTAGTAAACACACTTTTTTACGCCAAGATACACGTACGGCTTAAAACCGAACTGTCAACACTGCAACGAACATGGGAGATTTAATTGTGAACAATGAATTAAAATTCAAAACATATCAACGCGCGCACACACTGAGAACATTCCTGAAGGACCTCTCAAATGTAACACTTTCGATAGATTCGAATGTAAACATGTAAACGCCCACTTCTACGCGTGTCAACAATTGATTAAACGTGTGCGCGCCACGAGAAAGCGCCAACGCACACATACGCCCGACGCGAGAGCTGAGGAAGCAGTGGCGTGGATGCAGCAGGTAGCAGCCACAGCGCGCCGGCGAGTCCATCTGTGTTAGGTGCGATTGGAGGGGTGCAAGGAACTCGAGCGCCAGAATAGCTACTATGCCGCTATCTAGCGGCCATCGCAACAACTGCTACGAGTTGCTTTCAGCGGGAGTTTTGTATATATGCAATGTAAATATTGTTGTAACTCAAGGAAAAAAATAAACAATAAACAACAATATATTAAACCAAATAACGCAGAAAGCAGTGGCGGAACTAGGCACCCGCAGGGCCCGCAACTGAGGGCCGGCCCAGGCTGTTTAGGGGGCCCGTTAAAAAAACTCAGAAAAGAAAACAGTATTTCACCCTGTTTGGAAAATATTGTATTTGTTTTCGTTGCTCAAATGACCGTTTTGTACATCTAGCGGTTTGAAGATGAAATGTAGCGGATATTTAGGAACTTTCAGCGTCCACAACACAACAACTCACAAAACTATATTATTTTGGTATTGCATTCAGCCCACAACTTTTTTCTAAAACGCACCAAACGCACTTTAAAAACCTGATTTTCAACATTTCCGCCTGCGGCGCTATTGTTGCAGGGCTTTGCCCCCCAAGCCCCGCGTGCTTGGTCACTATATAATACCCCCGAGATATTATATATCCCGCCCGGGATGAAAAGCCTGAATTCAACACTGAGCCTATGGATGCATGTATCTGTTAGGGGGGGCCCCATAGAAATTTTGCAGGCGGGCCCATGAAACGAAGTTCCGCCACTGGCAGAGAGTCAACAACTATTTAATTAAATGGACAAAAATGATGATAATGATCACGATAAACGGCGGTTGAAGTTTAAAAATCAAAATAATTATGTTATATATATTATTTTGCTGACATACCCTGGTACATTTGCACAGTGCAATTTTCAGAGGCCTGTGCAGAAACGTAGATAATATTTTTTGTGACATTAGACAATCATAACTTATTCCTAAAGTAAGCGTTAAATTGTTTTAAGATGGAGCATGATCGTTTTTATAGTCAGTGCCAAGTGGACAATATTTAGTATATCAAACATTGAGTGAAATATTTTGCTGGCGCGGTTAAAACGTTCTTTGTTGAAATCCTGTGCGTGATGTTGTGAAAGTGAGTAAAAATAGTGGACTGAATAACGAAGATGCACTTTCTCAACAGCCTTGAACTTATGTCAGATCAACTAAAATGCACGCGATCATGTGATAAACGGTTGTCCAGAAACTGAAATAAAGAAAGTAAACAAATGGGCAATCCAAATCCAAAATATGGATAATTCCCATCAAACAGAATATTAACCTGCGCGTTTATACGTTGAACGTTTACGATGAGATCCTGTACGAAAATCTGCGCAAACAAAATGTGTACCTTTTTTAGTTTTCCTTGCTATGTTATTATTGTTCGCGTCTCAATTCAACCGCAAGACTGGGGATTGAAGAAGTTATAGCTATCGACGCTAGGTTGCAGAACCGTACGGTACGCCTGCAATGTGACGCGCAGGCAGCCCGCTGTACACCCCGCACACTACACGATGCGAATTATTCACAAATAAATCGCTCCAGCCTAAAGTACGAGACATTAAAGCAAAAGTTTTGACGAGCAGCAAGCAAGAATGTTTATTTATATTACTGCCAAGGCTCAAATATGTATCTTGAACAGGTACCGAGCTAGAGCATGTTTGGGAGGTGGTACCACTGTATACTTTTCTTTGCTTTATCATTTTAACATAAGAGTGGTCGGAACTAGCGAGCGTGCTCAAATTTTGCGGTCACTATCTGAACTAAAGGAAGCGTCCTACCCCCTTCCCCGCGGCCCGCAGCAAGCCCGCAGCCACCTGCAGCAACCATCCGCGTTTCTGTTTTGAAAGAAGGGTTGATAGTTTGAAAGGACTAGGTAACAAAAGAGTCTAAACCAGAGTGACCAGTGGTGACAGGTAGAAATATTTCTCGAATCTTGAATCCGTCTAAAATAGTTTTCTGTGTGCCTCACTCAGAAGAGAATTTACGTTGACAGATGTGTGTGTGTGTGAGAGAGAGAGAGAGAGAGAGAGAGAGAGAGATTGATTGATTGATTGATTGATTAGCGTCTTTATTTATGGCGGGATTAAGAGAGAGAGAGAGAGAGAGAGCTTGAACAGCTAAATGTAATAAGGGCTGTGGTCAGGAAGTTGACATCGGAAAATATTGATCACAACATACATTTTTTTTGGTTCATTCAAGTCCAATCTTATTTGCAAGATGACGTGAATATAAATTAAGCACAACATAGTGATAATATATTATTTTATTTATATGGTATGTAATAGGCCGCTTCGCGAACGCTTTTTTTAGTCGCGTTGATGGATGAGCTTTTTGGCAAGTTTTTAATTTACGTGGGATCTCTCTACTTTTGCAAGTGCTTTTTGATCGCATTGTAGGTGATTGTTGTCTAGTTTCTATTGTTACTTGTTAATTGTTATCATATTCCTGAAAAAACTTATATTAAAACCTTTATTGATATGGATTCTGGCTAACTTTTCCAACTTTTTTTCAAAAAGCAATACATCACCTTATGTCCATGTAAAATATGATCGTTGTAGCCCAACCCGTTTAGTCAGAATCGACTCAAATGTACGATATTCTTAGGAAATATTTCTTCAGTTGTACCCAAGAACGTAGCAGGTCTAAGTTCAGAGATTTCGAAGGTCCCGTCCAATTTTCATCAAGATCGCATATGCCGTTTGCCCGGTAGAGAGCGAACAAAAAGACAAAAAAAAAAAACACACGAGCTAATTTTTTGGGGGGTTAGTGAAATTGAAGTCATCCAAGTTCATCCAATCATTATGTAATTATAATAGGTACACCCCTCCCCCCCCAAAAAAAATGAGTTAGTGGGGTTTGGGGGGGAGGGGAGCGAAGCGCCGTGGGGGGTAGCATGAAGTGTATTGCTGTGGTCGGCTAGCCCCCCCCCCCCCCCCCCCCCCCCCCCCCAATCGCATTAACCTACTTTTCACTTTTCGGGGGGTTCCGTTAATGAACAAGTACCTTATAATATTATCAAAAGAATGGTAAATAACATCGTATCTAGAGTCGACCTACTCAGTCATAACTGATCATCAGTGAGGTATTTATATTATTGATTACTCCCTGATTTGCTGTTCCTGATTTTTGGCAAACCTCATATTCGTTTGAGTGGGATCGTCTAATAAATCAGTTTTTTTCTTTTTTAATGTTTTTTTTTTCTTTCTTTCTTTCTTTCTTTCTTTCTTTCTTTCTTTCTTTTTTCTTTTTCTTTCTTTTTTTTTTTTTCTTTTTCTTTGTCTTTTTCTTTTCTTTTTTCCTTTTTCCCCCCCTTTCTTTTCTTTTCTTTTCATTCTACACCCTTTTTTATATTTGATTCATTCATTAAATGCATATAATATATTTTTTTTTATTTGTTACCAAAATTGTTGTGTTTAAATGCATTGTTGTTGTAATGCTACTATTTCAAATATCTACGAAAATGTAGTTTATTGTTGTTTCTGCATCTATGTAATTAGATTTATTTAGTTGTCCTCCTTTGTAAATCAGTTTTTATAACTGAATAGGATAGACGTTAAATAAATAAATAAATAAATAAATAAATTATCTTCAGCTCATTTTAAATACTCTCCCAACCAGTTATAACTATTAAAAAAAAATCATAAATCATAACATCCACAGTGAAGTTACTTTCGTAAAAAATGAATAATCTCAATTATTCACCACAACGACGGAAGCGAATAATACGCCAAACGAAATATTCATAACATCCACAGTGCAGTTACTTTCGTACAACATGAATAATCTCCATTATTCACCAAAACGACGTGAGCGAATAATAGGTCAAACGAAAATATTTTCAATACAAATGATTATTATTTATGTGTGATAGCAGCAGCAGTCATTACATATAACAATTATTCAAATAGCCAAGGAATAATCAAAGTACCCTGCTAAATTGTTGGCTTATTCAAAGAGCGTTTACTTCCTAGTCAAACAGTTGCGTTCGTGTATGAATGTTGGGGGGGGGGGAATTTCCAGCTCCCCCCAGCCCCCCTCTAACACACACACAAAAACTGGAGTTAAATTGAGAGGGGTCGGCTTTGCAAAATTAGTACGGAATACGGTGCAAAGTTTCAGTTGTGTGCAGCGCTCTTATTGCCAAAGGCGGCAAGATGTGCAAATTTGCAACTTTACAAACCTGAAAACACGTACAAGCCTGAAAACACGATTAAAAATCTAAAATTGTACAATGGTTGAGTGATAATAATTGGCTCTATAAGGAAATCCAGAATCTAATGGGGGGGGGGGGGGGTCGATCACTCCAATCCCCCGGAATCTATCTCTGGATGACTTGATCTGTTTCACTGTAATGTTCATATTACCCAGACTACGATCAGCATCTAAGAACTTTATGGATGAAAATGTGAATATCAAAATGCCATTGCTTTGTATTAGCTCATTACATTCCTTCATCGGAACATGTTTTTTTGCAGTCGTTGCAGTAAGGTTTTGAAGGTGAACATCACAAACAACAAATGAGTTCAGTATTATGCTATTTACTAAATTAATCCATCTTGTAAGCTCACAGTTATGATATTTTTTTGTACATATGACGTGCAACAGGGGGGCACCCTAAGCACGTGCCTTGTTGACGTTGCCTATTGGGTAATATGGCCATGAGTTGAGAAGCTTTTGTTTTTGCTAATTTCACAAAATAAATAATCCCCCCACCCCCCTCGAAAAATAGTTCATACACGCATGTAATCAAATACCACGCAAAGGCAAACTTTGCAACGCAAATCCATACATTGATACATTGATAACATAATATATCAACAATGACTGAGTAGGAGGCTCAATGATGAGCTTAGACAAATTCAATAAGTTTTCCCAATTTATTGTACATAGGCGTTTAGAGCTCCCCGTAGCGCTCAGTGAATGAGCTTTCAATAACACGAACGTTGTGGTTAGTTGCTCGTCTATTGTACGCCTGATAAGAAAATTATTATCTTAATAAACACATATTTTTTATAATTACTAATTTGTGAAATTAGATTTGAGATCGGCAACTCCTGCACATTGCAAAATGTTTTTAATTGAAGCTCCACGACCAAAACTAACATTTCACATGCTTTATCATCTCTGAAGTTGATAGTGTATGTTATTTGATGTGAAATGCTAATTTTTGTCGTAGAGCTTTGATTAAAAACATTTTGCAATGTATTGGAGTTGCTGATATCAAATATAATTTCATATATTAGTAATTATAAAAAAAGTATGTTTATTAAGACAGGAATTTTATTGTCAAGCGTACAATAGACGAGCAATTATAATCTCTAACCCTTCCTCGAAACAGGTAGCCCGCTAAAATGCTTTGGGCGGTTTTACGTCCAGTTCGGTCAAAGCGCCTCTTCTTTTGTTTGAGTCACGGAACTACTGTGGAGCGATCTGTGGCAAACCCACGAACTCGGTAGTGAAAAAACCGTTATTGAAGGAATATTTGATTGAGTGTAGACATTGCGCTTCTGTTCCGTTTTAAGGAAGCTAAAAATTACCATCTTGGCAACGATTTCAGTAATTGTTGTCGACAAAATCCACTACTAGCACTACTTCGAATAATTGTTCTAGCTTATGTCAAACTCTCAAAATATGCACCACCATTTCGTGCAAATGTTATATAAAAGCTCAATTCAACATTTTTTTTTTCATTTTTGGTAATATTAATCGTCAATATTATTAATAGTGCAAATAGGTTGAACGTTTATCTGAGAGTGGGTAAAATTTAGTAAATATTCTATTATTAGTTTGTGCGTAATCGGCGCAGCTTTGAACCTCTGTTGCGAGTAGCAAAACTGCGTGTTCCGAACGCTCTTAATAGTGACTATACTGGGAGATATAATTCACTTCTAAATCAACTTACTTAAAAATTATTTATTGTTGTTATTGTGGAGCTAAGAAACTAAAAGTCCAAGGTTACTCGATGCAAAGCGGGACAAACTGCAACGTGTTTTTATTGAGACGGATGATATTTTAAACGTCAGCTCACAGCACTTGGCTTTATGGCATCTAGAGGTAGCTCATTGTAAAACAAAATAGAATAGTCGTTAAATAAATAAAGGAATCAATTTGGATGTCATCGGTTCGATCCCAGCCACCGGCAATAATGACTTAGCACCGCATCACTAGCATGCATGTAGAGGTGCCCATGTAACAGGCAGCAAGTATGTGTTGATGTTAAATTTAAAAAAAGTCTCACACTGACTGTTGCTCACTTAGAATATAATTATATTAATTGTATTATATGATCGCGCAATTGGACGTCATTGTATCAAGAACGCCACGATCTTCAACATGCCACTTGAAGATTATTGTTACTGCCATAGTAACTAACAGAAAAAAATACTGACAGTGTTGGCTCGAGCGCTAAGCGCTCAACTCTGATTCGGGATGTCCCGGGTTCGAATCCTGTCGAGACCGGCAATCCTGACTTAAGGGTTTTTCCGAGGTTTTTCTCTGTCGTTAATGCGAATGCAAGGGATTAAGTCCTCTTAAACAGCCCTCGAACATACCTTCACAATTGCCCTATCCGCAATAAACCTAGACACCTGAAGAGGGTCACACCGGTTAAATCTTATGTGTATACCCTAAAGCGGGTATCCTACATTTTTTTAAACAGAAAATCACTCGAAAAACATAGAAATATTATCCAGATTATTAGGCAGAGGGGTACTAGGCACTGGTGTTTATATAATGGGATAAAGAGAATGCATGCAATGCACTCCCACCAAGAAGACGATGACATTACAACCATAATATTAAGATAATACTGAGAATCTGAGCCAATAAACCACTCTTCAACACGCCACTCCATGACATTGATACTTCTCAACTCCATTGATCGGGAAACACTCCCGCAGTCAAGGATACTATTATGTAGACTTCTTTTGACCCGTAGCCGTATGTGTAATTAATTATATGGAAATCAATCCAGTAAAAGAAACTAAGAGGGGTATCGAACCCCGGTCTCCCGATTTCAAAGCACCAACAACAACAAAAACGTACATTTTTAACTGTAACGGATTTTGCTGTACATGTTAAACTTTTGGAATATCTTTTAGTTTGCAACAACATGAACGTATTATGTTGGATTTATATCACGGAACTCGACAATCACAACACAATTAGCAATAATTTAGCAAAGGTGGCGTCGGTACGTGGAGCCGAAGGTTCTGGGTTCGAGACCCACTTTGACGACATTTGCTATCTATTTCTGATAAAGCTTATTCAATGAAAACATGTGTATTTTTATTGTGACTGTAAGTGTGAGACTGGTCATTATAAACATAATATTACATTTGAGGTGACATAAAATCAATGCACAAGGGATGACGTGACATCTTCGGCACTCACACTCCTGCACTTATAAGATTCAGCAGTAGCCTTATAGCCCAGTTTCCAATTTCCCAGCATCTGGTTAGGACAGCCAAGAGGGGGAGAAATGGGCGGCAAAAAATACTACGACAAGAAAGATGGGCAGTAAAAAATCTCACGATGTCATCAAATTAATGTCTTACTGCTCTCAAGTCGGTAACAGTTCCAATCGACCCAAATCACAAATTGATTGTGGTTTATGAGAAAAAATTATCAAAATTAATATTGCCAAGACTGTAGCGCGACAGCTGAGGAAACTATTCACTATTCGCAATATGTTACCTAGAGATGGGAGACACATAAAACAATGTACAATACCCGTTCTGTATGACGTGTATGTATCTATTTATAATAGTTAAGAATTATTACATATTTAATAATAACCCTTCAACACAAAATTGTCTTTTATATACATTAAAATGTAAAAAAAAAGTTTGTAGATGGCCTTCATTTTCACAAAAAAATAAATGTGATTGAGAATACAACGGAAGAAAACCATGAAAATTACGACAATTTTCAAAGATATCAAATTACATCATACAACATTGTTTACAGTTTGCACCAATTTAATCAAATATAACGATGTGATAAATATTTATAATAATGAATATATAACATATTGTAATAAATGGATAAAAACATTGTACTACAACTTTCAAAGCAGGTGCGCAGAGTTAGAAGATTTTCAAAAAGATGATTATTGTAAAATAATGCTCGTAACAGATTGCTCTAGCTTGTTTTGCAATCATGTCATTATTATTCA
The DNA here is from genome assembly GCA_024449915.1 of Sweltsa coloradensis. Lineage (NCBI taxonomy): Eukaryota > Metazoa > Arthropoda > Insecta > Plecoptera > Chloroperlidae > Sweltsa > Sweltsa coloradensis. Next base: position 359,072 of record JAMZAV010000306.1, read on the forward strand.
TCGATTTGTTTTGTCGGAAAACATTCCCGTAATTGATAACAATTAATATAATCCACCAAAGTTGTAGAAGGTACCACATCTAGTACCATCTTTGTGAATAATTGGTGTTACACGTTGCTACTAGATATGATATGATATGATATAATATAACTTCAATAAGATCAGTTATATAACTGAGTGGGCAGACTCTAAATAAAATTTATTTATTTACATTTTTTGCAGCCACTCAGAAGACATCCTCCCCGTGGCCCGAACCCGAGGGTAAGGGTGAACGATCATCGTAGATCAGAAACTTTCCGTAGCACAGAAAATTGGTGATCGCTCAGCTCAGAGGATATCCTTCATCAGTGCATCATCTACTGTTGGGTAGAAAGAATTGAAGATATACTACAGAAATGATCCTGTGAAGTATGATCTTGATTTCAAAGAGACTTCGACAGAAAGTCACTTAACTAAGCTCCACCGACAAGTCGACGTAGTGCTAGTACAAAAGTAGTCAGCGAGTTCTGTGTGAGCTCGTGAGAACTACGTCGCGCTGGTAGGTCTAGATTTGAATTTGTAGCGGGAGTGTTCGTTTTGGTTCGCTCGATGGAGGGGTGAGCGCTGGAGGGGGTAGGAGAGGGCAGCTCGTTTTATTCCCCAACACTTTCGATCAACATGCTCCACGCAAGTGTGTATTGTTATCTGTATCTAAGTCATCCTGGGCTATAAGAACTCTGTAAATACAGATCTCGGAGGTTTAACTAGTACTAATGATGTTCTGGGTTCGACGCTCGACGGTAGTGTACAGTTCATTGAAAATAAAAATTGTATCAATATAAAATCGTACATAAACTTTTGGTTAAATAAAAATGCCTACCATGAATAACGTTGCAACCGTGCATTTTAAAAATTGTTCTCGAGAGTGATTAAATTGTTGAACAAATCGACAAAATTATGTACAACATATTATTCATTTATTTATTATGACTAAACAACATGTTGCTTAGTTTAATAAATTAATGACTGTATATTATTAATATGTTCAATGTTGTACATAATTTGTTGATTTGTTGAATACATTCATCACTCTACTGAACAATAAAAAAATGTTAGTTGCAACGTTATTCGTTGGGAGGCATTCATAATGTAACCAGTTGACACCTTTTGCAATTGTGATTTTAATGTTATTAGGTTTGTATGTTGTGGAGCAAATCCAAACCAATGGACGTGTGAAAGCTCAATTTTTCTTAAGTCTTCACAAATATCGCCAAAATAATAAAAGAAGCACACGATAATCGATATTCAAGAACATTTCGATAGTCGATAACGAAAATATTAGCGAATTTTAGGGGTTTAACTTTGTACAGAACAGCTAACACTAGTGGCTCAAGAGTAAATCGCGATAGACTGTGATTCGGCAAGTCCCGATTTCGAATCGAGACTAGCAATCCTGACTGAGAGTTATTTAGTAGGTTTTCCCTCAGTCATTAATTTGAATGCAAGTGACTGAATCCCTTCACAAATTTTCCCAACTCCAATATACCTATAAGTACAGTCACCTGAAGAGGAGCACGCATTGAACAAGGATGGTTATATACTCAATGATTGAACCCTTCACACAGTATGTTTGTGGTTCTTAGTGTTATGGAACAGTGACTATGAGTGTATTCGTTAGTATCGCGTGCAAAATAGAATCAATGCATGGATGGAAATAATTATAAAATTTTATAAAACCACTCATCTGAACAGTTTAACCTGGGTTACTTACTTTTCTCCGCAATATTTCGGAGACTGGGCATGGACGATGCTTGAGGAAGAAGACAGAGTCTCCGAAATATCGCGAATAATAGTAAGTAAACCATGGCTAAACTTTTATAATACGTTTCCGGGTTAATGAGTTATTGTGATAATTTTTTAAATTATCAATTTGTCATTGATGAAGTTTTGTCAAAACATTGATATCATTAAGAAAAGTATCAGTTTTGTAAGACAAAGCGATGGTTTGGCCCACGTGTATATGAAGAACTCTACATTAAAAAACACGTACGCATCTCTTTTCCCGCTCAACGAAAAGAAATGATTCTAGTAAATAAATAAATGAAAAAACAAAAAAATAAAAAAATAAATGAATTACTCAATGAGCTATGCACGCTGATGAAGCTAAACACTTTGCAGTGGAAACTTTCATCGAGTTCAGCATTCAACCATGGAGAAAAATGCTGATGTGTATCTTGAGAGCATAAAGAGCTCGTCTCTTCATATATAAAGATAAAAGAAAATAAAAACACAAAAGCCCTTTCTACGCAAAATATTTCATCTTTGAGACTTTGCCAATTTGTGTGCCAAGTCGTTGGGTGAGCATGTGAAATCCTAGTCCCTGTGTGTGTGGGGGGGGGGGGGGCGTTGCTTGGGAAGGCTGGAAATAATGCACTACTGTATCACATTATTTATGCAAAGTAGTTGGCTCGAACACACTAGCTGTAAATGAAGAGCAACTGTGATTTTCGCTCTAGCTGTTATTTATGGTAGACTATTGCCCACAAACCCGTCCGCCCCAAGAGAATATACAAACATACTAAATTTGGTTTATTCTTCCATTTGCTTCCTGTGTACTGGAAACATTATAATTATTACTGTAGGGATGCGTAAGAAATATTAGCTTCTACTGGTAGCGTTGTGAACAGTTAGTGAGCTGTATACTTTGGCCTACTCGTAAGACAGAAAGGCACTCGACAAATAAGACTATCGCCGAAATAAAACCATCGCGAAATTACAATTTTCTTAGAAAAATATCTGAATAATGCTACAAAGTAATAAACGTAAAGAAAAAGTGAAGGAAATGTGGTTGGTTTGAATTCTCGACCGTGACTGCCGATACATTTTTATACGAAATTTTTAAATAGAAATTTATTGAATTGAAATTTAAAACAGTGTCAATTTTAATATAAAATGTTTCATTAAAGTGATAAGTTCTAACAAAACCACTTTACTGCCCTGTTCACATTTATTTAATATTTATCGTTCATCCTATCGGGTTATTGTTTATTGCACGGATCAGAGCATATTTTAAATAGTGCTTACTTTTTTTCAGTAAAGGACAGTAAATATGCCACCAAACGGGTAATTTGTAGTAATTTAAATTTTAAAAAAAATTTCAATATGTGCTCTGATTGTGCACAGCTTGTATAAACACCATACCAAACATTCAAGAAAATTTAGTGAAAATTGGAGGTCGAAAAGTGATCGAGATTCTATGCACTGACTGGGTCATGAACCCAGAACCTTCGGCTCTACGTACTAATGCTATGCTGCATATTTAAATGGACATTTTAACATGCAAAAAAGTTGGCCTGAGTTCAAACTGCGAATACATTGAACACTTTAGAAGAAATATCAGGTTGGACTCGATTTGAGTCTCAACTGTGCAACATAGCAGTCACACCTGTAGTAGGCTAGATGCCCAGTCTCCAATACGTCCATACAAGCGCTAGCGTAGCAAATTGAAGAATCAATCTGACCTATTCAAGATGGCGAAGAGATGACGTTTCAATTTATGCTTGACATTATGTATTTTTCTGGATTGTTTTGATATGGATTTAGCTTGTACAGCTGGGAATGCACAAACATAAACAATAAAAAGTTATTGCATAGGGGAATTTAGTAATCATTTAGTTTTAATGGCTAATATGCTCACCTATCAACCTTGACAGCCATCTTGAAAAATATTTGTGCTACAAATCACTCCAACCTACTTTAACATAGAAATTGACCTATTCAAGATGACTTCTAATTAACACGCCAGTGGACCAATGACTGGGGATCTTGTAGATGTTAAATATCATTGGTCACCACTGCTGGCAAGGGCGTAACTGAACAGACAGAAATAAGAAGAAAGAATTTGAGCGATATCACCCATTTCCATTTCAATATGGTCCGAGCCTATAGCAGATTCGCTACTTCTTCACGACGAAATTCTTCTGACAAGAACAAGAAAGAACCGTCAATAGAAGAGAAAAGTAAAAGATATATCAGCTGCAGCGTTCTGAACTGAACACGTCAGGGCGACTCGGAGCCTGGTTGTGAAGAGGTTGATTTGTGTGGAGTGGGAGGAGAGTCTAACAGATGGCCTGGAAGTGGAACCGACCTGGAATCTCTGGAGGCTAGAGAGGCGTACTTCAAATCCCGGGGTGCAGCAGGGCGACTCTCTAATGTCCCTAGACAGCTGGGATTTGAAATTTATTGGGCTAAAAAATTTGAAATTAAATTTTGAAGTTGAACTATAGAAGACTTGATTCGGGGAATTTGAATATGTAAATATTATTGTTGATGTCCATCCAATTAATTTTTAGGTCTGCTCTTTTATTTCGTCCATCTTTCTTTCTGCCAACTTTTCAGACATCTTTAGTGTTTTCTTTTAAAATCATATTTTGATCTATGGGATGTATTTTATAACGTTGACGTGGTGGCGGAGGTCATACAACACAATGTGTATTATGTATATTATTATGAAGTAAGTGCGAATAGTGATATGACGTCATTACATACAACCGGTTGACAACAACAACAACAACAACAACAACAACAACAATAACGACAACAACAACTACTACTAGACTTCTGACACCTCGCCTATTTGTAGGTTCGAACTTCAGCTATACTTTAACGACTATATTCTTTGATCTCGTAAATATTAAACAATGTTAAAATGGCAAAATTAGTTTCCTTATTTAATTCCTGCTAATTATAATTTATTACAAACTGTGAATTTATTTTATTTCTTTATTTAACATCTATCGAATTCAGTTAAAAAATTGATTTACAAAGGAGGGCATCAATAATTTATACAGTTATTAACAAATAACATTTAATATAACATTATATCTATTTTAACCGCCAACTACGCTCGGTACTGGCCTAGCGGACGACACAAACCTCTACCGACATTGGACATTATAACGAGTCAACCAGTCCAGTCTAGCAGACTTGGGCAAAAAGACGATTTCAGACGCTCCCTTATTACGAGAAATCCAACTCTAATGGTTCTTTGGTGTTGGCCAGAAGTCTAAGGGGGAAGAAAAATAACGACCCAAGTAATTGAATTCGGACACCAATCGCAGTAAAAATTATTTATCTGTTTACCTATTGATATTTCCCAGGAGGGAGGGCTACTTTTCCCTTTTCTTAGAGGGATGTATGACTTATCTCCATTTCCCTTAAACTCAATTCACATTAACAGACTGGGACACGTTGATGCTGGAACACGCTAATTTTCACACGAAGTTGTTCGCTCGAAACCAAGTAAAAAAACTAGTGGTGGAGCTTGCAACTTGAGCTAGGTGTCCTGTGTCATTGCTGTGACCAGTTTTTGACGAACAATTTCAAATAATATTTCCGATATAATTATATATTAGAATCAAGATAGTTTGTACTAAATTGTTATTAAGATTCGAACACAAGAATGAAGATTTGCGTTCGGTGGTTTCTTCCGCGAAAGTTTGATTACTCCCTGATTAGTTTCTGATTTTTGGCAAACCTCATATTCGTGTAGGTGGGATCGTCTAATAAATCAGTTTTTACTTTCGTTTTTCTTTTTTAATGTCCCCCCCCCCCCACCCCTTTTCTCTTTTCTTTTTTCTTTTTTTCCACACCTTTTTTAAATTTGATTAATGAATTAATTGCATTTAATATCCTTTTTATTTGTCATCAAAATTGTTGTGTTTTAAACTTTTAATGCATTGTTGTTGTAATGTTACTATTTAAATATTTCCTTAACTGTAGTTCATTGTTGTGTCTGCATCTATGTAATTAGATTTATTTAGTTGTCCTCCTTTGTAAATCAGTTTTATATCTGAATAGGATAGACGTTAAATAAATTTAAAAAAAGTTATACGTGTCTAGGTTTGCATGTAGCTATTGGGATGTGAGATTTCAATTATTGCGGATAAATTCATTTTCAGTATCAAGTGAAAGGAAACCAAATAATCAATTTAATACAAAGCACTAAATGTGACATTTCAAAACTTTCCAAAAGAGGTTAATTTATAAATGCTCAGCAAATAAAAATACGAAATGTTAAAAAGTTAGTTTGAAAATGTTCTTAAGACTATTCCTGAGCACTCTTACAGATATTTTGAAATTCAAATGAAAATAGCTGAAAGTTGGCTGAATGAAAGGTACTACGCACACGCACACGCACACGCACACGCACACGCTGCAGTACAGGGTCGCAAAACAACATCCCTAACCACTATGGCAATGGACTTGTTTTGTCCCGAGACTAAAATATATCCCGCGGTTGAAGCTAGATTAGAAACTAGAAATGAGTTATGGGTGAAACGTCACGCATTAGTGGTTGCGTCCGTGTAATAAACACAGCTTTATGACTGTGTGGTCCGCGGGAAGTAAGCGCAGAATGTAGCAGTGTCGCAGTAGGAATAATTAACATAACAAGGACGGGGTATTGTAAATAAACAGTTTAGAAGGGGGAAGGGGATGGGACTTTTGAGTTTTAACACAATTCTAAATAAAGTAAATGTTTGAACAAGAGTTCATAAAGAGGTGTGTGACCCTAAAATAATTTTGAAATAATCTTGTTCCAAAGTTTAGTACTATAAGCTATGTTATACGGTATAACTAATGTTTCCATTTTGTAAGAGCATTTATCTACAAACACAGTCCATACGATTGTATCTATGGATGTGATCGCGATCTAACTGAACTTCTATTTTGTCACGCCTAGAAGTTTGTCCATCCTTGATAAACACGAGGGTTGAAACTTGTTGATATGTCAAACCTTCTAAGACCGGAATCATGGACAATGTTTAATTCTTATTAACACGTCAGGGGTAGATTTAATTATGTTCGTTTTAAGTTCAGGCAATAATAATCAATCCTATCTTATGGATTGTAGTTTCAGATTACTAATTTCAACAGTGTAATAGATAAAAACTGTTATAGGGGGAACATGATATTAAGTATAACAATACTAACAACAACAAACCAACACAACAATTTCTACACTACATTCAACACAACACAACAACTATATTTCAAAATTCTTTTCAGGACCACACACCTCTTATGAACTCTTCTTCAAGCATTTATTTTATCAAGAATTGTGTTAAAACTTAAAAGTCCCAACCCCTTCCCCCTTCTGAACTATTTATTAACAATACCCAGACACTGGTGGGATTCCCTGCTTTTTTAGTGATCAAATAGACCCCTATTGATCATTCATGCACTTTCCGCTCCCCTGATTTACTGTCGACATATTTACGCACACTTTAGACACCCCTTGTCGGCAGAGAAATTCATATTTCCGCGCTGGGCCCATATTGGTCATGCCTGCACTTTGCACACCCCTGAATTACTTGTCCACAACTGACCGCGTACTTTAGTTACCCCTGGTCGGCAGCTAGGCCCCTATTGGTCATGCCTGCACTTTGCACACCCCTGAATTACTTCTTCACATCAATCCGCGTACTTTAGTCACCCCTGGTGGGCCTGGGGCTGCAGTATAGGCCGCACTGGGCCTCTATCCATCTTCTCTCTATAAAGTTTGCAACTTCGAAGTCGTTAGTGGTAGAATTATTGGCTGAAAGGAATTCCCTCAGTCCAGTTGATTGCCGAAGTGATTAATCCGAAGCAAGAACAGAAAGGAATTCGCACAATTTGGAAACTCGAGAGAAAAATCTCTGAAAGGCTACTTTACAATCATGTTATTGGAGTTGCCTCTTTTGGAGACAAAGTGATTGATATATTTTTCAATAATTGCATTATTTTCGGCTGTCGTTAATGAAATCATTTAGACTTACCCTACGCATACGCAATAAACACACAACACACAACTATAGTAATGTATTGGTGCACCCTGTTGTATTGATTTGTGTGTTGTCAAAAGACAAAATTATCATCTTGTTTTCATTTTAAAATAAGCAATATTTCGAAAATAAAGCTTTAGTGCCTGTCATTGTATACTACTATCTACATACATATTATATACTATAAATTATACCCTAAAACAGTTGATTATTTTTTAATTTAAAGTTTTAATAATGCAATAAATTATACACAAATGTTATTTAAATGAAAAGAACTAGAAATTATTATATTTTGAAGATAAGATCTTTAATTTTTAATATTGCTATTAGAGGACAATCTAGAAATCACAATAATATCTCTCCTCGAACTGGGGGAATTTCCCCAGATTACTTTATAATTCCCTTACTTGCCCAAACTTGCTACGAACAGTGTGTGTTTGTTTGATATTTTATTCCCTCGCCACCTGGAAGATTTACGTTCTTCTCATCGACAACACGTTTTCAAAATGGAAACAAGCTGAGTGCGTTACGCACACAGCCGCACTATTACATTATTTTTGTATTTTTTTGTATTTTTTTATTATTTATATTGTGATTTTCTGATTATTTTTTTTTATCAAAGATTCATTTTACATCGATCATGTTTTATGTTTATTTTGAAAATTAATTTTGTTCAAGTGTAGTTTTTAATTATGTGTGCAACTATGTAGTTCTTAGTTTTATTTAATGCAATAATTTGTTTAACAGCTTTAAATAAATTAATAGAATTATTAAACAAATAAAATAAATTTATGCATGTTCAGTGTTCGTAATTGTAACAACCACAACGTCTGAGAGATGCTAACAGACAAACTTTTCACAATAAATGTTTTATCTTTTTCATTTCTGGCAAACCTTTTTTTTTAGGTATTTTAATCAGAGTAATAAATCACACGTGGGCTTATCAGAGTGAATGAAAAGGCTTAGCAAACTGCACGTGTAATCCGGTGTTAGCCACCGTAAGTCGTATTCACATTCACGTTGACTAATCCCAGTTTCCACTTTGCCTAGCTAGAGAGAGAGAGTGGAGTGAGGATTTACCAAGAATTCACTCGGGCACTGATTTAACTTTACTGTTGTGTGCTTTGTATGTATCCCCACTAACTAACTAACTAATTAACTAACTAGCATTCGAAATATAATCGATTCTAAGTAGGTGTTGATCTAGTCATCGGTTATAGCAAGTGTTATATCTTCTGTTCTGGTTTAACATCATAACAGCAGGTCTAGTTATAGGAACAGACCAAAAAAGTGTAAATCTCTGAAAATCAAATAAGACACACTCGCAATTGCACATGCATTTACGGGATTTTGCAAGATTAAGACGTCGGGAGATTATTCTGATTGGTCATTGTTCGCTCAATTGTCGATGTCGGCGCCTACAGGGTTGGCTTGGTCTGCATTGAATTTATTTCCCCCCACTGACTGAGTTGGGTAGACTCTAAATACGAATTTATTTATTTAATTTATTTATTACTCATTCGGCTATCTACAATTGCAGGATTTTTCATTTAGGGAAAAATTAACTTAAGAGAGACTACACCTTGAGGTTTTTAAGTATATGGATTAGAACTTTCGAGAAAATGAACAGAATTTCTGGGTTTTACACACCGGGAATATTTTTTTGTGAATTTTGTACTAACCCCGCCGGATCACTTTTGTATGTAATGCGGTATTATGCGCATTATTTTCATTGCGTACCATAATTATACCCCATATAATATAACGTATTTTCGTCGGTGATCAGCGGTAGACAGGCGGCCACTGGTGTGGGGTTTCTAACTACATTCTATAAACTCAATGGATAAGCACCTCATTCTATAGAAGTTTATAATTTAACTAATTAATTAATTAATTATTGTATCATGGGAAAAAATGCTTTCCTCTCGTGGTTTGTGCCACTGTCACATTGACGACCTCTCCATTGTAGGTTCATTAGCTCTCATTGGCCTTGAGTTAGATTGTATTAAAAAAATACATCTAGGAGTAAAGGGATATAAAGTCCTAGAATGAGATTATCAACGTGTTTATAACGTGGCTACTGTTTTCTTTATAAGAAAATGTTCAGTGTCTGGTTCGTTTGTTTGTTGAAGTTCGTTGTGAAGACGTGATGGAAAATCGAAATACAATATCTAACGTATTTAATCAAAATGATACTTGATCTATCCCAAAACCAATCAAACTTGATTGGATAAAAATTCTATTCCATCAATTCAATATTCCATTCAGAATTCTGACATCAAGAGCCATGAGGCAGAGGAATCCGATGTCATGGTAGAAAATAAAATATTAATTTGTTTTATATCTCGATTACATATATTTTTTAGCGTGTTGGGTTCTGGAGAATGGCAATATAGTAACGTAATCTTCCGAAAAGATAAATAACAAAACATTATTTAAATCAAAGAAAAAATAATAATTGGTTATGTAAGTAAGAATTGATTATAAAGTTGGTCCAGACTGAATATCGAAACCTGATCACACGTATTTGCCTACAGGTACAATAATTGCGCGCTTGCCACAAAGTTTATCAATATCAGTTTGGTGACATTAATTCAATAATTCATTCAATGACTTTATTTATAATTGGCTATGAAATGCAATAACAGCTGTTGCATTATGGCCTTCATCGCCAGAGGGCGGAAACGGAAGTGGGGTGTGTGTGTGAATATTCACGGTAGGCAAACTCGATAAAATGTTTATGTTTATTTACTTGCGAAATAATACGCTTTCCCACATTTATTTATTAGAGCTATAATTCGTTTATCGAGGCTCGCCGTATATTACGACCAGTATAACCAACAAAATAAACAATAATGAAATACCTTCATTGAGTTTTGATATTTTATGAGGTGCAGTAATTTTCGCTCTATTATTGGTCGTGGTTTATGGGCTATTAGTTGTTTGTTTGTCGTACTGGTAGCAAAGCTCCCGGGAATCGTTGAATTGTCTAGCTCGATAAAAACTTGGATTTCTTTGGTTTAAAGGGCGCGCCAACCGTTAAGTCATTACACGTTAACGTTACTATATCTTAAGCGGGGGCTACACTAGGAAGTTCAAAAAGTGAAAAGAGAAAAGTAAACAGAAGAAGGGCAATTCATAACCAGTAAATAACAAACTCAACAAAGCCAATTGAATAGTAATAATCAATCAATTTCTTCTTTTGAATCATATTCTAAAACAATACCATTTATTGATTGGCGTTTGTGGTGAATTTACTGATTTTTCCTCATACTTCAATCTAATTATTTCGTTTTCTTCAAAAGAATATGCTCAAATTGGCAATGTGAAACATTTGACATTTGTCAAGCATTTATTAGACGAGTGAGCGTAGCGAACGTAGTCTACAACGCTACTCGATCGGGCCTTGGTCGTGATTAATTCTGTTAAATGTTAAATGTTAAATGTTAAATGTCTGTCTGTCTGTCTGTCTGTCCGGTCCCATACGGCCGAACGGCCAAATAGACTGAGCTGAAATTTTAAACAGACATCCGTGACCAGGTAACTGAGAACTGCTAACAAAATGAGCAAAATCCGTTACGATTTAAACCTGCAAGAAATAAAAAACTGAAAAATACGTTGAAATGTATGGAAATTATTTTAACGACAATGGTTTTCATTTTGAAATAATATTTTTTGTTTGTTATTTAGCTGGCTGTGAAATGCCGTGTCCAAGGTTAGTCGAATGTTGGACGTAAAGGTACCCCCAAATTCCGCTCGTGGATTGAGTAAACCTTGCAATATTTTCACGTATTTCGTACTGGCTATGTTTTCCATGGTATTGTCACAGATGTAGGACTACACTGCGTTATATGCATTTCAAAACATGTTAAATATTTTAATAAATACAATCCAGAAATTACAAAATCTTTCCCGACCATTGAACCCACGTCTCCCACATTTGGGCTATAAGGGCGCTTAAGCCAACTCGACTAGGTAAACGCCAAAGTCGTTGTTAGACGAGTGAGAGAGTCATGTGTTGAGTACGCGGGAATATTTGCATTTAAGTTTGATTATAATATTCGTATAAATAATAGGGTATTTAAGTTTAAGTCATAGTTTAGGCCATAATGCTCCACTCTAGCCTATGATAGGCTAGGGAGGCCTAAAAAGGGGAAGAAAAGGAATGTTACCGGGTACTCAACACATGGCTCACTCACTCGTTTAACAACGACTTTGGCGTTTCCCTAGTTATATTTCACAGACAGGTTTATATATGCATTCTGGGTCATGTTATGATATCTGTCACCTATTTCTGAAATTGACCAATCACAATCAACTAAGGTCATTTTACTTTTTACTTTTCTCTTTTTATAGTAGACCAGAGTTTGACTATTAAAAAGTGGAAAGTTAAATGTAGAGCTAACTGAATTCGCTCTATAACTGGACTAATGCGGCGCTGTTTTGAGTTTGAAATAGGAAATAGTATTGAGAAATACAAGAGCTGTTTAATTACATAGCAGAAAACATCAAAAGGAAAAATTAAAATTATAAAAAACATTTTTATGTCATGCTTCATCATCAAAAAACAGTGTTGAAATCCTTTCTCTTTTCACTTTTTGAACTTCCTAGTGTAAGAAAGACCCATGCTAGTCAGAACCAGCCACAAGGAGGAAAGGGGGTGTGGGATAAACCTCACATCATTCATGGACCATTCAAGGAAAATAGCAAAAAATAATTAATTTTTGTAGTACTGTGCTGGTTGGGTTATGACGAACGATCGGGTTTGGGTACTAAACCGCTTCAAGTTTTCCGGTTGGGTAGAGAAAAGACGGCCCTTATAATACTGCACACAAAAATGGATTTTGAATTTGAATGGAGGAATCAAACATTATGATTTTTCCTAGTTAATTTTCTATTGTCTGTATTTTTATTGAATGGCGTTTTGTATAATAAGCTACAAATTAAAAATTGTCCGGACCGGCACCTCCACCAATTATGAACGTGTACATTCTGGACCGGCACCTCCACCATCCCCCAAAAAGAACTTTTGTATAACACGAATACTTGACCAGACGGGTACCAGCAAACCACTTAATCTTTGTATTGCTTACAAATGAGTTGCTTTAGAGTCTATTTCCGCATCCTTTACCAATGTATTTATTTGGCATTTTTTTCTACACCTTTTTTATATTTGATTAATTAATTAATTGCATTTAATATCCTTTTTATTTGTTATCAAAATTGTTGTGTTTTAATGCATTTTTGTTGTTATGTTACTATTTAAAATATTTACTAAACTGTAGTTCATTGTTGTGTCTGCATCTACGTAATTAGATTTATTTAGTTGTCCTCCTTTCTAATTCAGTTTTATAACTGAATAGGATAGACGTTAAATTAATTAATTAAATTAAATAAATGTGCGAACTTTCTGACAACTGTAATGTCAGTCGAGCGAACAGAATCATTCTCTCGTCCGGGAAGAATCCGACGTATATTAAACTTCACAGATCGTTGTCAATAAAACATACATATTTTTATTTATTTCAGAAATTGTACTAATAATCGAATATTAAGGTGCACAACTTCGTAGAAAGTTAGAAAAGGGCCATGAGGTCCCAGCCACATAGTGTCTAGCTTACTATGTCTAAGTTATACCTCTTAAAACCACATTATAAAATACAATAGAAATAAATTAACAAGTAATATAAAAGTAGATAGTAAAGGGTGAACAATGATGGTTTACAAATAACATAAAATGAAACATACACACAGACATACATAGACAGCCATACAGTCGTATAGATTATACATTTTTATGTCAATTAGCCAGGATCAATCCACGAATATGGTCAATTTTTAAATTTTTAACAAAATCTAAAACCCTGAAAATAAATTTAATTTATTAAAATTATTTAAATGGAAATTTCTTGAAAAAAGTTACTAATAGATCCCTATATTTTCACTTCTATGACAACTAATTAAAATTTCAAACATCTGTGGAATCAACCACGTATTTCTATTTTCTAAAAAACGCAAAGTAAGTAAAAATATGGCAGTATTTATAGAATATTAATACTATTATTTTAATATTTTTTTGATTGTGCACACGACAATAATTATTATTGCCTCTTCAAAATAATTATAGATAACAGTCCTCCTAGCAAACCAATCAACGTTGATGGTTGTGTTTTTGTGAGATTAAAGTTCAACTGTTTTTCTAGAAGGTGACTGAGAGATATATATTTTTTACAATTGTCTTTCCTGTGAATTTTTTCTTGAGGCGGTACAAATTGCTACAAAATACCGGTAGCAAAGACAGTTGTGAACAAATCCATTATTTATCTGAGACACCTTCTAGACAAAATAGTTGAAAATTAATCTCACAAAAACACAACCATCAACGTTGAATGGTGTGCCAGGTGGAACTTAAGTTTAAAATTATTTTAAAGAGGTGATATCTGACGTGCCAAAAATTTGAAAAATGTTGTTTTGATGATCTAATAGAGCCAGGTTTCAATTCCATTCAATATATTTTACCAGTTGCATATTTGAAACAATAGAGAAACTGGGTTTTAAACTAAACCACCTGAGAGGGAGCGTAGAAGAGGCTGCTGCCTTTGAACACACCGACCTATACCGACCCAACTTATCAATGTCCCAACCTCACGAGGGTTAAAGCGAGGAGATAATTAAAGGAAGTAATTATTTAACAGTCTCTTGAGAGGAAGGCTAAATAGTGTGTTCATTACAGAGAGCGAACTCTAAGCGGATACTACATGAATGATGAAGACGAAGCTTTGAATAGGCATGTGGTTTACTTCCGACTAAACGGAAATCATGAATCAATGATGAAACTATGTGATACCATACCATAATGTATAACAACAAGGAGAATTAGGTAGAAACCCGCGAAATACAGACATTTTGAGGTAAATCCATTTATCCATGATGGAGTTGAGATATTCCGGCAGTAAAATTATTGTAATAGAGTATTTTCTTACACCCGTAACATACACACGTAAACACGACAATGTTTGCATAATGGACGCCCACCACTTTTACTGATGTAGGCCTACACTGTTTTGTATTTTTTTTGACTGAATTAAATTTGTGTTTTTGTTCAATCGCTATCAGTTACAACGCATTGTTTTAAACTAGGAAAACGCTAAAGTCCCGCCGCGTTGATGGATGAGCGTTTTTGTAAGTTTTTAGTTTGCGTGGGACCACTTTTCCTTTGCAAGTGCTTTGTGAATGCATTGTAGGTGACTGTTGTCAAGTTTCAATTGTTTCTTGTTAGTTGTTATTATAAACCTCAAAAAACACATTTTAAAACCTTTATTTCTATGCATTCTGGCTAACTTTGTCAACTTTTGCAACTTTTTCTTACAAAAGGTACTACATCACCATAACCGTAATGTCCATGTGAAATATGAACGTTGTTGCCCCACCCGTTTGGTCAAAATCGGCCTAAATGTGACGAAAATATCGCACTTAAAGTAAAAAACTCATATTAAAACCTTTATTTCTATAGATTCTAGCTAACTTTTTCAACTTTTTCTTTCAAAAGGTACTACATCACCATAACCTTAATGTCCATGTGAAATATGAACGTTGTAGCCCCACCCGTTTGGTCACAATCGGTCCGAATGCGACGAAAATATCGCACTAAAAATCGAAAAACTCATATTAAAACCTTTATTTCTATGGATTCTAGATAACTTTTTCAACTTTTTCTTTAAAAGGGTACTTCAACACCATAATCTTAATGTCCATGTGAAATATGAACGTTGTAGCCCCACTCGTTTGGTCAGAATCGGCCCAAATGTGACGAAAATATCGCACTAAAAATCGAAAAAAATCGTAAAAGTACGATATTCATGAGAAATATTTCTTCGATTGTACCCAAAAACAATACACCTCTAAGTTCAGAGAAAACAAAGGTCCCCTCAAATTTTCATCAAGATCGCATATGCCGTTTGCCCGGAATCGAGCGAACAAACAGACAGAAAAAAAAAAAAAAAAAACATTGGAGCTAAATTTTTTGGGGGTCAGTGAAATTGAAGTTTTCGCTTCGCTCGCTACGCTCGCTACGCTCATCCAATTATTCCACGCCGCCCGCCCGACCGTGCGAGTGTCACGTCCTACGATAAAAACCGAACATGGATGGGTGGATGGGATGTGGTCCCGCTTCTTGCATTCCTTTCTTCATGAGGCCAATACAATCTGCATGCATTTATGTGTATTGTGTATATGTACCATGTCTTATGACTAGGAAAACGCTAAAGTCCCGCCGCGTTGATGGATGAGCTTTTTAAAGTTTTTAGTTTGCGTGGGATATCTTTACTTTTGCAAGTGCTTTGTTTTGCTGCCTACGCATTCTAGGTGAATGTTGTCAAGTTTCTTTTGTTTCTTGTCAATTGGTATTATTTACCGTAAAAAACTTGTATTAAAAGCTTTATTTCTATGGATTCTGGCTAAATTTTTACACTTTTTCTTTCAAAAGGTACTACATAACCATAACCTTAATGTCCATGTATAATATGAACGTTGTAGCCCCACCCGTTTGGTCAGAATTGGCCCAAATGGCACGAAAATATCGCACAAAAAGTCAAAAAAAGTATATTAAAAGCTTTATTTCTCTCGATTCTGGCTAACTTTTTCAACTTTTTCTTTCAGAAAGCAAAACATCACCATAACCTTAATGTGTATGTGAAATATGAACGTTGTAGCCCCACCCGTTTGGTCAGAATCGGCCCAAATGGCACGAAAATATCGCACTAAAAATCGAAAAAAATCGTAAAAGTACGATATTCATGAGAAATATTTCTTCGATTGTACCCAAAAACGTGGCAAGTCTAAGTTCAGAGAAAACGAAGGTCGTGTCAAATTTTCATCAAGATCGCATATGCCGTTTGCCCGGTAGAGAGCGAACAAACAGACGGAAAAACAAACAAAAAAAAAAAAAAAAAAAACACATCGAGCTAAATTTTTTGGGGGGTCAGTGAAATTGAAGTCTTCGCTCGCTACGCTCATCCAATGATGAATAAATAATAATAATAATAATAATGACCTCCGATTAGTATCGATATTAGTTGAATGATTCCGCTATGATGCAGAATGTTATGTGCGACTCGGAGGGAGCACCCCAGAACGATGGAATATATTTATGTGTTTATTCCGTACATTCATTATACAATTAATATCATTGAGCATAGAAAAGGTTCTATACTCAAAGATAATATAACAAACATACGGATGGATGCCAAATAGCGGACCTATACTTTACTTTATTTAGCTATAAAAGTCATATAAAATATTTACAATTTTGTCTTTTATCAACACGCATATTACAATTCATTCCCTATTTTTAAGTATCCATTCATACATTTCATTTTAAAACTATGTATATTATTTATCTTGACCCTTTTACATATGCTGGCAATATGTTTTATTCTTTTATTCCTGCATGAATACTAATCGTTGTTAATTTTTAAAAATTACTTACACTTACATTACCATTAATTTTTAGCAGCTTGTCTGGTCTCTCCACCTCCATGTATTTTCTCCACACTCTTCAATTTTTCTTCTAAATAACTTGTCAAATTGTTATTTTCAATTTTGTATATTAAAGTTAAAATAGTATGTTATATAATATTTTCTTGAACTGTTAACCACCGTGAATCTTTTATCTTATCTGAAAACCTCAGTAAGATTTACTTCCTATTTTCTTGCAAACTCCCGTACCCGTGCAAGTGCATGCATGACACAAAGTTCTCTCCAGCTGGAAGAGTATACCAGCCCTCACGATTGTACATCTCCGATACCAATACATCGTGAACAGCTACATGTTCTCAATCTGTCTTCGATTTAAATTAAATCGAACATCTGGGTCCAATAAGTGTATCAAGTTCTCTACATGAAAAGCAGAAACTGTGCTTTGTTAGATGGTTGTAACTTACTTCATGCAAGCCCAACGAATGTTTTTTTTTTTATAAAGAATAACAGATCTTGAATTTATATAGTATGTGACATTTCAAAAGCTTTAGGAAACAGATAAAACGACAACTTAAATGAACACTATTGCAACACAAATATAAAGTTTCAATTTAAAGAATGCTATTTTGCTTAGATTTTAAACGAGATTATAATTAGTTAAATTTTGACTAAATACAATTTTACTACAAATACGGTTTGTCTGTTAATTGATAAATAATTCCACTATATATTCTTACCATTTTATGGAATAGGTAAAAATTCTAAATTAGTTTAAATTAAATGTAATTAATATTCATCGTTCCACATTACAGGTGTTAGAAATCACCATAATATGTTTATAAAGAGAGGAAATAAATTTTTGCTACACAATGTTATCTTGACTCTTAGTTAAAAATAAGAATCATCAGTTTAAAAACGCTATTTTTATTTATGTACACACCTCGAATCTAGCTTTGTAGCTCATGTTTTTTTGCTCGCCAGTAGCCCTAATGGCTGGATTCCATATTACGATGCTTGCTGCTTTACGACCTATTTGGTTGCATGAGGTCCAAGCTAATTTCGTTTTTAAACCTTGGGCTTTATTAGGTTCATGTGAATTTGAATGTGTCGTTATTTTGAATTCAAATGGAACCTCGAGTAACATAAAAATAAATAAAATACATCCGCTTATCTACTCGAATCAGTGAACACACGCATCGCTTATAGGCTACTAGTACTACACAATAGTTTTATGAAATGGTTTGATTATTTACTAGTGATAACACAGCAACCCCCTCCAATCTAAGGTGATAGCTTTGGGTTTCTAGTGTAGGTGATATTTGTTAGATACATATGCTTTAGTCTAAAAAGGTACAAAAGCTAATGCAAAAGGCCACTTGCTTAGTAATTTAATCAATTCTCAAAATTATATTAGTAGACTATGTTATGTTGAATGAAACTTTCAAATCGATCGAGAAACACCCCTATTTGAAATGTCAAGATCATAATATCAAAGTCAACAAACAGCAGCGGTGTTTGACGTGCAGGGTCAAGTTCTTTAGATAATGACGTACTTTAGAGCGTAAAATACATCTTTGAAACCCACTCCGGAGCTCTTTCAAGTTGCCAACGCTTTTGAAGTTTCTCGTCATTTGAATGAACTAACCACTGCTGTGCCGACATGACATTTGTAAAGCAACGAAAGACTTTGTTTTCAACTCCTAAACCCTTTGAAATTATTTACCTCTGCCAACGAGTTTTTGATGTCGCTAAGCTCTTTGAATCAACCCTTCGATGAGATAACATTTTGTTAGCAACTACACTTTTGTATCAAAGCTCAAAGGAGACATCACAAACACATACCACTCATACATTTGACTATCAATCACTTGAAGACTGATTGTTGGATAAGCACGGACAAACCAGATTTTCATGCGGGATAAATGTGTTTATTTTAAAACTCTTGAAGCTCCACCGACTGTCCAATGGCTTTGTGGTTTGCAGTTGCACCAAAATGTCTAGCTATAGAACAGGAGCCAGAACCTGTGCAGAAAAGTTTCGTTCAACCCAGTTAGCATCTCAATTCTGACTTGACCACATGGTAGTATGCCTTTTAGAACACCTTTAGGAAAGATGTCACTTCGAATTATGGTAGGTACTACAAATCGGTATAAAAAAATAAAAAAATCGGTCAACTGTGTCACGAGCTATGTACATTTTAAGATTGTACCGACTAAGCTTTTCAATGATCGCACATCCAATCGTTGATCGCACATCCAAAATCAAAATGGATAATAAAAATAAACTGATACCACAATTCTTAGTGACATCCTCCCTAGAGATGTTCCAAAGTTGCTTACTACCTCGCGGTCAAGTCAGGTTTGATATGCTAACTGGGTGGAGCCAAATTCATTTATAGAGGCCTCACAGGAATTAGCTCTTGGACTACTAGAATGGCGCGATCAGAGCGCATTTTCAAAATAATTTTAAGCTGTTTTTAGTAGCCGAGCGTAAATATAGGCCACTAAAGAGGATTTTTTAGAAGAAACTTCCAAAGCTTGATTAGGAGACAATAATTGTTTGAAACATTATTTTGTTCGCGCCCATCTTTTGTAAACAATCTCCCAGGGTTTCAATTTTGTTGGGTGAAAATTGGAGGTCTAAAAGTGATCCAGTAAGTAAACGTAAACCAGATGCAACCGTCTGTTGATTGAGCTCGGACAAATCAAGAAATGTAAGGGTTTATTCTAGAATATTAATTGAACTGTAATTCTAATCTGAAAATTTAAAAAAAGTATAGAACATTGTTTAGAAATGAGTTAACGCGTGTATTTGTCAGAGTATACATGCTCATGTTAGTGATTATTTAATCAATTATTGACCATAAATATTAAACATATTTTGTAGTAACTTTCCAAACATGGTCCAAAATATATGGTCATATCCTTTGTAACAAATTACGCAAGCTTTACAATTTTGGAACGAAAATAAAAGTTCAAAAAAGTGCTCCAGAAAAATGTAAATCTGTTGGATTTGGTGACATTTATCATGTTATATTTTTGGATGAGCGTAGCGAGCGAAGCAAAGATTACTACACTGGAGAAAAAAATCCTGAATGTTTTTTTTTTCTGTTTGTATTTTTGTGTGTCTGTGAACACGATTCCGGCTAAACCGATTCTACAATAGGGAAGTCTCACCAGTTTTAGATATTAGCGCTGGTGTACAGAATCAGTAGATATTCACTTAAAAACACCATCGCCGTAGTTTATAACACTCTAAAGTAAAAACTGTATACTCCACAGAGGTACAAAGTTTTACGTTTACTCTTTCCCGCGCTTTTATCGTGAAAAGACGTGTGACGTCATAACCCTAAAGACATTGTTGGTAATGAATGAAATTGACCACGGCCTTCTAGATCACGGAGCAAAATTCGCCGCTCGGCCGTTCACCAGCTCGTGTTATAACAAAAGTCCATTGTTGACATTTTCTTTATAAATGTTTTCGTAAAACCATTAATTGTTAAAAATGTATACACAAATGTGCAAATCTTACATCTTGTAATACAAATTATTGTTTATTAGTATTTCTTAATCATACTACAAACAAATTTTATTCTAAAAGTGCTTCTAGAAGTAAGATAATCATCAAAAATGCTGTTTATTCAATGAGCACACGGTGATTGGTTGTAGGGTTATGACGTATTGCCCTGTTTTTCCCGCCATTATTACGCTAAATCTTTAAACTCACTTTAGTGACTGAAAATGTTTTTGAAATAACGAAAATGTTATATTTATGTAATCAGAAATTGGCCCTGAATATAGTAGAATAATAAAAAATATTTGTGAGTCTTCCCTATTGTGATGACATTTTCTGGAGACCTTTCAAATTTCTGAACTTATAACTGCACTATTCGAAAAATCAATCGAAAAATTATTTCTCATAAAAATCGCAATTTTCCGATTTTTTTCGTTTTTTTTTTTGTTTTTGTTTGTATTTTTGTGTGTTTGTTAACACGATTCCAGCTAAACCGATACTCCAATTGCGATGAAATTTTCTGGAGGCCTTCAAAATCTCTGGACTTAGAACTGCCACGTTTTTGAGCGCAATCGAAAGATTATTTCTCATGAAAATCGCAATTTTACGATTTTTTTTCTTATTTTTTCTGTTTGTATTTTTGTGTGTTTGTTAACACGATTCCGGCTAAATCGATACTCCAATTGCGATGAAATTTTCTGGAGGCCTTCGAAATCTTGTAACTTAGAACTGCCACGTTTTTGAGCGCAATCGAAAAATTATTTCTCATTAAAATTGCAATTTTATGATCTTTTTCGATTTTTTAAAAAATTCTTCGACTTATAACACCTTCATTCTTTATCCGATTGTAATGATTTTTTCACAGAACCAAAATTTTATGAATTAATATATTCGTGTGAAATTTGAGCGCAATCGAAAAATTATTTCTTATGAAAATCGCAATAATTGTCGATTGTTTTATATTTTAAAAACATTCTTCGACTTATCACACCAACATGCTTTATCTGACTGTAATAATTTTTTCACAAATTTGAGCGCGATTGAAAAATAATTTCTCGTGAAAATCGCAATTTTACGCTTTTGTCGTTTAAAAAACAATTTGTTCGACTTATAACACCTACATGCTTTATCCGATTGTAATGATATTATCACATAACCTTAATTTTATGAATTTATATATTTGTGTAAAATTTGAGCGTAATCGAAAAATAATTTTTCATGAAAATCGCAATTTTACGCTTTTTTCGTTTAAAAAAACATTAGCTCATCCAACAACGCGCCTGAAAAAGCGTTTGCGAAGCTTCCTAGTTAATAACATAGTTCCGAATTGCCCTACTTGATGCTGGCGTCGCACGCGGGTAAATCGTGCCCAACCATTTAGTCGATCACTGGTTGGTCATTGTTCGCTCGTCTATAGTGTATGTGTCGACATGGTTTGGTAGGTTCGAATAAAAATACATCCAATAAAAAATCATTCATGTGTCTGGGCATGTATTTTCCACATACGAATTCACTTTTTACATATTTCATTTAAAATTGCCCCATGCTCAGCCAACCGTTTTAAATTGTAATTGTTATCAACTGTGAATTGTTTGGCCATGCGAATTGAATTACTCTATAGCACAAAGATAGAGTTCACACGCAGTGTTTCTGTGCGTTATTCAGCTTGATTATCCCCTACGAGGTGGATCAGGCGAACAGAAGAGCGTCAACAACAGAGGCCACTCGATATTACACTGAGAGCCAATCAATTACATCGTGTGGTGAGGTTGCCATCACAATCGACTGAAGCTCAGTCGATTATTTCGCGTCGTGTTTGAGAACTTGTGGCTGGTTTGACACGGCTGGACACGAGATTGAACACTATCAAACCAAACAGAGTGCACGCAGTCTTGTTTGAAGATGCAAATAGAATGTCCACATCAACTGCATCCTAGATTATAGTTCACAGTTAGCTCCAGAGTGAGTTATAACGGATATAACGGAGAAAATTGGCTACGCAGTCTTGTTTCAACGTGCGAGGTCAATTTAGTTTTAAATCAAATGGTAGATCTAGCGTTTCAATGTACTTGAGTGCATATTGGTAAAAATAATAATATTGGAATTGCTGGAATTGTCAATTTCTGTGAAAACTTTGCTATTCTAATATGTTATACACTCCAGAAATTTGAAACTTTAGAAATTTGTTAAGAAAGGGTTTTACGTAGCCTATGTCTTTGTCCGAGTAGACATTTTCATATTACTGGATAGGTTTTATCAGTTGCTGACAGCTGACCGTAAATATTTCACAAAAGAGATGTATTAAATTTCTAAACTTATTTAGGCGTTATATTTATTAAAATAATGGACATTTTGCACTTGTAGGTTGATAATAACCTGTTGTTAGGGATAGACAAATATAACCATACCCTTTGTAAACAACTTTCGTAATCATACGTGGGAGACTGTTATACAAGAGCATAGTCAATGATTGACATCTGTTCGTTATTGGGAAAGAAGAATAAAAATTGTGTTAAAAGCTGGTATAACTATGTGTGCCAAGAAATCTGGAGAAAGAAGTAAGTAGCCTACCCTATGCATTAAAAACATGACGTCCAATTTTAGAGATTTTAAAATCTCCCTGAAAGTAGTACAACGTAGTAGTTTAATAACGGAATCATTCAACAGATAAAAACACCCGAGTTTTTGTATATAGGTTGGGTATTCAAATTGAGCCTTCGCTTCACACCAAAAATGTGAAATGTTATAATATTCGAACATCTACAGAAAGAAACACATTACTTACACAAAACGATTTTGGTGGTTTAAAATATAATAGTAAAGTATTAAACATGATTAAAAAAATTATAAGTACATCAAAACAGTTTTTTAAACGCACGTTAAAGTTTATTCAAGGGTGCTTTAGCAAAGGTACCTATACTGACAACTGAATGACTCGTGAGCCATGTGAGATTGTGAGCCATGTGTTGAGTACCCGGTAACATTCCCTTTCTTTCCCCCTACCTAAGGCATCTCTAGCCCATCATAGGCTTGAGTGGCGCATTATGGCCTTACAGTTGACGTACCCTTTTACAACTAAACTTATAAACCCTATTATTTATACCAATATAATTATCAAATTTAAATGCAAATGTTCCCGGATACTCAACACATGACTAGCTCACTCGTCTAACAACGACTTTGTCGTTTCCCTAGTCTAGTTGGCTAAGACGCCGTTATACCCGAAATCTGGAAGTCCTATGTGTTGAAACCCCCGGTCGGAAAATATTTTTTAAATTTCTGGATTGTATTTAAAACATTATAAAACATGTTTTGAAATGCATACAATACTATGGAAAACATAGCTAATACGAAATACGAGTAAAGATTGCAAGGGTTACTCAATGTCCCAGCGGAATTTAGGGGAAACCTTGGTCGTACAATATTTGATAAACCTTGGTCACTGCTATGCATGACAAAAATTATTCCTATGCATGACAAAAATTATTCGATAAAAATGACTTCTTCAAGAACAAAAGCATTGTTGTTAAAATGAAACCTACTACATTTCAAGCATCTTTTCCAATTTATTTTTTCTTGTAGGTTTAAATCGCAACATATTGTGCTCATTTTGTTAGCAGTTCTCAGTTATCTGGTCACGGATGTCTCTTTAAAATTTAAGCTCAATCTATTTGGCCGTTCGGCCGTATGGACCGGACAAACAGACATACATACATAATTAATCACGACCAAGGCCCGTTTGACTTGCGTTGAGACTTCGTTCGCTGCGCTCACTCGTCTAACAATTCCTTTTTTTTTTAATTACATCTCCCATGTCTGCTCACACAGACAAAACGAAAACATGTTTCTTTGCACCTCTGCTCGTAAAGTGACGTTGGTAATGCTTCGCCCTCCAGTGTCACCACATAAACCAGCGTGTACTACTGACGTATATATCCAAACAAGGCAATCGTCGTCATAGATAACTTATTATAAAACACGACAGTAATCAAAGTGAATGCCCCGAGCTGCAGATATCACATACTTTACTATGCAAGCGACCTTTTTGCATGAACTTCAAGAAGTCCCCTTTAATAAATAGCAAAAACCAAGAAAAACATCAAACTAACGATATCTCCAACAATTTTAATATCAAAACACTTTATCTTGGAATTACGACGTCATTATTCGAGAGTGCTCATAACGTCTTTGAAAACTATTAAGTTGGTTTATAGATTGGCTCAACAATGGATGGATTTACTATCTGCGCGTCTTATGACGACGAAGAGGTGAAGAGGGAGCTGGAATAGCTCATAAGAGATGTGGTTGGAGATTGGTGAGTTACTAGGTCCATTCAGGTCGGCCTCTGTGCATATACGATGAAAATCGTAAGGCGGTAGTGTGGTGATCACGGGAGATGACCCCTCGCTTCTAGGGGCCGGATTCCTGTAACTATTTTACCATGGGTGAAGGACTACCGCCAATATTAAAACCACGCAATAATGACCTTATTTTAGTAATAATTCACATAACGCTACACAAAAACAAAAAAGTGGATAATAGGGCCCATGTGGTCTAGTTAGAACTAACTATATCTGGCCTAAAACCTTTTTAAAATATTGTAACAAGAAATGATTTTAATCAAGGATTAAATTAAATTAATATCTTCCGTAATCAAAAACGCTATTGATTACAATATTTGAATAATTTTTCATGCAGGGTGTATTTGTAACGAAACTACGTGATACCTATAGTAAGCCTTTTTCGATTGTACGTTACGGTTTGAGATATTACTAAAATGAGGTTATTTCGCGTATTTGCACGAACTTTTACATTTAAAACAATAGTTGTAAATAAATATTTGCCACGATTTGCAAGGATGCAGTCACAGGGTAAAGTGAATTTATGTATTAAGATTGCGAAAATGTAGGAGAGTATATAAGCTTGGCATTTGATTTAGATTTCATTATTTTTGATTGTGTAAGGTTTGGCTGTATCTTTGCAAGTTTTTTGTGATGTGGTTTTTCAATGCACATTAACAATTATTTTAGCAATGTATTCTCAATTTCTCAATTTCCTTGTGCCAGAAAACAAGTTTGATTGATTTTATAAAATGTACCTATATGACATCATCTCCTATCAAAAGGGCAAGAGACCCCATATTTAAAGTGTGGATTAGCGATTAGAAAATGCTAAATATTAGAAAATAAAATGCATTTTTAACGCTATGATACACAACCCGATTAAAGCAGTCGAGTGAAATGGATTCGTTACACTATATACAAGAACAAGTCATTAATTTAATAATACTAACCCTCTCTCCCCCTCCCCCCTGACAGTATAGGCTATGGGTCATGTAATCTTATTGTTGAACACACTAAGAATAGACGTTACGATAATCCGTCCATGCATTACAAACCACTTAAAAACTAATCCTAGTCAAGGGCATTCCTGGGAGATAGGTTTTAAGTACATCATGACGGAAATATTCCATCATAATAGTGATCTGATAATAAATAATTATTTCAATATCAAAGTTATGTGTAACTGTTAGTAGTGGCGAATTATGAATATGGATTTCCAATATTGAATATTATATTAGACTATTTTGACATTGTGCAAACCACATTGTGTAGTAGGTGGGTAAGTGAATCGTTATTGGTACGAATTGAGAAAATTTAAGCTACACTCTAAAATAAGCTTGGGATTCTTTATCCGGTTATAGTATGTTGTAACTTGTCTTGTAAGGGTTCGTCCTAACTCCCGAAGACAATACTCAAATTTAACATGTTTAAAACATACACTTAATTTACAATGTAATGTGTTCAAGATTTGGAGTTCTCAAAATACGGAGCTAATTAACGTTATCGACATATCTTCGAAGGATAGAAAAATATAAATCCTTGTTTCCTTGGTGGAGGCGCCGGATTGATATGTATTTACTTTTATTTTGTCTCTCTTTTAAAAATTATTCATAGAAAATATTTAAATACATAGGGTCAGCTATAAAAATAAAAATGAAGCTTTTTAAATTTATGTTTTACTATGCTGCTTACAGATCGAATACCTGACTATCAGCATTCAAATTATTTTTCATCATAAAACCATAATCTTAATAAGCATCCAAAATATTGATGTTCTTGTTGTTTCCTTCCACTGATAGTGAATAGTGATAAGAGTCAAACACCGCCATCAACTCAGTTAGCTCCTAGTGCTGCTTTCTCAGATGAAGAACATGTACTAGGTCAGTAACTTTATGTGGGTGCAGCCTGCGACAGCACGGCAGTAGATGTAAAGGTGGGGTGAATGTCTGAAGTTAATCTGATTTGTAGGCTAGTTCCACCCAGCCCATATGGCCGTAGAATACTGCTTCTTTTTCTTAAAACTAGCAAGATTTGTAACGCAGACAGGGGCGTAAGCGGCGAAGACCATTACCCCTATTTATAGGGGTGTATCGCCCGCCAGATAGAAAGCAATAGGGCGTATCCCCTCTGTGCTGCTTACAGGTTACGGGAGATGTGGGGAGGTAAAACAATTCATTGCCGTGTTACAGTTTGCTGTTTTATCGTCGGAATGGATTGTCTACGGAGAGAGAGAGAGAGAGAGAGAGAGACCAGAGGAGACCGGACTAGTCTACTGTAGTCATCACCTTAAGATGGACTCCCAAGTAATATGGTATATTTTTCTAGCTCGAAATGCACGACTGTTTGGAGCAAACTAAATTCAATGGCCAAACAATTTTTTTTATGGTTTTGAGCGAAAAAATTTAGCTTGGCTCAACTTCTATATCTCACAGCATTGACAGCCTAAGACTGTTGAAGGAGAGCTTGGCTGCCGGTTTTTTTTACATTTTTTTTTTATTTGGGTATTTGGGGTGGGGGGGGGGGGATTGATTATTTACGAAAGTAGGGCTGTCCATGTATGCTATATTAACAACTATGAATATACATCAGATTCTTCCAAGCGGAGCGAATGTCAACTGTCAACATGTGTCCTATTCCTGCATATTGTGAAACATGACATGCGTGCGTGCAGAGCCATAGATATTAAAAACCTATAGTAGGCCTACTGTAGGTGTTTAATATCTATGTGCAGAGCATGAACCGCGCGCCCAGGGTTGCCAACCACGAATCGAACTCGAAGTCTGATCTAAAGTTGAAAACTAATTGACGTGTTTGTCAGACTCGGAAGCCACAACCTCAGAGGAGATATAGTTCTCTCTCTCTCTCTCTCTAAGGCCACAACAGACAAACTGCTTCGAGTTGAAGCGGTGTTCGATAGATCGGAATTGTCTCGACGACGCGAGTTTGAAAGAGGGAGGCGGCGCTGTTTTGCTTACATGGTGCGTATAGACGCGGATGCAGACACACATCGTTTTTGTTTTGTATCCTATTGGTATTATCTTATCTTTTATTTTAAATGTTCATATTATTATAAAATTTAAAACGCAAACCAGCGGTTTATTCACGAATACAAGCAAAACTTCCTTATTAGCATTAAAATTTAATTATTTTATCGTAAATTTATCAAACATAAATCGAATTTATATCAATTTAATTGTTTTTAAAACAAGTAGAAAAATATAAATTTGAATCGTCCAATCTGAAGTTTTATTTTGACTCTTTGTGCTCAGAAATTTTCACAATTGGCTTTCAATTGCATTTACCATTCACGTACATTGGGTATAGATTATTTGCATGCGTCCGATGGAAATAACAATAGAATAGTAAACTACAAATTGAATATGTAATCACGACCGTAGGCCTTCAGGCTACATTCATGATTGACTGTTAACACAAACAGAAAACAACACATTTGTTATTTATCCAGCAAGCTGCATTGGCATCACCGGCAAATCATTTCTGATCTCTGTGGACTACTGCAGACCATGCACACATGAATTCAGGCTATATTAAAATAAATAAAAAATAAATACAATTTAGTGGGAGACTTTGTAAAGGGCCTTCGAACCAACTCTCTCGACGCCGACGCCATCGATGACCAAATAATGGCCAACCAGCGACCAATGTTTCTAGCTTAATAATAAGTTTTATCTTTTGTGTGATGTGTATGCTATATATGTGTACAAATGTATGGATATGTGCGTTTGTCTAGTAATAAATCGGTCGGGAATTTTGGATTGCATTTAAAATATAATAATAAGTATTTAGATTGAGGACGCTGTTGGGTCTATGGACCATGACACCAGCACGACAAGATAATCCGGATCAATTTTATACAGATTACAGATTAGTTGCATGTTAGCAACAGCAACATCAACAACAACTTAACAACAACAACAAAGTTTTCATTTTACATCTAATGGTATACCGTTCCTAAAGTGCTACATTATAAAACCTTTGTGTTAGAATAGGTTTTGACGAAATTTCAATACATATATATATAATGTAAACTTGTTGTAAGCGAGGAATCACCAACAATACATGCGTCTAGAGTTTAAGCCCATTAAACTTAAAGCAGAATTACGCCCATTTCAATAGAACAAAAACCTTCTCATTCGTCATATTGGTTACCGCTTGGTTTTCAACCCGATCGTAATCACCTCCAAAACAGTTGACAATACGTCCAAATAGGCTACAATTCCCTCAGTACTCGTTTTCTTTTTTCAAAACCCTTTATCACAACATATGAACCTCAGCCAAATTCATGGACGTTATACAAAAACAATAAAGCATTCAATGTGTAATTAATCAATACGAGTTGCCACGTTGAATATTATTGCATTGTAATTAAATTCTGAAATTCCTACTGCTATGTCATAAAGTTAATACAGTCGGCTTTGAAAACGACCTCCGAAGGTATTTTATAGTTACTATCGCGTGTTGAAGACGGTCCAGGATACTAAATAAATAAATCAATACTAAATACTGGCACACGCAACATGCACATTATCTTACGCACAGCAACTAAATAGCCATTAGAACATTGTTAGACGGAACATGCGTGTTTGCTGAGATTCCATAGAGGAAGTGACAGAAGAATAATCATGTTCGTTCCCGTACGCATTCTGGACTATAGAGGTCTAGAAACTGTGTGGCTTGTTGGTCTTGTGGTTAGCGTATCTGCTTCCAATGCAGAAGGTCCAGGGTTCGATTACCGCCAAAGTCAGATATTTTTTCACTTCTGATTTGGACTTAAGTCCATCAGTTCTTGTGCTAGGAGTTTGAAAACGGTGACTTTGAAGCCGTCCTACCAACGAAGCACATAATAAATTCAGAGTTGTTCTGAATCGGCCTTGTTGATTCTGGCGTTGATTCGCGGGTGTTCGCACTGTCCATACCACTGATTGCTATATTTCCTATTAAAAATATCGATCTTTGGTTGATTATCGCTCACTCGTCGATTGAGTCGGGGCCTACAAGGTTGGCTTAGTCGCTTTGGTTTAATGTCCCCCACTGAAAATCAGTTATATAACTGAGTGGGTAGGCTCTAAACACAGTTTATTTATTTATTTATTTACTATCCCCTAGTCCGTTGTAACGTAAGAGTAGGGGATAATTAAACAATAACGTGTTAAACAAACGTGGCTTTAATATATTTGTTGTTTTTCTCTCCCCTTTTCCCATTCATATAATACACACGTTAACAAAAATTGTAATCTTATTAGACCGGTACTTGTAATTAGTGATGTTCGGGTATGCGAAATGTTGGATCGCGTCGGATATTTGGGGCCAAACCGACAGTAAAAAAAGAATACGATCATCCGGTAACAAAAAATAGATTTTTGGTGGGATGGTGGAGTTGCCGGTCCAGGATTTACAAACTTTATTGGTGGAGGTGCCGGTCCAGCCAATTTTTAATGTTTAGCTCATAGAAAATACTACTCAATAACAAAATCCACTTTAAAAAAAATGAATAGGTAGACAATCATTGGGAGAAAATTTAATATACATAATGAATTGCATGCATTGTTATAAAATGCTGTCTTTTCCCGATCCGACCTGACCCGACCCGAAAACCCGAAGCAGCTTTTAGTACACGAACCCGACCCGACTATCGAAACCTTTTCCAGTACAGTAATAAAATGTTATGTAAATACCTTTGGGTTTAACCACTATAAACCCGAATGTAAAACTAGTAGTATTTTTATTTCGAAATGTTCTAAGTGATAGTTTATTATTTTGTGTTCATTTATACTTATGTTTATTTGTTGTCCAAATTAATTTTGTAAACGTTATTATAACTGAATAAACATTGAATAATTAAATAAATACATTATTATTAAGGTCGCGTAAATATTATGATGCGAATTTTCCAAAAACCTACATAAATAAAATGTTGTATTTTTAAAAACTTCAGTATACTCGCTGCCGCTAATTAGGAGATCGTATGATTTACGTTTATGATCTGAACAGTAAGAACGACTTACTTTGAGATAAGTTGTCTCGGTACAAACTGTAGACGCTCTCCAAGCATCGTCTCCTGGCAGTGGCTACTCGAACTGAAGCTCAGCCCCCCTCCTCCCCCCCCCCAACAAGTCCCTCTGAAGTGGCTTGCAATGTTATTCCTGGGAATTAGTTAATGTTGATCTTAGAACCACAGAGCCAGGAGACGACGCGAAGCGAAACATTGCAATGGTGGTAGTAGCCATTCGGGGATGTTTTCTTACACGGAGATGAAAGGCCAGAGAGAGTTTGGTGGGGGCATGCTTGAAAACCGAGCAATGCATGGCTACACTTTCAAACGTTGGCATTCATTTTCTAAAATCTTAAAAACAAAATGTTCAAGGAAACACCAGATGACATACAAAACTGATGAGAAGATGGCATAGTTAAAGGGTTTTTAAAACTAAAGAAAGGTAAATGGTGGTTGTGTATAGTTGTGAATTTACCAAGACAAAACAAGTCGGGCTTACCATGATCCCAAGGAAAATGGTCAAACATGGTCATTTTCGAGTAGGCAAGCTTCCATCGGCTTCTCAGCTGATTAATTTTTATAATCTTATATGAATGTTTGGGACCAAGCTGAAGGTCATGGAGATCTTGCAAACAGCAAATTGAAATTATTTTGAAATACATGAGCGATAAAACCGTAAAAACTGTGAATAATTTGTTTGCACTGAGTTTCTTGTTACATTGTTTGAGATATGACCTCTTCGAGCAGAAGGTATATACATTCATCGATGTGATGGTTGTTATTAATTGTAATTAATTATTTCGGATCTTTAAAGTGTTTTGTTGTCTTCAATCTTTAAAAGGCTAACCAGCATGTTACCCTTGGTGAAATGAAATACAAAAATTAGTGGTCATAATGAATTTAATTTAACAGCACGCAGACACTATCCAAGCTCGATATCCAGACGCTGAATTTTCAGTCATATTTTTTATGAGTTTATAAATTTGCATAATTTTATCCAACACGCCGCAAATAAAAACGTGTATTTAGAAGGATGGTGGTTGAAGAGAATAAGCTAGTACAAGTACACTGTCTATAATGATCAATCATTATAATTATTTATTCGCTTTTATAATATATTTAATTACTGACTCAATAATGTTTGTAATTTGGAATAAAATGCAATGAAACGCGTGTAAAGTATCGCTTGAATTCTGTGACGTCACTACAAAGTATAAGCTAGGAAGTCTCACTGAATACATGATGAAATATTCCATATTTCGAGTGATACATAATTAATATTCTTGGAGCTAAGCCTGGGAGTAACATTCAGCAAACAGTCTCACTAATTAATGTTAATTAACGCCCTTGTATATGTGTCGCATTTCACAAGGAATAGAGAACTCAGTACCCTTAAATTAAAACAGTATACCGAGACTGAATAGCTATATACAACCTTTTTATAAAATAGTATTAAAAAATAAATTTGGTTACAAACTAAGAATATCAAATTGTAGAAAGGGGCGTTTCTTAATTAATTCTACTTGTCAACATAATCATACCACGCTTTTGAGCAATATCTCGGTTTCTGTGTGTGCGTAAGTCGGGTGGTAGCACTAACAATGTACGTAATGTCATTAAGTTTATAATATGGTGAGAAATCCAGCGCCACATTGCTCATTCTCTATTATAACATGCTAGTCGGCTAATACTTTGTCTAAATGGTTTGATTAGGGGTTTGCTCAATACATTTCATTTTGTACTCACATTCAGAAAACACTGCTTTATTGATATGCTATTAGAATAGGAAACAAATAGGAGAATTCGAAACGGCTTGGCCTTGAAGACATAATAAACGGTTAAATAATGTCACTACTGAAAGTCAGTTCTTGAAACCAATTCTTAGGTCACATTTCCAGTACCAACCATTGGAACTAGATGCCCATCTTTGCCACGGACATACCTTGGTAAAATAAGGAAGACAAGTTGGTAAATAAATAAATAATAAATAAATAATTTTATTTAAGTCTACCACTCAGTTATAAACTGATTTTCATGGGGGACTTTAAATCAAAAGCGACTAGCAACCTGCAGGCCCTGAGCAATCGAACGAGTGAGCGATAACCAACCAAAGATCGATTTCTTAATAGGAAATAAGCAATCAGTGTATGGACAGTGCGACACCGCGGATAAACGCCAGAATCAACAAGGTCGATTCAGAACAACTCTGAATTTATTATGAGCTTCGTTGCTAGGACGGCTCCAAAGTCACCGTCAATCAATCCATGTTATTGATTGTACTAAGGAAACGCCAAAGTCGTTGTTAAACGAGTGAGTGAGCCAAGTGTTGAGTACTTGGGAACATCCCCTTTCCTCCCATATACCTAAGGCTGGATCTAGCCCAGTATGGGGAATGATACCGGGTACTCAACACATGGCTCACTCACTCGTTTAACTATACGACTTTGCGTTTCCCTAGTTATATCGCAGGATGTGGTCTTTTTTACATATGAAAAATCTAAACAAATGCTATCGATATTTAATAAAATCACAGTTTTATTTATTAAAGCGCAATGGATCTAGCTGATTTTGTTAACAGTTGTCAGTAAACTATGTCAGTATGTCTGTTTAAAATATAAGCGCAATCTGTTCAGCGATTCGGCTGATTTTCGACGTACAGACAAACCCACACACACAGACTCACAGAATAAGCGCCGTTTGAGTTGAATGGAGACACTCAGTCGCTTTGCTCCCTCGTTTAACTTAAGCATAGCTTACCTCATGTTAAGGCTTCAAACATGAAGATCATCTCTGAGAGGCTAAACTACACCTTGCACGAAACGCAGGACACTTTCTGAGGCTTACCTGGAATAAAAAAAGAAACTGTCAGGTAACTCTAAAGAAGTTAACAACCAGGTTCGTAGACAAGAGCAAAGTTGTACAATCATCAAAGTTATAAGTGCAATAGGCCCTAGTTATATCAAACGCAAATCAAGGGTTATTTGTGAACTGTTTTCTAGACTATGGAGTATAGTGTTGGCTCGAGCGTTAAGCGCGTGACTCTGATTCGGGAGGTCCCGGATTCAAATCCCGTGGAGACCGGCAATCCTGACTGACTTTTTCCCCGAAGTTTTCCTCAGTCGTTAATGCAAACGCAGGGGATTGAGTCTTCTTAAAAACAGCCCTCGGACATCCCTTCACAATTGTCCTATCCGCAACATACCTAGTTAGACACCTGAAGAGGGGCATGAATTGCACCCTGGGCAGGCTTCCAACAAAAAATGTTAATTATAATATGGAGTATGAAATGTGTTTCAGATAATGAAGACTTTTATTATAATGATGCATGGTGAACGTTGACGGGATATTTATCTAAACCAACAACGGTATTCTGATGAAATTAATCACGAAAGTTTAATCATAGTCGACAGAGAGTTTGGAGATATTTTAAAACCCGAGGAATTACTATTCTGGGCTAATTATTTTGACTATTCGACACCAGCTTAGATGCAAACTGCACTAAAATAGGTTTGGTAACTTTTTGTTATAGTTGGAGACAAACATAACTATAGTCCAATTTTGATAGTGTATCATTGTGTGTTTTGTTTTATTATTGTTTGGTTCATTAAAATAATAAATGACTTTCATACTACATTGATACATTTCATGGGTTCAGTGTATTCTGC
Organism: Sweltsa coloradensis; assembly: GCA_024449915.1. Taxonomy (NCBI): domain Eukaryota; kingdom Metazoa; phylum Arthropoda; class Insecta; order Plecoptera; family Chloroperlidae; genus Sweltsa; species Sweltsa coloradensis. Next base: position 393,885 of record JAMZAV010000306.1, read on the forward strand.
TCTTCTGTTGTATTGAAGCTTATTCTATATCCATAATCAGTTGATATTAATATTTGAGAATTGATATTTAATATCTCATGGTATTTGTAAAAAATGCTTAATTTGATTATTAGGCTGACTAATCAGTTTGTCTGAAATCGATTCTCTGGTAAATAGAGGGGAAATTTATGTTTATATTTTATTTATAGCCAAGTTGGCGTAAGGTTATCCAATTATTTAACCTTTGTACTGTTATTTGAGGTCAATTAGTTTTAACCGATAAGAAAATATGGGACGCGAAATCGGCTTCTTTCTGCTAAAAGCTTAAAGAAATGCCGACTGAACCAATGACATTAATTGATTGATTTCTCGAAGAGTTGTGCCAACATTTGAAATGTAAGTGTTCGCTGACCTGAAAGTCCAGATCCCACAACGGCGCTGACCTGAAAGTCCAGATCTCACATCGGCGCTGTGTTCAACCATTGAGGTTTAACTGTTCGTGGTTGAGCTAATCAGCTTTGTTACTAAGAGCACTTCTTTGCTAGAAATATCCCTTCAAGGGTCTCTACAGTCTAGTGCAGGATCCTCTTGATACTTATCGCAAACTCAGTTGAAGTACACGAAAAGAACTGAAGAACATTTTAAGAAGCTCTTTAATCGGTTACAAAAATAAGCAGTCTGGTTCAGCTGCGTGTGCTCAAACTGTGTGAAAATATCAAGTCAAGGTAGCCGAAGTAGGCCGCTGAAGTGACAGTGACTATGTACCTTTCTGCAAGAATATTAGTTTCACAAATTTTTTTTTAACACCCAATTTAAAACGTAAAACCATTAAAACTCATTTTAAATTTCCCTTTATTTTATTCCAACTATAATTTTTAACGAATTTGTTTAGTTTTCAGCTAAGTAAATTTGTACAAACTGTTTTTTAACGAATTTCTTGAAGTATGTTCTTTTACCAGAGTATTTTTTGATTCGCGCATTCATCTAGAATTAAAAACTTAAAACGTAAAACCATTAAAACTCATTTTAAATTTCCTTTATTTTATTCCAACTATAATTTTTAACGAATTTGTTTAGTTTTTGACTCAGTAAATTTGCACACACTGTTTTTAACGAATTTCTTAAAATATGTTCTTTTACCAGCGTATTTTTTGTTTCGCGCATTCATCTAGAATTAAAAACTACCGAAACTGTGCACAAATGTACTTTGTAATACGCAAACATAACCCTCCTCAAAAGAAGGCATACATACATACCGTGTAGGTTTAGGTTTGCTAATGATTGTAATAATGTTGTTATCTTTTATTATATTTATTGTTACAAGGTTGGCAGTCACCAAGTGTGTTTGGAGCTCTGCTCTTTTCTGCCATCCTCGTGACACATTTAATAAATGAATGTGTTGCGGAACAAATAATAAAATAGTATATAAATAAATACCTTCTTGAAAATATAATTGCGTATTGTGACGTAAACAAGTAAGTAAATAACAATAAACAAACTTGTGTACGAACCAAGCTCGGTACAGAAAATAACGCATAGTTTGACTATTTTCCCCCTGTTCATGGTGACCTTCTTTGCTATCCTATAACAGAACTAAGCTATAGCTATAATATGCCACATATAATATATAAAATAATGCGAATCTAAGTCGCACAGTAGCCTAGGTCTGGCTGCACTGGATGTATATCCTGGAATGTGGGGGAGGGATATGATATGAAGTAGACTCAGACGACTGCTAGGGAAGATGTGGATGATGATTGTGGCAACAGATTATAACAGAGTAGGGGAAGGGTGGATGATTAGGGTGGATAGTGCAGGGTCTGGGGGAAGTGTGAAGGAATATGGCTGCAAAGATAACTCGACCAGATACTCTATGATATTGTAGCTGAATTAGTTTAGCGTTGTATTATAACCTTTTTATATTATATGATATTTATTTATCCTTGACAACAAGTACAGCCTCCCACAAGTGTCAAGAAAAATAAATCGCAACAATTGGCTTGTTCACGCAAAGCTCCGCGCAGATCGCGCCACTGCACTAACCCCCAAAACCAGAGTCCACTAGATACTTATTCCGAGCTGCTTGTTAGGTATCTTGTGGACCCTGCCCAAAGACCGTGGCGGTGTTTGAAATAAACTATGTATAGCAGGCACTGCATTGTCAAATCTGTATGCTTCCTAGATTGTTTGTTTACGTATTGTTTTACCATTCCTTCTTTCTTAAATCAATGGTTTTACGTAAGTAGTCGTACGGCCTATTTCAAGTAATTTTATTCAATAGCATATTTTGGTTGTTTAAACTTTTAAACAATGAAAACGTGAACGATAGGAAAATTAATAAGAGCTGAAAGCACATGGATGGCGCCCTTGAAGTCTAAAGGCCGATGCACAATTGCCCGGTAACGAGAACGGGAACGAGAACGAGAACGGGAAGACGCTAACGTTAAGGGCTTCGATGCACAATAGCCCGTGAAGCAAGCCGACGGGAACAAATCAAATAATAAGTGGTTAATTACATTTTGTTGTTTTGTTATTCCGCTCATGTTTATTCAATTTATTTCGCATATTACTCGCGTATAAACCATCAATCAGTTGATAAAATAGTTTTAGGACGTGCACATCTTGATTCCGATTGGTTCCGGTAACGTACGGAACGGGAACGTTACGGAAAGTTAAAACTTGGTGATGTTCCCGTTGTCGTTGCCGGGATACGGGAACGACCGGCAACGGGAAGCTTTATTGTGCATCGTGTCGTAAGTTAACGTGTGATTCAACTTTCTTCCCGTTCTCGTTGTCGTTCTCGTTGTCGTTACCGGGCAATTGTGCATCGGCCTTAAACCTGGGGCCTAGCACTGTTATGGAGATTAGACCTAGACCTACTTAGAATAAGGCTACTAAGGACTAGGGCCTAGGCTTTTCTTCAGCATTAGATGTAGACCTAGGCATATCAATATCATGGTATTATAAATTAGCAAGTATAGGCCTAGGCCCTACTTGCATACGCCTCAGCAAAGCCTAGGGCTTAGTCCTAGCCAATGTTGATTTGTTGACATGAGAGAGGTTACGTAGGCAGGAGGCCAAATAAAGACACATTGTCAGTATATTATGTGTGATTGTATTTATTTGTAGTAATAAACACGACAGTATGCCCTCCTCTCTCCTTACACGAATACACACAGCAATTGGGCATTTTGCTTTCAAATGCAAACTGACAGTAAAAACAGTAGGCTGCTGACAGCTATGAGCAGCCATGACACCCGCAAGTTGGGCTATCACCGCCGTCTACACTCTACATTCGCCTTTACAGGCATCCAGACGGCGGTGGGGGGTTAGTACAATAGCGCAGCGTGGTGAGTAAAAGTCGCAGTGAACAAGCCAATTAAAAATGTACATTCATTACCGTTTAAAACAATACACATTCGTTATTCAAAAATATAATAATAAGTATAAATTGAATTTACAAAAATTAATATATAAAACACGATTAAAAGCCGAAATGGATATGATGAAAATATAAATTTAAATATATGATAAATTATACTAGGGAAACGCCAAAGTCGTTGTTAAACGAGTGAGTGAGCCATGTGTTGAGTACCCGGTAACATTCCTTTTCTTCCCCCTACCTTAGGCCTCCCTAGCCTATCATAGGCTAGAGTGGAGCATTATGGCCTAAACTATGACTTAAACTTAAATACCCTATTATTTATACGAATATTATAATCAAACTTAAATGCAAATATTCCCGCGTACTCAACACATGACTCTCTCACTCGTCTAACAACGACTTTGGCGTTTACCTAGTCGAGTTGACTTAAGCGCCCTTATAGCCCAAATGTGGGAGATATGGGTTCAATGGTCGGGAAAGATTTTGTTATTTCTGGATTGTATTTATTAAAATATTTAACATGTTTTGAAATGCATATAGCGCAGTGTAGTCCTACATCTGTGACAATACCATGGAAAACATAGCCAGTACAAAATACGTGAAAATATTGCAAGGTTTACTCAATCTACGAGCGGAATTTGGGGGTACCTTGACGTCCAACATTCGATTAACCTTGGACACGGCATTTCACAGCCAGCTAAATAACAAACAAAAAATATTATTTCAAAATGAAAACCATTGTCGTTAAAATAATTTCCATACATTTCAACGTATTTTTCAGTTTTTATTTCTTGAAGGTTTAAATCTTAACGGATTGTACTCATATTGTTAGCAGTTCTCAGTTACCTGGTCACGGATGTCTGTTTAAATTTCAGCTCAGTCTATTTGGCCGTTCGGCCGTATGGGACCGGACAGACAGACATTTAACATTTAACAGAATTAATCACGACCAAGGCCCGATCGAGTAGCGTTGTAGACTACGTTCGCTGCGCTCACTCGTCTAATGAAATAGTGTTGCATTGGAATATATGCCCTTATGGCATGTCTTAGCAATGTATAATATTCAGCTCTATTGCAAACAAGCATGGGTATGGGAGTACCAAATTAGGGAACATAGCTACTAAATCAAGATTGTCGTATTATAATACCAAAATAAAATCATTTCCACTCCTGAAAAGTCGTTGGACGTGTCGAGTATAAAAACGGATATAAAGAATTCGTTTCTGTTACGTCATTTTTGGTGGAGGTGCCGGGTACATCTATGGTAATTAAGTTTGTGTGACAACTGACACTTGTCCCACTGTCTTGAACCTCAGGGTCACCGAAAACATTCTGTGTCAGCCTTGTTGAAGGACAATGCCAACAAAAAACCGAATGACAATAGTTTTTTTTTAATCTTGAGATTTGATACAGACATAAATGAACAGACGGACAGAAAATTGACGCCCTAATATAAAGTAGGTATTGTATAGGTACAGCTGCCGATACGGATATGTTTTTGAAATTTTTATTAGATACCTCAATGAAAAATGGCTGTAATACTGTATTTAAGTGTTAAGCCAATAAATCAAAAAAGTACAAAAAATCAGTACTGTTACTGCTAAGATAAAATTAAGAATTACTGACTTTTATACCAAAAACATTTACGTTTCATTTGTATATTTAGCCTGACGAATATTAATTCCAACAATTCTAAATCTTTGCAGTCGATCTTTAATTACTGAACTACAACTGAATGGGCAAGGTTTAAGTCCTTCGTCTTGGCTGTTACTTGATTCACTGAGTCAGTATACGACTTAAACACCCCGGAATAAACTTAAGCAACAGTTTTACGGGTGAACGCGTTCCGGGGCTTCATTGCGTAAACCCCACAACATTCGTCGTTGTCAGGCGGATTATTTGCACTTCCGGTTAGCTAATTACGAAAAACCGCGCGTTTGGTAAATCTCTTTCTAGAGGGGAGTAAAATATTATCACTGCCTAATCCAGTACAGTCCTGTAGGAGACCCCTGAGACGCCGATGTGTATTGCTGGGGAGTGGATATGTTCCTGGTAAACGATAAATTGGGTATGTTTCGTCAAATATCTAGGCTATCACTTTTGCGACTGTTTGCCGAGCTCGGGCTAACTTTTTTACAATGTTAAGTGCCCATTTAAAAATACACTTGATCGTCAAAAACATCTAATTTCACATACTACTGTCTGGACCGCTTTTGACCATTAGTTTTCATAAAAAAATCTGCATCATGTCGCTATCAGAGCACATTTTGACATTTCAAAAAATTACTACAAATTAACTGTTTGGTGGCATATTTACGGCTGCAGAAGAGCAACCGAAATAGTGTGTGATATTTTTGTTAATAATTTCAATGTTGAATGACCCTAATTTGTTATTTTAATGAACAACTGTGTTTAATAATAATAAATAATAATAAATTTTATTTAGAGTCTACCCACTCAGTTATATAACTGATTTTCAGTGGGGGACTTTAAATCAAAGCGACCAAGCCAACCCTGCAGGCCCCGACGCAATCGACGAGTGAGCGATAACCAACCAAAGATCGATATTTTTAATAGGAAATATATCAGTGGTATATATCAGTGGTATGGACAGTGTAAACACCCGCGGATCAACGCCAAAATTAACAAGGCCGATTCAGAACAACTCTGAAATTTATTATGTGCTTCGTTACTAGGACGGCTCCAAAGTCACCGTTTACAAACTCCTAAGACAAGAACTAATGGACTTAAGTCCAAATCAGAAGTTAAAAAACTTTTGACTTTAACGGGAATCGAACCCTGGACCTTCTGCATTGGAAGCAGATACGCTAACCACAAGACCAACGAGCCACACTACCAACGAGCCACACAATAAAATAATAACAAACATAATAATTATAAACTTTAAATTGGTTTAACATTAATCTTCTAAATCAAGTAATAATTCGACCCCCTAACTTAAGACTCCAGATAGACCTAATTAATCAAGGGTTCCTCTGCCTCTCTATTTAAACACACACAGCTTTCTTTGCAGACCTCAAAGTTAAGCTCATAGTTAAGCGGAGTTGGTTTAAACTGGGCCAAGCTAATTATTACTGATATGCCTTCAGCTTATGCGGGGTCTTGGTGATTATTATTCGTTACTCTGGTGTGGTGTTCAGAGACTGAACTGCCCACGCTTCTCTTCTGAACAGGTCGCACTCAACAGGAGTTGGACACGTGCGAGTTCCATTCATTCAGCCTGTATCATGAGAAATCATTACGTCATTAGCAATAAGCAACATGTTTTCGATTTGCAAATTAGAGGTATGCGTAAAATAAGCGTGTTAAATTATGTATCCTAGATCAGTGAACACTGTGTTTGAAAAACAATGTAAAATGACGATATTACTTAAAATAACGTTTTACCATACCAACTGAGAATTGGTTTAGTATTGTGCAATTAATTTTTTGTAAAAAAAAAATAACCCATTTTTTGTTTTGCACTATGTTTTCTTCAGTAGTTAATGCGAATACGAGTTCTTATAAACATCGGACATACCTTCACAATAATTCTTCACAATCCAAAATATTTAGCTAGACATCTGAAGAGTGGGATGCATTGCACCCTGGGCAAGCAGGTTTTCCCCGAGAAATTTAACAAAAAAAAAAGCAAACCATTCTTTATTTAGAGTTAACCCACTCAGACAACAAATAATTTTCAGTAATTATTCAATTATTTGCACAATTTGCAATATTTTATTAAATACATCTCATCGTGTATCCTCCTTGTATGCCCTAGTCCCAACTAACGCTGCTTTATCTTCTAGATACGTAGCGCGTTTAGACATTTACTAGGGCTCACCGCCTGGGTAATCCATTGGTTCCTTGATAATTCCTAGCAAAATCCTAGCAAAGGCAGTGAGCCCAAGGTCTTGGTAACCATGGCAACCAGAGTCGATAAAGAAGTTTCCCCGGTTTATTGTCGGTAATCAACCCAAGGACCAAACAAAGTACAATGTTGAATATACAAATTTGCAGATAAGTAAGGTATTATTCGTGACAATGGATGTTATAATATATATACATTTTTATTTTAGATATTATCATTATTAGGCGTAGGTTCATGCCTCAGGCAAACTATTAGAATATATTAAATTGCTTGACATGGATTTGACTACATCCAGTTACATACTTTTGGACGGTGAGAACGCCACATTTCTAGGGCGGTGAGTCCCAGAAATTTTTAACACACGAACATCCAAACGCGCTTCTCTATTAACGTAGTTAATAAGATCCAGATTCTCTAGTCCCAACGTGCTTGATTTTGACCATTCCCTCTGAGCCACTCTACTACGTCATGAAGTAAAAACCGAGTTAATTATTAATCTCGCCCCCATGAGATGAACTGTGGCTTTAGTTTTAATATTATAGCCCCGCAAAGTTAGCACACATCACAAACTGGGGCAAACTCTACTGTGAGAAGAAAAGAAGAAGAAGAAGAAACACCGTTGTAACAGGCACTGTGGAATTGGAACATAATCCAATAAAAGGGAAAATGGAAGAGTATGGGAAATGGGGACGACCTATATAGTGTAGTAAATCGAAGAGCTTGTAGTGAGCTGGAGTATTGGATTTACGTTATGTAGACAGAGTGGATTAAATACGGCATTTCACTTTATAATGCAATTGGTTTTCATCCAGCAACCAATCATTTCATTTAGTGGTAGGAGGCAATATGAACATGCATGTTAATTACCAATCACATTACTGTCGGAAAGAATTAGAGCTTAGGTCCAGAACACAAAATGTCTTGCCACCAGCACAAAAACGTAATTTAATGTAAATGTGACGTGAATGGGTAAACTCTAAATATGAATTTATTTAAATATTACACAATTAAAATGTAAAACCTAATATTTCATTTAGTAATTGATAGATTAATTGATTGATTAAACACTTTATTACAGGCGAGATAAAAAGAGAGATTGATTGATTGATTGATTGATATAGGTATGTATTACAAGGCAGGATTAAGGCTAATTAAACCTAATTTATTTTGCTTTTTTTATTTATTTAACGTAATAAATCTTATAACATAAATGCAGACACAACAATGAACTACATTTAGGTAAATATTTGAAATAGTAGAATAAGATACAACAAAAAATGTATTAATAATACAATAATTTTGGTAACAAATTTAAAAAGGATATTAAATGCAATTGAACCAAATATAAAAAAAGGAAAAAGAAAGAAAGGAAGGAAAGTAAAAAAAGGGAAAAAAGAAAGAAAGAAAACCACCAAAAAGGAAAAACGAAACTAGAAAACTGATTTATTAGACGATCCCACTCAAACGAATAATATTCGTTTCTATCGTGTCGTAATATTATGAGGTTTGCCAAAAATCAGGAACAGCAAATCAAGGTGTAATCTAACTTTCGCCGAAGAAGCCACCGAACGCGAATCTTCATTCTTTTGATAATTTTCCATCCAACCCTGGGGGGGGGGGGGAGATATAGAGGGAGAGGGATAACTTTTAAACAAAGAATCAAATTTAACATAAATCCATATATATTGCTTCAAGATAATAAAAAAGCTAATGTGAAAATGTCCCAAATGTAAACCGCTATGGAAAAAGTAACGGTATAAGCCTTTAGTTGTGCAGTTAGAAAATTGGTAGTTGGTAAGTTTATTATTCTCTCGACCAATAATTTAAATTGTGACTGATTGTTTAGTCACAAAGTTGACACCCACACTTCACAGTCCCCCCCCCCCCCTTGCGTGGGAACTGTTTGTGTAACATCCTGATCATAGCCAGATATGTTTGGTTATTTATTACACAAAAAGTGTTGTGGAGTGTAGATTATTGACGTCATTCTAACAATGCCAGGCACAGCTGGTGTAGTGTCACGTGATCACCACTCGGAGGTACTTGAAGTGCGGATACACGCAGTGGTAGTAGGGAGAAGTAGGGATACACGCAGGATTCCCTGGTCGAGTTGCGACATGGAGATTTTGCCAGGCACATCTAGCGTAGTGTTACACGTTTGTCTGAATAGATGAGGGTTGTAAACTTCACACTTCAAACCCATACCCACCTCCAGGACTGTCGTGTATCATCCCCTTCCTAACACCCACAGTGCTGTGAAGCATCCTCTCGCCACACACCTTGTCTTGCTGTACTTCTCGCCAGACGCCGCCGTCGTGTATCATCCCCTCTCTCCACACACCTTGTCTTGCTGTACTTCTCGCCAGACGCCGCCGTCGTGTATCAACCCATCTCCCCACCACCCAATCTCTCGTGTATCATCCCCTCTCCTTACACCACGTGACCAACGCTCACATCTCGCGCATATCGCATTGCGGGTACTCTTCGTTGTATTCTAACAATTAATTTATAGCCTCCATTTCTCGAAAGAGATTCTGACAAAAGAAGACGCTTCTGTTGGCAGAACTACGGACGTTGTTATTGATGCTCTCTTTTTGTTCTGCTCTAGCAGTTTGCATCAATCTTCAGAGAAATATATTTTGCGGGATTTGCATTGCGAGTATCAGACGGCCACGTTTTGCTTGCGAGATGCACTGACAGCATAGCCAACACAACGCGTGCGCTGTCATTGAATGTAATATTGTAACGTCGAATTTGTTTAGAATATAATATATATATTTTATTTTTAGGATGTACTTGCTGCTCCAACTCCTTGGTGGGCATTGATCATAGATATTGAACACCTATAATAGTAGGCTAGATCCGCAGTCATTAATCCACTTCCGTGACAATTTGAAGCCATCTTTAATATGGCAGTTTGCATGTTAAAGTATATGGGAGCGATTTGTAGCCCAAATAGTTCTCAAGGTGGCCGTCAGGTTGACAGGTGAGCATACTAGCCATTAACACCAAATAATTACTAAATTCCCCTATGCAATGACTTATTGTTTCTGTTTGTGCATTCTCATGCTGCACAAGCTAAAACCATATCAAACAATCCAGAAAAATACTTAATTGCATTCAAAAATCATAAATTAACCCGCCAAATTGCTATCTTGAATATGGCAAAATTGGCGCTTCAAATTTGCTACGCTCGCGTCTGTGCGGACGTATTGGAGACTGCGGATCTAGCCTACTAGGTGTTCAATATCTATGGCATTGATAGATGACATCAGAAACGAACAAAACTCTGTTTGTTTGACACATACGTTATACAGAATACGAATAGTATAAATTATGTCTGGATACTTAAATTTGAATTGTTGGCAATGATAGGAATTTAGAATCGCAAACAACTTTAATTTTGTTTGCAGACAGCGTATAGAGTTCGATGAAATTGTGAAATGGTTAGAACAATTGGAAAGTTTCAGTATAACTTTCAAGTTTTCTTTTTATTGTTGAAAAGCGGTCAGAAGTATGTTAAATTGGCAACGTTCCCAAATTCACAACATAACATTCCAATGAGATATTGGAAATATAAGCTCCACATCGTCCACTGTATAATTCGTAAGCACAGTCTAAGATATTGGCATTTTACATATAGGCCTAAGCCTAACAGCTGTGCGGGTAAAGGTTTTGACAGTCGGGTTGGATTCGGGTTCGGTACTAAACTGATTCGGGTTTTCGGGTCGGGAAAAGACGGTTGTTATAATAATAATTATTATTATTCTGTATTTATAAAAATTGATATTATGAATTTTACTTTGAAGAATTTAAGATTATGATTTTCTCCCAATTATTTTTTTTAAATGTCTGCATTTTTGTTAAATACAATTTATAACAGTCTAGACCGGCACCTCCACCAACCCTCCAAATAATTTGGTTTTGTTTCTAGGTAATCGGGTACCATATTTTAATATCACGTCTGACCCCAAATACTAGACCTGGCCCAAAATTTCGGGTACCCGCCCGCACACCTCTTCTAGTGGACTGGTATTGAAATTTTGATAGTTAGGAGTCATTCTCAGCAAAAAATAACTTAAAAAAACACATTAATTAAATAATTTTATTACTTGCCGATGTCGGGAATCGAATAATATTGCAAACTAAACGTAACTCGCAAGTAATAAAAATGCATGGGGAAAGTGATAACGATAAATTCCAAGGGAAATCAATTGTGTTTTGTTGTTCGTTGGTCTTGTGGTTAGAGGCTCTGCTTCCAATGCAGAAGGTTCAGTGTAAGCTTCAAGCAGAAGTGTTTTAACTTCTGATGTGGACTTGAGTCCATCAGTTCCGAACTTTGGAATGTGTAAACGGTGACTTTGGAGCCGTATTAGCAATGATGCACAAATTATGAGGTGGTTCCGAATCAGCCTTGTTGATTCTGGCTACTTAAGGCTGTTCCACCCAGTTTTTCCATTTTCTTAAATATGCAACTATTTTAAAAATATAGTAAATAAAATTGAAACCTGGTACTATTTGAACACCAAAAAAAAAATTTTCAAATTTTTTTGATCGGGCATACGGCAAATATTGCATCTTCAAAATAGTTTCAAACTGCAATTACATCTAGCACAGCGCTCAACGTAGATAGTTGTGTTTCTGTGAGATTAATGTTTGACTGTTTTCTTGGTCTTATCGAAGAGAAAACATGAGATTTTACAATTTTGTATGTTCCACGAATTTTTTAGATAACCGGTATTTTTTGTCAATTTGTACCGGAAAACGGAAAAATTCGCAGGGGACACGGTTCCCAAAAAATCCCATGTTTTCTTTTCGATAAGACCAAGAAAAACAGTCAAACAATAATCTCACAGAAACACAACTATCTACGTTGAGCGCTGTGCTAGATGAAATTGAAGTTTGAAACTATTTTGAAGATACAATATATGCCGTATGCCCGATCAGAAAAAATTGAAAAAAAACATTTTTTAGTGCTCTTATAGTGCCAGGTTTTAATTTCATTTACTATATTTTTACATAGTTGCATATTTTAGAAAATGGAAAAACATGGTGGAACAGCCTTAAATATGCCGGTCTCTAGTTGGTCATTGTTCGCTCGTCGATGGTGTAGCGCCTACAAGATTGGCTTTGCGGTACTGAGTAGGTAGACTCTAAATACGAATGTATTGAATTATTTATTTATATAAGATCCTTCTTTGTCTGACAATATTGAAGAGTGTAAACAACGCCTGTATTTAAATCATGATAAGACTAGTCGAATAGCTAATAATGAGATAAATTTGAATAATTTTTGTTTTAAAATTTATCGTTGGAAACATGTTCAGGGTGTACTGGATGTCCCTCGTCAGGTGTCTAACTAGGTATTTCAGCCTTAACGACTGAAGAAAACCCAGGAAAAACTTCTAGTCATGATTGATTGTGGCAAGATTCGAACCCGTGACCTCCCGAATCAGAGTCACAAACGCTACCTATGAGTCACCACGGTCGGTAATAATTAAACCAAATAAAACGTTTTGTGATTTAGATGCTCAGCCAGTAGAAAATACATTTGCAATACCGCAAAGTGATATTTTTCTGTCTGTACCCAAGGTGTGCTTACATTTATTTTTAATATACAACAGCATAGTTTTGTTACTTTTTTAAAATAAACATTTCCACTCACGTGTACTAGTGTCCTAGTTGAAATTCAGTACAGCTCTTGTATCGTTTAGCAGCATCAGTACATTTTATTTGAGAAATAAATATTTTGTAAGATTGCGGAAAACAAGAGAAGCAGAATCTGATGTCAACTGAAAGATAAGAAGCACTTTTGAAAATCCCTTTGTTGTCTTAATGGTAGCAATCCTCAATGTTTAGTGCTTTTGTTCAGGATCTTGAGAACTTGGCTCTTTCTCTTCCACACGATTACCTAGGGTCTTGTGTTATGTTCTGACCTAGTTTACAGCAACCCAGCAATATTACGACCACTTACGTCCGATTACGACTGTGAGGAGATTTCAAATGAACTTAAATGCGCCCGTTAAATGCAGTAAGATATTGTTGGTAAAACCAGGTTTAAACGGCAAACTGTCTCCAAACAACCACCGGTGCTATTAGATAAGAGTAGCATTATGTGCAAGTGATATGACAAACATGTGCTGCACAACAGCAGTCTAGTACACTAGGAAAACGCTAAAGTCCCGCCGCGTTGATGGATGAGCGTTTTTGTAAGTTTTTAGTTTGCGTGGGACCACTTTTCCTTTGCAAGTGCTTTGTGAATTCATTGTAGGTGGTTGTTGTCGAGTTTCAAATGTTACTTGTTAATTGTTATTATAAAACCTCAAAAAAACTCATATCAAACCTTTATTCTATAGATTCTGGCTAACTTTTCAACTTTTTCTTTCAAAATGTACTACATCACCAAAACCCTTTAAATGTTCATGTGAAATATGAACGTTGTAGCCCCACCCGTTTGGTCAGAATCGGCCCCAAATGTCACGAAAATATCGCACTAAAAATCGAAAATAATCGTAAAAGTACGTTTATTTTAGGGTTCTGGTTACCTTTTCAACTTTTTTTTCACAAGGACTACATCACATAACCTTAATGGTCCATGAAAATAGAACTTGTAGCCGCACCCATTTGGTAGAATCGGCCAATGTCACCGAAAATATGACTATAAATCAAAAAATCGTAAAATACGATATTCATGAAAAATTCTATCGATTGTACCCAAAAATGTTGACGTCTAAGTTCAGAGATTTCGAAGCCTGTCAATTTATCAAGATGCTTATTGCCGTTTACCTAATGCTCGAAAAACAGTACAAATTAAAACAAAAAAACAAAACGAACAAACAAATCCAAACAAAAAACGTTGAGCTAAATTTTTGGGCAGTGAATGAAGTTCTGTGCTGCCCACGCATCTAGTCACATTATTTCAGCAGAAGGGAGAGAGAGATCCAAATTCCAATCGCAACTTTCGTACCTAAACTTTCGCTATACTGCTAGTCCATCGTATAGGTAAAAATATTAGGTTTATCATTGGAAATTGAAGATAGCACGAGTACGGAGTGTCCGAAATATGAAACGTTATGTACCGGTACCTCAACTTATTCATGTCTTCACTATTTTATTATTATTAATTTTTTATTCATAATCAAAATCAAAATTATTTCCATTCTACTTATAAAAATGTTGTAGAAAGCAAACCATAGACTCATTCACATTGATGTGCGGTCTACAGATAAAACATAAGATTCATAAAACTAACTGGGCTTATATTATGAACTTTGATACAAACAATATTAAGAGCATGAAGGTTCTCGATAAACATAAAAGAGAAGATAATATGGTGATATATGGCAGTGTTACAATATTAGTTATGATGACATCTAATAAGGCGTAGTACAGATTATAATCCATAATCAATCAAGTCCATTTGAAGTAGGGTCGTCGTAAACGAGCATGCAAACTAGGACTTTATGTTATCGGAATTTGTTATTAATTTTATGCTTGAACTCCTTGTAAGGCAGAGACCTCACTTGTGGATGTGGAGTTGCCGAGTACATGAGTATTTCAACTTTAAGGGTGCTAGCCCGGGAGCCCCCTCCTTTTCCTATAACTCCCAGGGTCACCAAATCAATTCTGTCTCATTCTTCATCAAGGGCAATGTTTACAACTAACAGAATGTCAATCGTAGGTTATGTTCAGTTTTTATCGTTCGCTAAACACTAACTTATTGCTAATAGGTATATCGAGGCTCCCCCCCTTCTTTTAACATCACTTTTCCGTCCGTCAAGTCTCACGCTGAAAACCGAACACGAACTATGATTGATATGAGTTTTGTGTTGTTAACATTACCCTTTAACACGGATGATACAGAATATTTTAGGTAATTTTATTTATTTATTTATTTAACGTCTATCCTATTCAGTTAAAAAAACTGATTTACAAAAGAGGAGAACTAAATAAATCTACTTACATAGATGTAGACATATCACTGAACTAGCATTTAAGTAAATATTTGAAATACTAATATTACAACAACTAGGTATTAAAGCATAATAATTTTGGCATTAAATTCAAAAAGGATATAAATTGCCATTAATTAATGAACAAATAAAAAGGGGGGGGGGGGAGAAAAGAAAAGCTTGGGGTCAAGAGTGAGAAGCTATCATTTCCTACTTGACACTTCCACTAAGGATTTCAAGTTGTAATACGATTTTATTTCAGTGTTTTTCTACGACACTTTTTAGCTATACTCGTTCCCGTTCTTCCGCTTTAACAATTATTTCAATGGGGTTTGGAGATAATATCATGTCTTATACGCTATAAAGCAAAATCGATAAGATGAATGGGGCGTGTAAGGGTTCGTTGTACGGCTCATAGCAATATAACTCTTGTTCAAATGTGTTAATTTCATTTACACAGAGAGCTGAAATAAAGTAAGGAGGTGTTGAAACAAAAATGCAAAAATATAAAGGAAGTTCTGAAATGATAAACGGGTAGATATTAATTTTCGCTCTAGAGAAATGAACCAGTATACGATGTGGCCATAAGTCAAGGTAAATAATTTCTTGTGTGACCTCATTTAAAACATTTGCAAAAGGAATAAATTTTGACTCTTCTATAACGTTTTTCTGCAGAGTTAAGGCATGGTTCATTCAGAGGTTTTACAATACCTAGACATCATCAATCCAAATTTATATTTTTAACGTTTTAAGACCAGAAAGAAAAACGTCAATTCCTATGCCCTCAATTTGATTGTATGGATTGAATTCTGTGGACAATAACATAACGAAATGAGGTCAGTAAAATATGCTGAACATGCGATATCAAGCATAGTTGTTTATGCTGTCAGCGGACTCACGAACGTAAAACCTTTATTTCGCACGATACGGTACCTCACACCCCATTCACTTTGTACAAGACCGTAAATTATCGGCATAAAACTTAGAATTACCGTCAACTTAATGACTTTATTGACTATCCAGAAGAAAATATATAATTATGCTAACTTCCCTTCCGTTTAATGGTAAAACAAATGTATGCAAACAATTTATAGTTTATACAAGACATTCATGCAATGAGGGATGTAAGAAAACAGTTAACACGACTTCAGCGAGAGGAGAAGAACCATCAGCAGTTGCTCTTGCATTAATATATTTTCTTTTATAAATGGCATGTTTTATATGTTAATTAATATGAAAAAGTGAATGCACGATATAATAAATAATTTAAATAATTTATCAATCAATATCGAGCCCTATTTCCAACTAAGTCGGGTAGGGGGTGGGAAGTTCCCACCCCATTCTTGGCTACCCCAGCTTGACGATTCTTACACATCATCTTTTTCTTCCTCTGCATCATCTACTTCATTTTCTTCCTCTATCCTCGTCACTGTATTGTTCCTCAGGGACCTCAATCAGTTTTTGACATATTTTTCGTTCTTTCCAACATCTTTCCTTGTTTACCCTTTCCCAAGCTGCATTTCTTTCTTTTCAAATTCATTGCTATCACTTCTTCCCATCTCAGTCTGGGCCTCCCTCTTTTTCTCTGTATGTTTTCTGCGACTTGTTCATACAGCATCTTCGAAATCCTGTCCTTCTGCATCCTCTTCATGTTTCCAAACCACCTCAGCCTTTATTTCTCCTCTACTCCTAGTTCTTTCCTTATCTTTCGTGCTACTCATCTTATCAATCTTCGTAATTTCCCATTACACTCCTTAAAAATTTCATTTCCGCAGAGTTGAATTTCACCTCTTTTTTGTTTTTTTTTTCTAAGCAGTTTTCTCACTAACTGGAAGAAACTCTCTGCGATACCAGTACGCCTTGCAATCTCCGCGTCTATTTTACCATCAGCGGAGATTATGCTGCCCATGGTATTTAAACATCTGTGTCTCTACTAGTTCTTCTCCTCTAAGTACAATCTCTGTCCTATTCCCAAACCTCATCTTCTTCCCCATAATCATTTCACTCTTGTCAATGCTTATCTCTAGTCCAAATTCTTCCGTACATTCATTCCATTTCTCCACTTTGTGTTGTACCTCTTCCCATGACTTCCCCCATATGAGAATATCGTCAGCATATATAAAGGTTCTGGATGGACGACTCCGGACCAATATTCACTTTCCTCAATATCCCCTCAAGTACTATATTGAAGATCATCGGTGACAATACACTCCCTTGTCTGAGACCTGTCTTTACTTCAAACCAATCCGTTCTGCCCTTCCTAGTTTCCACGCAACTTACATTCTTCACAAGCATACTCTGTACTCTTTCCACCAATTTTATATCAATCTTACTTTTCCGGATGCATTATTTAAAAATAATTTAAATATTAATAAACAAGATATAAAAAAAATCCAAACGTTGGTCTTGTGGTTAGCGTCTCTGCTTCCAATGCAGAACGTCCCAGGCTCGATTCCCGCTATAGGCAGAAGTTTTTTAAACTTCTGTTTGGACTTAAGTCCATCAGTTCTTGGAATTAGTAAACGGTGACTTAAGAGCTGTTCTAGCAACGAAAATAATAAATAATATTTACAACCAGAATTGTCGACGTGAACTCGGCCTTGTTGACTCTTCTGAGCGTTGGAATCGCCGGTGTTCGCACTGTCCATACCACTGATTGCTATATTTCTTATTAAAAATATCGATCTTTGGTTGGTTATCGCTCACTCGTCGATTGCGTCGGGGCCTACAGTGTTGGCTAGGTCTCTTTGGTTTAATGTTTCCCACTTAAAATCAGTAATGTGACTGAATGGGTAGACTCTAAATACAAATTTATTAATTTGTTGATGTGGAGGAGAGAGGAGAGCAGTGGGTAGTGGTTGAAGAGAGAGAAAGATGGTGGGAGGACAGGACAAAGTGGAGAGAGCTGGTGTTACGACACGAGAATGAGGAAGAAGATGAGGTGCCGAGCTTGGCAGGCCGGTGCTGATTCGGTGACGACTAAATGCTGTTGAAAAAAGGCTGTGATATTTATATATATATATATTGTATTTAAGTAATGTGCGTTTCACGTCCACTAACAGCGGTTTGATTGTAATTCAGTGCAGGGCAATATTATTCGCCTGCTCGCGTGTTGGTCACTAATCTCACTCTTACGTGTGAGGTTGCTGTGTTTACATCGATTTATAACGAAGCGACGCGCGTGCACCAACCACAGACCAAATCACGAACGTCTCGTGTTTTGTCCAGGAATGTTACGATCTTGGCCGAACGGAAACTTCAGCCGAATTTGTTATGTTTCGGCTTCTGCTCCGGAATGTTACGATCTTGGCCGAACGGAAACTTCAGCCGAATTTGTTATGTTTCGGCTTCTGCTCCGGAATGTTACGATCTTGGCCGAACGGAAACTTCAGCCGAATTTGTTATGTTTCGGCTTCTGCTCCGGAATGTTACGACTTTTCTCGAATGGCAATTTAATCTTAACACTATGATTGACCACACTGTTTCCATAATGACCACTTAGGAACCCAATGATGTAATGATTGAATGAGCAGGGCATAATTGAACCTTATGCATTACTTTTGATTGTCTTCTCAGGATAAAAACTGTACATGATCTGTGATTGCGATAATTTAATTGGTATTCAAGTTAACACGGTTTTGATTCAGATTTTTTTTGGTGACCAGTGGGGTAAAGGGCTACGATCTAAAATGGCCAATTATTTCCACATGACACCTTCACCTTCAACGGAGGAATTTTACCCTCGAATCCTTCTTCGATAATCTTTTGTGGGTATTTACTCGCTCAACTCAAAAAATATATATTTTCATTCAGGCATTACTAGTTATGAATTTACAAATTTACAGAAAAAATATTGGCTCCACCCTGACACGAAAAAGATTTGCCAAAGTTGATAATTTTAGAGTTAGGTCCTATCGACAAAAATCTTCCATAAGAAATAACGATGTTTATGCTTCGTGACCAATATGGAAGATTTTGGTCCAAAAATATATTGGCTATTTTTGTCGTAGACCTCTACTACCGTTTCTGTAAATCTTCTTTGTTATGTTTTTGTAATTTGGACAAGTGATTCGGTCAAAATATTCTGATTACCAAGATGGGGTGCAATCAAGGAACATATATTTTGCGTGTTTGAGTGTATCTGTGCACAGTTTTGAAACACAGTATTCTAAATAGATTGGTAAGATGCTCTAGTATCTAAAATCTATGTGAATCCAAAGATAAGCAGGTTGAAGCCGATTTAAGAAATTCACAAAAACGTCAATTTTCGCAAAATTCAGGATCAAAAAGCTTAAAAAATCCGCGTAATTTCACAGGTACAAGATATAATTGTTTAAAGTGCCATTTAAGTGCAGTATTATGTTCTATATATTATGTGGTAAAAATTAAATTTTTGGGGTAATAGCTTCGTAGATTTGCTCCCTGTTGGCATGTGCTAATTGTTACATCTATTGGATATTTTATCATAGCAGAGTTTCAAAATATCTCCCAACTGCGCCAAAATGCAAATCGATCTCGGGGAGGTGAAAGTGTAGCTGGGTGTACGCGGAACGAACGTATCCCCTTTATATTACGCGAGCCGCATTGAAATTCAAGTGATCAATATTCACTACAGGGTATCTAACGTGTTTTGAGCGTGATTATACACGTTAATAACGGTTACCTAGTGTAATCGCTGATAGAAACCCTCGACAACATTAAATTTCAATTAAAAGCCCTTGTGTGGCGTTTTTCAGAAGAGGAGAGGCTTTCATCAGAGCCCGTGTTGAGGGTTAGTTGAGTGATGGAGACTTTTGACATCGAGGCTAATTCAAACACGTCGTGTTTTGTTTTGATCTTGTAGAAATTATTTACAGGCTGCTTGTTTGAAGTTTAGCAGGTGGTAAACTGTAGGCTGTTTACAAGACTTAGGAGGCGAGTTTCTTAATTATTTGTGATGTTAGAAACTGCTGTTGGGTGTAAGAGGGAGAGATGGGGGCGGGATAACATAAACAGTTAACTTCTTACTGCATTTGTTTACAGATTTATAAATACTACTTTTCCAGGCGACAAAGATTCCCACTAATAATATTTGTATGCGTACAGTACAGTTGGCCAACATAGCCTACATAATATTGTATAATATTGTACGATACTACTAATTGTACACGTATCTCATTTAACTATTATTTCTCAAATTACATTATTGTCATTTTTTTAATATTATAAAATGAATATTATAAATCAAATGTATTTTCCAATGTCATGTTTTTTTATAATATGTAAATTCCTAGGATATTCATCATTGGTTGCATAAATGTTTTGTCGTAGTTACACAATTATTAGTGTTTCGGTATATGAAATGATGAAATGAATACGTAGTAATGTCTGCTATCAAACATAAATGTGTATATTTGTATAATATGTAGGTATATATATTATATATATATATTTTTTGTTTAATAACTCTATCGATTATGAATCCCATCACAGCAGTATTATTACACTTACATTTCCTATTAATGCCACATGAACAACACATATTTAACTTTACTTCGTGACTGCGACAGACTTGTTGAGTATATCTAGTTTCTAAATATACATGACACCCGACATAGATAATAGTCATGTTACGATGATAACGAGGGGGCCATATTATATTTCAAGCCATTCACACGCAATGCATATAATCTGTCCCATAACGATATACCTAGTTCCAAAGGCATATTCCATTATATATTTAATTGTTTATTTGTTAAGTGTATAATCAATCTACTAATTTCGTTTCAAGTGGTATTCTATTATTGTTACACTGTTGTTACGTGTGCCGTTTTATTTCAACACGTAACAAGTAAATGGCATAAAGTTAAATCGATTGTTCATATTGTGTGATTACTATTTTATGTCAAGGTGTTTTTAAATATTATTAAGCTATCCCCATCGGGATAAAATATTTTTTGATAGAAAATCTAAACGTGAAATCGAAAATGAAGATTATGCATTGTTTACATGTCACTTTTTAAAAGTTTAAGATAATTAAGATCAATCAAAAAACAATTGGTCAAAATCATTAAAGTGAAGCTAAGGTTTAATGAATTGACATCTTACAAAGTTCAGGTATACCGTCATAAAATGGTTGTCAACAGATTAAAATATATCCTATCTCATATGTGTACTCCTTTACTATTTTGACAACCTTAACCCACACAACAGTTGTGTAAACTCGACACAGGTAGTTTGCATTCACGTAATAATATGTTTCTTTAGTAAAGTTACCGTTTAGTTCTCCTAGATTCCAGTTCCAACACGAATGACAAGAAACGCTCTCGACCAGACAGACGAAGCTGCTTCTGACCATTCAGGATGAAACGAGGGTAGAAACACAGACATATTAAGGTCATGACTGTGAGGTGAGGCCAGGTGTAGTCCATGTCATTACATAAAACTAATACTTTTAGTAAACCTGCCTAGGGACAATTTCACCTGCCTCTTGAGGGGTCTAACTAGGCAGAAACACGCAAGAGTAATATTTTATCTGTGGTGAAAAGTTTTTGGATAGTTGTGAAACGGCTTTATAAGAGGAATTAAACTGACAGGCCTAACTTAAGCCCAAACGTTTAATATTCTGATTCGGGAAGTCCCGGGTTCAATTACCCACCACAGAATATAGGTATGAGTCCTCGTAAAAGCCCCCAGATATTCAATTCACAACTTACTTTAAATCGAAAAAACTTATTTATAGCAGAAAACTTTGAAAAAGTTATAAGCCATGATTGCTTATCGATTAAACACACAACAATAAAAACACAAAAAATAGACGAAAAATACACCAAACAATGAAAAATAAGTCTCCTAGTGAAAATATCTCCAATAATTTAATTTCACATCGTATATAACCAATCTATATACATTATACAAACGGTGCAATCAAACACGGTGTTCTGTGGGTACCAAGTTTTTACCCATGAGACCACAAATATATCTACCTCAAGCCTGGTCTGGCGCGTCACCCGTAGGGGTAAGTGACGTCAGGCGTCGCGACGCTCAAGCCCTCACCTATCTCAAAGATCTCCATTCAAAAAGGACAATGAAAATCAATGGAAAGTGTCATTAAACCCTCCATTCTCGCTTAGTTGATGGAAACACATTAAAAAGAACATTTTCCCTTTCGTCGTTAAAATCCATGATGCAAATGCAAAGATGTTAGATTCAAGGCAAAGAACTTGGGCGCTAAATAAAGGACAATTTGAGTAATGGCGCTTCACCCAGTAAAACATTGCATTTACGAATGGTCATTAATGAATCAGTCCCAATTTTGGGAAAACATTCGGCTTAGTTTAGAAGCCAATGCCTTAACGGACGTGATTTAGAATTATTTAAGTTGAATAAGGTTTCCTAATTTTCCGGTGGGCTTTCGGTCTTGACAACAACGAGCTTGCACTTATTTGTTTGCGGCAAAACTAATTGGCTTCTTACATAGGCTACGAAATAGCACTTTAGAATTAAGTATCTAACGTTTGAGCAAAGGGCCTCGACATTGCCGGTAATGAAAACGTGTTTTCGAACACCGATTCATGAAATTCATCGGAATCAATGAATTAATCTTGTAAAAATGTTGTTAAAGAAAATACCTTATTAATTAAAATTTTTCGATTTGGTGAGTGCCGTGAAGCCAAACTGACATTAGTCTTGATGCATAGCAGCTTCCTTGTTATTAACACCAACTTTAGTACTTTACTATAGATACAGCTAACACATGTCTTGATGTTGTATAGGCGCCCCTCCATCACCAGTAAAAATTGTGTTTTCGAAATTCACCGAATTCAATGAAATTCAGTGCGGAATTCAATGAAATATGACAAAACTCTTTAGTTAAACCAAAATGTTAGTTTTAAAAATTACCTTTAGTTAATTAAATATTTTTCGAGTTTTGGTGGAGGTGCCGGGTTGAAAGCCCAACACTGACATTATGTCTTTGATGCACTACGCAGCTTCCCTTGTATTAACCACAGACTTGTGTACTCTTACTAATACGATAGACAGCTAGACAACGTCTTGCATGTTTAGATCAAGGCGCCCCCTTCCCCTCCTAGTAAAATTTGTGTTTTCGAAATTCACCGAATTCAATGAAATTCAGTACGGAATTTAATGAAATATGACACAACTCTTTACTTAAACCAAAATGTTAGTTTAAAAATTTATCTTTAGTATTTTTCGAGTTTTGGTGGAGGTGCCGGGTTGAAAGCTCAACACTGACATTATGTCTTTGATGCACTACGCAGCTTCCCTTGTATTAACCACAGACTTTTAGTACTCTTACTAATACGATAAACAGCTAGACAATGTCTTGCATGTTTAGATCAAGGCGCCCCCTTCCCCTCCCAGTAAAAATTGTGTTTTCGAAATTCACCGAATTCAATGAAATTCAGTGCGGAATTCAATAAAATATGACAAAACTCTTTAGTTAAACCAAAATGTTACTTTAAAAAATTACCTTTAGTATACTTTAATTACTTTAGTTAATTAAATACTTTTTGAGTTTTGGTGGAGGTGCCGGGTTGAAAGCCCAACACTGACATTATGTCTTTGATGCACTACGCAGCTTCCCTTGTATTACCACAGACTTTTAGTACTCTTACTAATACGATAAACAGCTAGACAACGTCTTGCATGTTTAGATTAAGGCGCCCCCCATCCCCTCCCCCCGTCCAACCCTCTTAGAAGACGGCAGACGGATAAGCGTGGGCATTTGCTGCATGGCCTCAATTTGAAAACCTGAACCCTGGCAATAAAAACTATGGAAAAGAACATAAAAGTAGGGAATAAATCCTAATGTTTGTGACAGTTTTCCCGATATCTCAATAACTTGGAAAGTGAGAGGGAAAAGTAGCACGATCTTTTTCCCCTCCCTTCTAACCTCCCCTCTCCCTTCCCCTCTTTTGCTTTACCCACCAAGCATCTCGTCGATATATAAATTAAGACCACCGATCCCCCCCTCCCCCTTCCCCAATTACTTTCTCAATTTGGTGGCGTCGGTGCTACTCAAATATTTACCTACTGTACACTTGCGAAGTTCATTTGAAGCGGTTATTTTTTATAAATCTCGGCGAAAATGGTAGCGAATGGAAAAAAAAGTTTTACAAAGTAAACAAGTTGTCAATGAACTTTTTAGAGAAAGTTTTCGGCCTTTTAGCTTTCAACGTTTCTCAATTATGTAAATTTTTATGGCTTGCGTAAAGTTTAAGTCGGCTCACGCGAGTTCAAAAGGCTTTAATATAGAGAAAGAAAAATATGAAAATTTAATTGAAACCTTTGATACAAATTTTAAAGCTTCCATTCATATCACATCGAATTAGAAAGTCCTAAATCAAATGTTCTAAACGGAGCTTTAATACTAAACTGTATACTGGGGGAAAAAAGAAAGAAAACGGTGATGATGAAATAATATACCAATATGCGATATTTTAAGAGTGTCAACTTGTAATATTTGGTTTTTTAAAAAGATCGTATTTATTTAAAATAGTAATCCAGACGGTCAGTCAGACATTTTAAATAGCGAAGCTCCACGACATGCATCACTTTTTTGTCCGTATGTTTGTGCATATTCCTCATTTCACGTTAAAAACCGAACATGACCTTCGATTGACATAAGTTTTTTGTTAACATTGTCATCCAAAAATGATGATTCATATAACTTTTGGTAACCTTAGGGGTCAAGGGACGGGGCTAGCCTCAGTGAAAGGAGGAATGTATATCAGTCGGGGCAGATATTTACGAAATTGCTATCAATCAACAACCATGTCCTCAAAGCAGAGCTATGCTTAAAAGCTTGTAATCATCATTATACACACACTACATATAATTGATATTAAAATTTTATAATTTCTCTCCAAAATAGGCATCATAACAGCGTCAGTCACTATAAAACCAAGGTTAAAATATCATATCTACAAAAGCATATAGAATAGTACAAGAAGATTTAGATGGTATGGTTTAAAAAACTCTTAAACATTGATTTGATAAGACATTTTATTTGTTTTTGTAGCCATAATTAAGTGTTACAAGAGTGAGAGTGCTTTACATACAAATACATTACTTAACTCAAAACATAACTATCTTGCACAGCTATCTTATACAACTCCACGATGTGCATACAATACGTATGGTTGGTCTTATTAAGACTGTTGGCTGAGATCGAGAAAACCAGGTTGTTACGCAGAACGCAACTTTGAAAATGATCAGAGATAACCTCGCAAAAACATGAAACCGTGCAAATCTTGTTTATCAAGGAATATCCTACTTAAATCTGGAACTGCATTTTATTGCCTGTATTGTATGAATTTAGTTAACGGATATTTTGCATGAAGGAAATGCAATTATAGTATAAAGCCCTCGGAGCATTTTAAAAATTAAAGTATCTTTTTTTAGTTAACAATTTTTAGGTGGTGCGTGTGTTATCAGTGTGAGAGAAGATTGATGATTTTATAATTTCTTTCTTCATTCTGTTTACCCTTATTTTTATAAAGACACAATACTTTACATTTTGTCCAGGGTCACAACTTCTCTTAAAACTTCGATTTACAAAATTTTGAAATACTAACGCAGCTGTTCTTATGCATGCTCTTAGCGCTGATATATAGGGGGGGGGGGGGTTATGGTATTCGGTGCTGGAATTAAACATCTGGGTAAACTATCCGCATAATTGCGAATTAAGGGAGTAACACTGTAATAACGCTGAGGACAGGATGGCATAGTCTACAACATTGGATGGCCTTTAGAAATTACTTTGACCTTTGACCGTGTCGAGAATGTGACCTTTCAAATGCATTTTATTTTTATTGTTCCAGAATAAACGGAAGGATGTATTAATTTTCTTTGCGAAATACCAAGACTTGTAGACTAGACGTTTAAAAGTTATCTGCAATATATCGGAATCTTAAAATGTTCCAGTACAGTACACAGATTATAGTCAGAAATCATCATTTCATTGACGAACGAACTAACAACAATTCTATCCAGTTTCTCACACCAACCTATGCAACCTTCACCGATAGATGTAGCTTAAGCTTTACATGAGAGAGTTGCCCGTTCGATGCCAGTCATCGACAATATAAGTTTTTCACAGTAACCCTCATTTAAAAGACAATCGCTTGGACTGAATTCTACTGTACAACACGATACATATTAAAAATATATTTATATGAAAGCTTTCAACTATATTTAAAAATACATTATTATTGTAAATTTTCTTTTGAATTTTGTTCATTAATAAGGGCTGTGCGTCCCAGTGTGGGTAAGCTTTCAGTGACAACCAAACAACACGTGCTTAAACAGTGGCGAAACTAGCCTTTGTTGTTTTTTAGTGGGGGGCGAACATTTTTGTAACTACATATATATATAAGATTGTATAGTACAATGGGGGTTCTTGGGCGCACATCCCCAGATTATAGTTTATTTTTAACATTGTAATGGTGGTGTTTTACTAGGTTTTAACGTTGTTTCGTAGAAAATTTATAAAATTGTGAAGACTGTAAGTTATATTGTCAGTTAAAAAATTTTTGCCACAAAAATGTCCCCCCCCCCCGTCCGTAGTTATGCCACTGTGCTTGTGGTTATAACATGGTGGTTGTGTGCGTGGCTACGTCCGGCTGAAGGCCTCGGGCTTGGACACGTGACCTTGCTACCCGGAGACGCTCTTGGCGACGCCCGCTCGTCTGGACGTCGTCTTGCTGCTGCTGCTGCTGCTGCTGGGCGAGTCATCGTCCGAGTCATCACCGCCCCCTCTACCGCTGCTCCTCCTGCCTCCAGACGGGAACCCCATCTTGAACCCCCTCTCCCGGCGCCAGACGCCGTTATCCTTACAGACGACGTCGGTGACTGTGCCGGGGCCTTGTACGGTGTTGCGCCTCCACTGGATCTTCGCCTTGGTGCCGACGTCAGGCTGGTTGCAGTCTTGCTCTTCGCCGTCAGCGCTGGTGCACACGATCTTCAGGGCCTTCATCTTCAGCGGGGGACAACTGCTGCTCTCGGAATTACCGTCGCTGTCGTCTTGGGACAGCGCGCCCTGAGTTGGGGGAGAAACTAACCATCAGTCACAAGGTACCACGGGCCCGTGTTGATGTCGTGCAGATATTTATTTGTAACGTTTGGATGAACTTGCCACCATGTATACTACATATTTGCAAGGTATGAAATAAATAATAAAAAAAAAATTGTAACGTCGTTAGAATATTATTGTAAACAAACTAAAAAAGATTAAGTTTTCAAACTTAACGCTTTCACAACCTGAAATATTGTCCTCCGTTTTAAATCAGTTGTTTAACTGAATAAGATAGCCGTTTAATAAATAAATAAATAAATAAATAAATAAATAAATAAATAAATAAATTTATAAATAAATAAATAAACAAATAAATAAATAAATAAATAAACAAACAAATAAAATAAATCTGTATCATACTCATCAAAAAGTAATCAACACAGCGAAACAAATATAATTTATAATGCCTGCTAAAATTTTCAATGTTGTTGTTCAGTTTATTTTTTTAATATTTTAAGCAAAGACCATCTCTTCTCAACGGATAGACGCATATTAAGTGGTTATTGTAGAATATTTTCAGGTTTATTTATTTATTTATTTAACGTCTATCCTATTCAGTTTAAAAAAACTGATTTACAAAGTTGTAAGTGTTTTAATATCGATAATTAACGTTTAATTGTAGTTGACTTCATGCCACGTTAAGGATAATGTTTTAACGGGCAATATGTAACCAGAAGTCCAAATTGATTGGAGAAGCATAAAAATATGTTTAATGTGGAAACGCGCATTTTACAACGACAATTACATTACTAATTGCATTTTATTATTTCAAGGCACTTTCTGAAATCCGAAACTAGCTTTTTATTTGCTTTTCACTGCACTTTAAAAATATATAAGTGTTTTGGATTTATAAAAATATACATGATAGTATTTTAAGATGTAATTTGTAATGTTGTATTGCAATGTGATATATGTGTGTATAAATGTAATTTATAATAAAAATAAAATAAAAGTAAAAAATAAGTTTAATTTTTCGTGCACACATCAAAACCTTTTTGAAATTAATTTGCAACGTTAAAAAATGTATTGTTATTTAATTAAAAGAATGCTTATTTTATTCGAATTAATAAATTACATTTATTTACCTAGAACTGATATTATGGTAAAATTCATAAAATTTTGCAAGCTCAAAATGTCAGAATTAAAAGAAACAAGTCAGGCCTAGTTATTTTTTTAAAGAAATTTTAAATAAGGCGCTTCATACAAATTTGAGAGTACGGGTGTGTTTATAATTTTAATATATTATATTATATTACCTGTGTGAAGATTACAACAAGACAGACTGTCAGTAACAAATACATGTTTGCCATGACTGATTATACCTCCGCAAGGAAAGAGATGCTTAGTGTTCCAACTTCTCCGTGGCTATGAGTATGAAATCCCCGACACCGCAGTATGATTTAATTCCAATCTATATCGTATTCTAAGAACTAAGCCAACACGACTACCTCATACGACCCCTCGATGTTTTAATGCGCAACCAGCACGGTACATTAACCAGTTCAAGCTTAATCATAAATCTAATTAGATTTGTTGAGACTGAACATGACATTATGGTGGCATTGGACGGGATCGAATGGGTTTAGGATGTATCATGAGATCTAGATCATAGATCCTGTATGGCCGTTTTGCATGCGGAGCGACTATCATTGAATATAACTATGTGAATATGAAATAATTATTTTTCTGACATTCTTGTATATCTAGGAATATATAATTAATGTATACAATATGGCTCGGGAAAATCACAGCCCGTAAAAAGCTTTTTTCACATGTAACCTTCCCTAGGTCAAATCTCCCTTATTGTGGTGCTGGCACTATCCCATTGAGTTAATAATGAGGGTAGAGAACCAACGACAATGGATGGTTGTCTACTGCGTCGCACCGAACATACACTAGGCAGGTAGTACATTGTCGTCCTGAACTATGATGATGATGATGATGATGATGATGATGACAATGTAGCTGACGGGCATGTTTTGGCTGTAGAGAAACTGCCAGGCGTTGGGTCTCTAGCAAAACTATATACTCAATGATTACACCTAAGTAGATTGTGCATATAACACTAAACTATCTAAATGAAATGGAAGGATCTTAGATTTAGTTTATTACAAAAGAAAAGACGTTTACATTTCCTACGTTGATAATA
This sequence comes from Sweltsa coloradensis, assembly GCA_024449915.1. Taxonomy (NCBI): domain Eukaryota; kingdom Metazoa; phylum Arthropoda; class Insecta; order Plecoptera; family Chloroperlidae; genus Sweltsa; species Sweltsa coloradensis. The sequence continues at coordinate 423,300 of JAMZAV010000306.1, forward strand.
CATTTTTATGTTTTTAAAAAAAGGTGTGAAATTTCGCCGCGCCGCAAAGTTATTAAAACAAAAAAACCGTTAAAAAGGGAAATATGCTAAAAATCTTATTTACGGAACAAACAATTTTTTAAATTTGTATTCAATTCTGTAACCAATTCGGGATACAAGATTATAAATTAGTTTTTAAAGATCAGTGAACAAATTAAAAACAATTCAAGAAACTTTATTAAAATCGTAACAGTATATTTTTCGAGTGTTTTGAAAAGAAAGTGAAATTTGGGTTCCATTATTTTGCCCTTTACAAGTTTAAATTCCGTGATTTCAAAATTTTCACAATATTTTACCATTATACAACCGGCGTTGTAAAATTATCGGAGTCAGTAGCTGTGTAAGAAATTTTAGCAAGGATTGCCAGTGGTGGGATCAGGCCGGAGCCATCCCTCGCGCTAGCACTGTGCCTCGCGTACCGGGGCATGTGTACCGAGATGGAACGACGCTGGTCAGTTTTCCCACTAATTGGCTACTGGTCAGTTCTTCATTTATTTTATTATATGACAACACGACATAGACGATCAAGATTTAACATGTTAGTTGGATTTTTATCACATAAAATGTTATGTTAATATTTCTGTGACATCCTCAATGGTTATGCCTATGATGTGAAAATCCTTGTACAATACTCCCCGGCATAGTCGAAGGTCGATATCTTCGTCACATGTGTGCTGGTAGTTCTGATGCAAGCGAGGAAATATCAAATTAACACGATTAAAATTCGTAGAATGTTGTTTGCTGTAGTAGCTAATGGGACGAAGTCACGTTCCATCCATGTGGGTGACCGGGATAATAAAGTTAGTATTGTTATTCAAGTTATTATTATTATTATTATTGTACTAAGAATCAAAGTTTGTTTTGACCTTCGAAATTTACTCGTCACCAGATCAGATTATTAGACGAACTATGTGAAATCTTTGTCAACATCATCATCGCCATCCTCAAAATCATCGTCATCGTCATCGTCATCGTCATCGTCATCGTCATCGTCATCGTCATCGTCATCGGCGTCGTGTGACTCGATATAATTAATGTATTAATTTATTTTATCATAGCATTTCATTGACATTGAGAAGCTATAAGGCTTTCGAATATTGAAAGTCAGTTTATTTAAAGGTTTGTATACTCGTTTAGCTTTGTTTAGATTTGCTTTGCCCGTTGTTCGCACGTCGACGACTGCGGCATCGACATAGATGGTGTAAATCAGTTCTTGTAAATTAGATGGTAGATTTTTAAGACAAAATGTATTTATTTTTCATTCCATCTGGTACTGGTACTTTAATATTTTATTATTGAGCGAGCGAAGCGAGCGTCTCCACTTGACTCTTATGGCTCGAATGTCTGTTTTTTTTTTTCTGTTACTGCTTCGATACAGGTCGCACCGTTTCTCTGATCGACCTGAAATTTTGCACACATGTACATACCACCTAGGCGGGTTGCTGTATAGTTTTGTGGCAAAATCGTTCAAAAAGTTAAAAAGTTACATTAAAGGTAATTGAAAGTTTTTTTTCAAACTTTAACGGAGACAAAATCTGAGGTGGCCAAATCATTTAGAATGTCCGTCCGATCACGAATATGTTATTTTTATTTTGATCCGATAAGTAGTGTAGTCGGAAATTACATTATAACAAAGTCCCGTTACCATGGCAACGGCGCACGTGGTTTCAGGTCACTATGCACTGCCACCTAGAAGTAATCAAAACACTATCGAGGAAGCAGTGTATTATTTGTAACCAAAGAGTTTAACAAGGAAATGATGTCAAGGTCTTCTAGATGGCGGTGGATTTTATCCATTCTCTCCTATTTTTCAAATTTTCAGCTAAATCGGTCAAGACCTTAAAGACTTATTGGTATGTAACATTATGGGAATGTCTTACTCGGGTCGTGTTGCACGTACCGGTGCTCGCTCAACAACGCGTCCAACTGAGCGTTTTCCTAGTATAACAATCTTAAGTCGGTCATATTACATTCTTTCATCTATATTTCGTATACTTAGTTCACCTAAAGAGAGGTATAGGCCTACACCCTACCTACATAGCACCCTAACGGTTTAATTATCACGGTAGACATTTAAATTGTTATAGTCGCTCAGTAATGTTTCTCCTTGGTTCTTGTTTTCGTTAACCAGGGGCGGCACCGTAGGATAATGTATCAAGGGAGCGACAGGGGGTGAATATAATCATTCACCCTTCCCCGCCCCCACAAATAAATATTTATTTTATTTAGTATTTATTTAACGTTTTTCCAATTCAGTTTCCTCCGACTTGAGTTTACATTAATTTCAATTTACTCTCGTTTTGTAGTTTTCAACCTTCACACGCAGAGCCCTGCACGCTTCACTGTCAACCTAACCTACAATTCACATCTGTACAAAGTCAGGCTGACCGTAAATTTGAAGTAGAGAGTAATGTCTCACTGTCTATAAATGCAGACATGCTTAATTAAGTTGATTTGAAGCTGAGAATCAGATGTTAGGTTATGTTTCCTGGAAATGGCGTCGCGATAGTTACGGAAGTCAACCGTCCTCTGTTTACACTCCTCGTATCATTGCCGGTTACGCGAGTAACTCAGAGTTTTTACTCGAGTTTAAAAAACTGAACTGTGGTAGTACTTGATTATGTTTAACGCTAAAATTACCCTTGTTATCGACCAACCCGCGTTATAAAGAGAGTAATGTAAACCAGGTCTTATACTTTCTACTGGTCAATCTGATAATTCGACTAGACGACACGAAATCACAATAAACTTGTGGGTTCAACTACCCATTTGCCAAAGATAACCAGTCCAAACCGACTTGAATGCAGGGTATGCCTATTGTTCCTCTTCGCGTTCACGCTTTCAATAGAAAGAATAGTCGGAAATCGCACCATAGAGTTGTAAAGTATAACAGAATTTCTCAACTTTTTAATCTATTCAGATCTTTAATGCACCAAAAATCCAGAAATTAACCGTCTCGGTCTAGCTATAAGGGTTGAAGCATCCGAGCGACAATCCGGAGACCAGGGTTCGATACCCAGCTGAGAAGGTTTTTTAAAATTATTCTGGATTCATTTCCATGTAATAGGATGTTTAAATATTAAATATAAACTTAAGCCCCACTTATTAAACCTTTTCCGATTATTAACAAGACACCATAAAACTGCATAAACTCTTTTTATGAAACATTATTCCATATTATGTTGTTTAATGACAGATCATTTTGCAGACATAAACCAAGTGACAAAATAACACCGGAATGTGTAAACACCGCGAAGTTCAATCGCTATTCAGCTCTGATAAAAAAAGTAAAATTACATAAATATTTAAACCATTGTCCTTTAAAACAGGGTTATACTTTCAACACCAACCTTGGAATAATATGATTATTTATTGAATTTTTATTTATTCAGTTATAAAAACTGATTTACAAAGTAGTAGTTTGAAAATACGCGCCTTAAAAAAATCGCAATTTTTCATTATTTACACACAAAAAAAAACAATTTGCTAATGCACAACTTAAAAACAATGCCCATAGTTTTAAATTATCAGTATCACAAATTCCAGGACAATTAATGATTCATATAAAAGAAAAACAACCACATGAGAGCGAAAATTAGTTTTAATTTTAAGCTCAATTTAAGCCTTCAGTTTTCAAATTTTCTGACAGTTTTTACCAGGGTTAATTTCGACTACCCGGCACCTCCACCAAAATTACGAAATTATGCATATTTTGTTTAATTACAATATTTTGATATGAAGCATTTTGAGGTAACTCGCGTACAAACGATTATTACGATCTCACAATCGCGTTTTATGACCCGGCACCTCCACCATATGTACCAGAATTAATTTAGTTACGACTACCTATACGGCTCCTCCAACAAAACTTAAAAAAAAGCAACTGTTTGAAATTTCGTGACCTAATTCGCGTTCAAAAACATAATTGCTTATTTCGCTACTAGTTCGCGGTATCAACTAAAATATCGCGAAAATTCGCGAATTGGAAATTGGTACCATTCAATCACAATTCAGGTGATTCATGTGCAAACTGAATTTGAAGGGATTATTGCAACTTTAAAAAAATCGCGAATTTCGTTCTCACCTTTTTGCACATCTCAAGATATAAGGCATAATTATGTCACATTTAACATTAATCATTAAAATATAGCCACAACAACCGTTTCAATTAGTCTATCCTGATTATGAAACACATAACCTTATGACCAGATGCTAATTCTTTAAGGAAATGAGGTATATTTGGAAGACTCAAAATAACTCGTATCACAACGCTTTGTGTTGCAAGAATGTTTTATTTTTGTGATTGTTTAAACTAAAGAGTACATACGGGTACATACCGATATCCTCCTTTGCCATATTTTAACCATTACACACATAATATATTCAGTGGCCTCTTTTAACGTAATTGTATCATTGGGACAGATTTACATAGATATCGTTATGGTGCGGGTGGGCATTTGATAACCAAATTCTAACCGTCGTCCACTGTATCCAACTCTAACGACCACTATTACATTTGAGGTTTGGTTCAACTGGTTTATACAATATTAAGTGTTTACGCAGCATTAAGAGAAGACTACCACTAACAAATGTAAAATTACTTACGCCCAAATTGGAGTCAATTTCCAATTTGGATGCGGTGTTAAGATTCACCCCCTCAGATAACTGAAGTTTCATGTGCAATATGTGGCAGTGCCTTAGGCAATAAGTAATTAACTTAGCGTATTAAACTACTAAGTTCATCTTTACTATATCTCTGGCTTAAATGCATTTTATCGATTCGGATAATAAAATGTAAGATCCGTAGTATTATAAACGAATATAATCATGATCATTTCAATCACTATTTACCCGATACAATCCTATACGTGGAATACATTGACGATGTATAAATATAGCAAAAAAGTTAAAAGATTTGGACTTGGATATCCTTCTTAAGGAAGCACTAACAAGTTTCTGAATTAAGTAATGTACAGATATGGTACTTTGGTAATACAGACTGGACTACCGTGAGATACATAAGTATAACATTTATGTGAGATTTCTACCAGTCCAGCTATCCAGTAAACAGGTTGCTGACACCTAGACCAGCTGGTATCGAGTATATGCCTACTGGAAGGATGGTGCTTATGGTGAACCGTGATCCACGATTAGTGGAACCGCCATATATTTTTCAAATTTTCAATGGTAGGAGATAATGGTTCTGGAGGCTAGCATCTAGCATGGATTTAAGGATTTAATGATTAAGGTAAAGAGAAAAATGTTACTTTTCTCTATTAATAATTTTTTAAAGTGAATACAAGCAAGATTTTTCTATAGTTTAGCTCAAAGTCAAACATCTATGTAATCCGCAATACAGAATTACATAATAACAGAATAGCTGTCTAGCCCAAAAGCGGAACGCCTGGAATTGAGGGCATGGAAGGCAGATTGATGTTGGGCACGGATGGTAGACTGGGCATGGATGGTAGATTGGGCACGGATGGTAGATTGGGCATGGATGGTAGACTGGGCACGGCTGGTAGAGGAACCTTGTTGAGTATGGGCACCGAGTCCAGCATCCCGGCTTGTGGTTTAGGAACGCTCGGCAGCGTCACGCTGGACACTCCCGGGATAACGGTCATCTTCTTCCTGGTGGTCCTGACGGGCGGCTGGAACGAGTCTCTCTTCTGTGACTCCCCCGAGGACGAGGAGGCTTGAGCCGCTCGCTTCCACTCCCCGTTCGGCTTGCACACGATGTGGGTGGACACGCCCTTGCTGGCTGGTTTCTTCCAGGTCACGTGTACCCTAGTCCCGGTCTCGGGGCGGTTGCAGTCTTGCTCCTCCCCCTCGGAGCTGAAGCACTCGAGGCGCGCGGACTTCAAGGTCAGGGGCGCGCACGACGTGGAAGCCTCGCTGCCACCATCCTCGTCCGAAGACAGAGCGCCCTGCGGTGGGGGGAACAAGCACACACCGTGTATGGCGGACATTACACCCCTTTCATATGTACACAACAAAACGCAAATTAAGGTATTATGACGCAAAACGTAACAATTAGAAAAATATGACATCTTTAAATCCACTTCCCATGTCTTCGTTTAACAATGACAGAATCGAACTGAGTTATAAATTGGGCACAAAGCACACACACGAAATTAGTTTGATTCACAATTTCGGAGTGACGCAATTGTGCTTCATAATGTTTCCTTATCTTTTGTATTATCGTTACATTCTCATGATGTATTTAAATTAATCGAAAACAAATCAACCCTTCTCAAAATATAACTAACAACCTAAACTTTGTGGCTAATAAATAATAATACTTTTGATTTAATGTATATATAGTATTACCTTGACTCCTTGTCCAAGATATAATTTTTTATTTAATTATATATTAAAAACGCGACAGGTTTTTGATTGGGGATATCTTAAAGCTGTTTTGAAAATTTCATAAGGATCGTAGAGACTATCAGACACGGTGTCAAAAAAGCACTATACACACCCACATAAAAATAATTGTTGAAGTACGATTGTCATGAGAAAGATTAAATCAATTTCATTAAAAACGTAATGAGTTGAGATATATTTAGAAGGTTCCCGGTTATTTTCATCAATATCGGAGAAGCCTTTTTTCCAGTAAAGAGCGAACAATCACAAAAAAAAACAAACGCGGAAACACCAATTTTTTTTTCCTTGGATAGTCAAATTGAGCCCTCAGTTCGCTCGCTACGCTTATCCAATAAATCATCAATACCTGAATTCAAGGCCATATACTACCACACGAAAATTCACGTAAGCATTTATAATTATGCGTCATGTACATTAAAACTGTAATTGTTATGACAAAGGCTACTTTTGTGGTAATGAAATTTAAAGAGCAGAAAAAGTAATAAATTTTATATTTGTAGGACTACACACTTTTCTTTAAAATAAATACAAAATAGAACAAGTGTTACAATTTGACCAGAGTGCAATGTGCAGGATATGCCTACATAGGGACTTTGCAGCAGTCAGTTATTTATATTTTGACAATTTTGTTCAGTTATTGGTACTAATTTACATAGGAGGGAAATATAAAGCCTTCATACCTGTCCCAATGCGAGAAGGACGCAAACCCCAACTAGAAAGTGCATCTCGGTAATATGTCAAAGACTCTCGAAAGAAATACTGAACGAATGGTCGAATGTACTGCGCACCAGTCTCGTAGAAGAAGTGGTGATTCTGCCAGTGTCACAGACCTTATAGTTGTAATTGTATGATGTAACATCCCTCGGTATTCAATACTTAGAATCATATAAATGTCCGGTTAGCTTGCATATACCCGATTTAACGAGAAAAATAGAAAATATCAAAGGCAAATGGAACAATTTCGAACATAAAACACGTTTTATGAAGTGTATTTTAGCATGCGAGTGTTGATTTCAATGTGGTTCGGATGTTGGCTGGCTCTTGATCATGGTTGTGATAAAGGGATTAGGGTTGATTATGTGTGGAGGCCTCAACACACGGTTTGCAATGACAGCAAAGCACGCGATAGGAACATGTGCGTCAACAGTCTGTTCATGGGTTTGTGGCAATATGATAGGCAAGGTTACAAAACGATGCAATCATCAGCCACCGCCTTTTCCAGCTTCTGGAAAGGTCAGACTGGGATTTTCAACCAAATTGTTCCACTTCTTTTTATCCTCCTTCAATCGTATGTCTTCCACATCTTCCCAGGTCTCTTCTCTTGTATTTAAGTCTCCTGCAATGGTATCCATCCATCTCTTCCTTGCCTCTTCCTTTATCCCGTCTTCTTCTTTCTTCTTCAATCCTTCTTTCGTTTATTCTCTTGGGCATCCTATTTTCCACCGTCCGTTTCATATGTCCAAACAATCTCAACAGTGCCCTTCCTATCCTATCACTGAACTTCTCTAAAACCAGCATTTCTCGAATGTCCTTGTTTCTTATTCTGCCCCTTCTCTTCTTGCATATGATAAGAGATATCGATGATTGGGTATCGCGATAAATTGTAATAATGCTGCAGAACGTCTTAATCATACATAAGTGGTTTCCATTTTTTTTTTTTTACTTAACTGCTCCCTGAAATACTTTAAAATCCCGCTCTCTTCCCCAATTTTATTGCTCAGCTCATTGTTTTGCTTATGTTATAAGATTATTATTGGTTATGGGATTAATTGTGTTATAGATACATAAAACCCAGCAAATATTTGAAATATTGCTACTGCAGCCTGGTTCATAGTGGAACGATCATGACACGTTGCATGTATTCTCTCAAATTTCAATAAAGCGCTTTAAAATTGCAACGAATAATAATAATTGTCAAAGAGAAAGTTGTGGCCATTGTAAAGAACTCCACTGAAATGCCCTGCACAGCAAAAACACACACACACACAAAGCGAGCTTAACTTTATAGAGTAAACCCGCGCTCATAGCCATGACGAGGATTTGAATGAAGGCTATATCCGAACAGTTTTCGAACTGTAAAAATGTGTTTCATTACGTTCTATAACACTACCAGCCAGGGTGGATGGTGGCCCTAAAATGTTTTATGGAAACGCAATAAGTTCGCATTGTTTGTCAATATGGGGTACCAACCCCCGCGGAAAATTGAGCTCGTTCAATTCGGTGGACTAAGAACAATTCACTGCTACAATTCGGTAGTAGAAAATAAAAATAGGTCCTGTTGACCTTTCTGATTCTAAAAAATGTACAGATTTAATGGCACATTGTCAAGTTTCCAAGGCAAGTGTCGCAGTACACATTTTATATCTTGCACACATAAAATATATGGGTACACGTCTTGCAAGATTCTACAAAGTGAATGTGAATAGATTGTTCAAATCGGAAATGTATAAATTAAAACATACAAAAATACACGATTTATTTATTTAACGTCGATCCTATTTAATTAAAAAACTTATTTACAAAGGAGGACAACTAAATAAATGTAGCTACATAAATATATAAATATACATAAAGAATATGCTTCTTATAATAAAAATGTATTTAACCTAAAGGTTGATGCAGCCTTACACGATATAAATGAAAAATCCAGACAATTATAATAAGGACTGAGAACCAACAACGGACCATACTCAATAACATTGTTAGCATAAATTATACGATAACCGTATCCCGTTCTTAACTTTATTTTTAATAACATTTAAAAATAAGTTGGCAGCTCTGGGTTTATTCGGATTTAAAAGCAAAGTGGCTGACATCTGGTGAGCGAAGCGCGAACCCGCCGGAGTAGCATTGCGTTGAGATATGGCCGCTTATAAGTATGTTTTCCTATGGCACTTGCAATGGATCATGACCTATTTATGAAATTGAGTTTGTAAGTCTAGTGGAATATTTGTAGCCACATCGTATACAGCCTAGATAGAAAAATGTTAATGAAAATAAGCGTGAAAGTTGAACTTGGGTGACGATAACATTTGAAGTAACCCTGAGTAGGGTAGGATGTTTTCGTTAGTTTAATCGGGGGAAAAATATTGTAGGGGACGTTTAAATAGTGTAAGATTATATTTAAACTATCTATGAATGAAATAAACTGGTAAGATTGTTAAAAACATGTGATGATGGAGCGTCAGCTTGTCATGAGTTCGTTCATTTCTAGGCCTAGAAGTGGGCGTGTGTGGCCTACACACAGCTCTCAATGTAGGATGTTTTCGTCAGTTAAATCGGGGGAAATATTGTAGGCGACACTTAAATAGTATAAGATGATATAAAAACTATCTATGAATGAAATAAAATTGCAAGATTGTTAAAAACATGCGATGATCAAACATCAGCTTGTCATAAGGTCGTTCATTTCTAGGCCTAAAAGTGAGCGCGCGCGGCGCACACACACACCATATCAATCATTTGTTTGATATTTTTGAGCCTGCTCGGCAACTTATTTAATATAAACTAACGCTGGTCAATACTAATAATATAACGCCCATGGAGAAATAATTCTGGTAATAATAATTTATAGCACGAAATTGTTTCCCGGACAGATCTAGGCGTTCCGTAGGGGGCCTAGGATCTAGCTGCGAGTTTCCGAGTTTAGCACCACCAACGACGTACGTTAGGTTACGGGAAACAGCTTTTTCCGAAAACATGGGTTAACGAAATGGCTGTAGGTCTAGTCTTTTAGAAATTACACGGATGCAAGTAAAATAATTTCCTATAATTTTGCCCGGAACTATCTGGTTTTGTAGGAAATCAAATCGGGTCCGATCGGAAATATAGGCCTAAATTGACTCTTCGGAAAAAGGAATTAAATATATTTCAATGAGTTGCAGGATGATTCTGAACATGACAACAGGCTAACTAATGTCATAACATTAATTTACAACAAAATCACATATCACAACATTCACCAACGATTGATTATTGAGCATTCAAATCGTCAGTTTATACACTGCTGCTTAGGGAAGGACTACTTCTAATGCTACTCCGGCCGGCCATGATGCACGTTACGCCCACCGACAGTGCTGCCCCTGGATTTCACTTTAAACGCGTATAAGAACGAGTCGAGTGTGAAATTCTGCAGAGGGCATTGCAGGCACCGTAGCGTCAGGTCGAGCCACTAGAGACGCGAGGAAATGTGTCTCCCTTGAGCGAAGCTATAATGTTACTTTAGGTAATTATATTTGCATAGGAATTCTTCATATTATTCTTGCTTATGAATAACTAATTCAACCAAGTTGGCTCGATCCGCTTTTAATATACATCTTAAACTGAAAATCAATTCTGTGACTGAGTATAGGAATACAATTTTTTCTATGCCCAAAAACAAAGAATGAAAAAAATGGGATAAAATACAGTGATTGGATGAGCGTAGCGAGCGAAGCGAAGATTCCATTTCACTACACTGGAGAAAAAAATCCGGAATGTTTTTTTTTCTTTTGTTTCTGTATTTTTGTATGTCTGTTAACACGATTCCGGTTAAACCGGCCGATACTCCAATTGCGATGAAATTTTATGGAGGCCTTTTAAATCTCTGAACCAAAAGCTGCCACGTTTTTGAGCGCAATCGAAAAATTATTTTTCATAAAAATCGCAATTTTTAGATTTTTTTCGATTTAAAAAAATTCTTCACTTATAAACCTACAGCTTTATCCGATTTTAATGATTTTTTCACAGAACCTTAATTTTATGAATTAAGGTATTCCTGTGAAATTTGAGCGCAATCAAAAAACTTTTTCTCATGAAAATCGAAATTTTACGTTTTTTTCAATTATTTGACTTATAACACCTACATGCTTAACCCTATTGTAATGATTTTTTCACAGAACCTTAATTTTATAAATTAATATATTCGTGTAAAATATGTGCGCAACCGAATAATTATTTCTTATGAAAATTTCAATATTACGATTTTTTCCTTTTTTTAAATTACGATTTATTAAAAAAAATTAAAATTTAAGTTAATTTTCTTATTTAATTTAATTAAATTTTAAAAAATCTTCAACTTAGTAATGATTTTTTCACAGAACAACAGAAAATCCGCATAACACATGGCAGCTCAATGCACCAATTACGCTCATCCAACAACGCGGCGGGACTTAAGCGTTTTCCTAGTATTCCTTTATTATATTATTAAATGAACTGAAATCTATTAAAATAAATAATTAACATTTTGTCCTCCTTTGTAAATCAGATTTATAACTGAATAGGATAGACGTTAAATAAATAAATAAATAAATAAATAAATAAATAAATACAAATAAATAAATAAATAAATAAATAAATAAATAAATAAATAAAAAATTAAATTAAATAAAGTGAAAATACACAAAATTAGTATGTCACAAATTTTCTCATCATAACAGGGGGACTACTCATCCACCCCCACTTCTTCCTGGGACCATTCGACGTTTTTCCTGTGGACTCCCCCCCCCTCACTTCAGAATGTTAACCATCATCTACAAATGAAGAAACAAGTAACAGTCGTTATACTTAGGGCTTTGTGTTTCTAGAATGTACTGATTTGTGGCAGTTGTAAGGATGCACAAGCCCCAAAAACGCACTTATCAGCTCATCCATTCCCCTACCCCCCCCCCCCCCCTAATCGAAAAAGAGTTCTACACGCCTGATCATAATATGACGGGAGAAATCGGCTGGGACAACGAGGCTAATCGTGAGAGGAAAGATGACAATTGAATGACGCATTAATTACGCACCCCGCCTAGGGAATAGTGTGTGTGATACCGACCTAGCTACGCATGGCTAGACGCATGAAACCGCACGCACGACGCTAGAGAGCGTGTCAGGGATGGGGGTGTATTGAGGGGGGGGGGGGTGAAGGGGGGTGGCTACATAAGGAGCTGTTGTCTCTCACCAGGCCATAGGTGGCCACATTCGGAAAGATGTGACCGGGTAAACCCAGCTTTTTGTTAGACGATACAAAACTAAAAAGAAATTGTATTTGTATCATTTGACAAAAAAATCGTACACCAACTGTTGTTTCAGAAATATATTTATCCTTATATAGCTGAAGCTAAAGGTGTTTAGAAACAACATCCAGAAAACCGATTCTCAAAATTTAATTTTGCACTAGATGTGCTGACTACACTATTGTCAAAAAAGCGACATATAATGGCCAAAAGTGAGATTATGTCCCGCCCAAAAAATCTTTTCAGCCATGTTTCTTCGTCTTTCAAATTATCGGCCAGAGGTGGCTATAATAGCCTTAATGCAATAAGATATACATTTAATTATACCTTTAATTTTTCACCCAGAAGATAAATATATGTAATTGGTATTAGTGGTGTGCGGGTACTCGAAAAGTTGGGTCAGGTCGGGTATTTGGGGGAAGACCTGAGAGTCAAAAAAATTTACCCGATTCCAAGGTAACAAATTTTTTTGTGGAATGGTGGAGGTGCCGGTCCAGGACTTACGTTATGTATTTATGGAGGTGCCGGTCCAGACAATACTCACAAAATGTCATTCAATGAAAATCCAGACGATTGAAAAATTAATGAATTGTGAGAAATCATAATATAAGATTCTCTACAATCGACACTTATTATCCGTAGTATGATAACGGCCATCCTCTCTGATCCAAAAACCTGTATTGCGGGAGGGCGGTGAAGGGGTAGCTACATAAAGGAGCTGTTGTCTCGTACCAGGCCATAGGTGGCGACACTCTGAAAGATGTGATTAGGTACACCCAAGCGTCTTAATTTAATTAGCAATAAGATATACATTTAATTACCTTTAATTTTTCACCCAGAAGATAAATGTAATTGGTAGTGGTGTGTGGGTAGCCGAAATGTTGGGTCAGGTCGGGTATTTGTGGGAAGACCTGAGAGTCAAAAAGTTACCTGATTCTCAGGTAACAAAAAATATTTTTTCTGGGATGGTGGAGGTGCCGGTCCAGGATTTACGCTATTTATTGGTGGAGATGCCGGTCCAGACAATACATACAAATCCAGACGGTTGAAAAATTAATGAATTGTGAGAAATCATAATGTAAAATTCTTTACAATCAACACTAATTATCCTCTCTGACCCAAAAACCTGTATTGCGGGGGAGGCGGTGAAGGGGTGCATAAGAAGCTGTTGTCTCGTACCAGGCCATAGGTTAACACTTAAGATGTGATTAGGTACACCCAAGCGTCTTAATTTAAATTAGCAATAAGATACATTTAATTACCTTTAATTTTTCACCCAGAAGATAAATGTAATTGGTAGTGGTGTGTGGGTAGCCGAAATGTTGGGTCAGGTCGGGTATTTGGGGGAAGACCTGAGAGTCAAAAAGTTACCTGATTCTCAGGTAACAAAAAATATTTTTTCTGGGATGGTGGAGGTGCCGGTCCAGGATTTACGTATTTATTGGTGGAGATGCCGGTCCAGACAATACATACAAAATGTCATTCAATGAAAATCCACATGATTGAAAAATTAATGAATTGTGAGAAATCATATAATGTAAGATCCTCTACAATTAAAATTAAATATCCCTAGTATGATAACGGCCGTCTTTTCCCTTTGTGACCCAAAAACTTAAAGCAGTTTAGTACACAACTCCGGACTCGACCCGACTGTCTAAACCTCTTCCCGCATAGTCCTGATTGGTCCCCCCCGTCATATTATCATGAGGTCGACGCTAAATTTGTTATTAAGGAAGAAAAAAAGGTGGGATAAATCCAACATTACCGCGGTTGGTATTTTGTATTTTATTTTATCCATATTAGTAGCACAAAAGTAAAATAGCGTTGGTTTATCAGTCTTTGATTGTCGTGTGTGTTGCAATTACGGGTAAAACGTTGTACCATGCATTTATTATTTATTTCTCAATATATTATATTCGTTGCTGCGTTCAATATTAATTTTCCATTTTATAGTCAACAATTTGTTATAATTTAATAATTTATCATTATCTCGATTATTATCATGGTATTGGTTTTATTTTATAATTATAAATAATTTCAAACTTAATGCTTTCACAACCCGAAATATTTTTGAAACCATATATTTAACGAGTCATTTTATTATATATTAAATTAATAAATAATTATAAAAAAGCTCCACCAGGAATCAAACCCGGAACCTCTTAATGTCCACACAGAGGTACGCTGGTTTTGAAATCGACGTTATCAGACCACGTGGCCACAAAAAACGTCAAAAAATTATTGACGTTTTAAATCAAAACTTGGGTCCCAGAATGGGTTTAAATACTAGTGAACTGGACTATGAACCGGACCATGGAGTACGAGGTATTTCAAATCCTTGAACGACAGTGTTCGGGAGGTCCCGGGTTTCTTATCCCGTCGAGACCGGCAATCCTGACTGAAGGTTGTTTCCTAGGTTTTCCTCGGTCGTTATTGCGAATGCAAGGGATTGAGTCCGCTTAAAAGCACACAATTGTCCTATCCGCAACATACCTAATTAGACCTGAAGAGGGGCATGAATTGCACCCTAGGCAGGCTTCCCACGAAAAATTAGTATTATTACTGACAGGACTTCGTAACCAAGTTCTGAGAATGTGACACATTCCAGTTACGAAACTATTTTTATTTTTACGTCATTTAATTAATAATCGGGACGATTTCTAAAGTGCCGTGATGTAACGTGATTATTTTTTGATGACCTCCAAATTAGTTTCATTTCATGTTTGGTTGTCGTGTTGTTGGTGGAAAGGAAACAGCGAATACCGCGAAACGACAGTGTATGTGACTGTAATTAGGTGTTTATTACACAAGTACTAGACATTTTCAATCTGTGAAGCACGCAAACTCCGCGTAGCAGACACGTTGACATATTTCCATTTGGCCTACATAAAAACAATTCTACTTAGTAGGGGTAGTTATACACTTCCCTTAGTTCCAGAAGTTCCCATTATCGTCTTACAATTTATAACAAAATTGCATTCCTTGTAAAGGAATTACCACCTCCAATATCTTTCAAAATCATACTCAAAGAAATACTTTTCTCAAAATCTTACTGCCTCCATTTATGAATTATTTGATGACTAAGGTCCACAGTATTTCAAAGTCTAGTTACACTTTTTCTGACAGTTAGTCCTCTAGTTAAATATTACAAGGCTTCTGATGGTTGCCATAGTGATAACAAGTTACCGGACAGTTAAATTTTAACTGGACATTTAACTAACGGGCCTCAATACTAAATGTATAATATTGTTTGATTACTACATTAATTTCAGTGTATAATTTTACAAGCATGTTTTTAATTGGTATCAAATGATGTATGTATATCCATTTAATTTAATCGTTCACTGCATGTGTATACTCCACATCTCATTCATTAATTTGTTGTATTATAAGTAAATTGTACAATGTAGGTATACAATGTTACAATGTAGGTAAGGAGAAGGGTTAAAGTCCTTGCTCTCGCCGTGGCTAGCACGGCGCACAGCGTTCTATGCATTTATATACACGAATAATATAATTTATAATTTTTTCTTTGATATTACAGCCAGTTTTTTAAACTTCTTTCCATACATCCCATCAATACCACATGCCGAAAGATCAATCCCTGCCACCGTTTCCTCATGTATCTTCGGATAGTTTTGTCATTTCAAAAAATCACGTCAAGAAGTGACGTGTTTGTAGAATTTGAATACAGGAAAATTTCCTGGACCGGATAAGATTCCACTCGATGTAATTAAACATTGCAGATGATCGCTTTCCGAGCCTCTCACAATTATTATTTTCAAGGCATGTATAAAGGGTGGAATCTTCCTTGCGAGGTGGAAGCATGGAATAGTAACAAACGTCCATAAAAAAAGCCAGTAAGCTAAACGTAACAAATTATAGACGAATTTCATAACCATCTTCATTTTCTAAAGTTTTCGAGAGCAGAGACTAATGCATTTAATCGACTCTTTATCTCAACAAATACATTGTCTCTAAGAGCGTGTCCACTTCACAAACCTTGCTGTACATTGCGGTCTAGACACATTTTAGAAAGGCTTTTGAAAGCGGATCGTTAAATCCTTGTCCTTACAGCCGGTCTACGTTGAAAGATACTGATTGCACATAGCTCACTGTCGATGTTGGTACGTTGAAAAAAACGCCATAAACAGTATAAGATAATTTTAAAGTTAGAAGAGTTCATGATACAATATTTAAAACACTTTAGTGGAATGCAACTCTTTATTTTACTATAAAAACAACGTTTAATGAAAAGCTTTAATTAATTTCCGAAACGTAGTTTTTATTGTACAATAAAGAGATGGTAGAAGTGTTTTAAATACTATTAGATAATAGACAATCCATACAATCATAATAATTATTACTTTGTATCGTCTTCGACAGCCCAATGACGGGAACAGGTTGGTCATATTGTCATGCGACATGCCAATAACCCCTCTTTAGTATGTATCTATATGTGTTTTATCATTAAAAATACGCTCGACGCGAAAGAATAATAATTAAGTAACTACTGTTTATGTCGTTATAATTATAAACTAAACTGTAACAGCGTATTATTAAATGAACCCGTGTATGAACTATGATTATGAAGTGCATTATTGATTTCCATTGCAATTCTTGTAATGAATCATTAGTTCTCTGTTAAGTGGTGGTTGATGAAAACACGCTCATCATTATGCACGAATACATTATTGATAGAACGTGTTTGCTTTGTGGTTGGAAATATTTCTTTTCGGTAACAGGACGATTTGCCAGGCGGACAATTTGCCAGGCAAGTGTAAGAGGTCACGGTGGGGCTAGGACAACTTGCCAGGCTAGAGTGGGACCTCACGGAGGGGCTAGGACAACTTGCCAGGCATAAATGAAGGGCTAGGACAATTTGCCAGGCTGGTGTTGACATTGATAGGAGCACGTGGTAACACATATCTGAACTGCAGGAAGAGTAATGCCAAAAGCACCGAACTTGTAAAATTAGAACCCAGGGACAAGGTGGTAGTTCTTGTCATAATCCTGAAATTCAGAAGATGGCGGAGTATTACCCCCCCCCCCCCGCGAACCCATAGACTATTGAAAAATTTATAAAATTTAGTTATAGTTATTCGATTGTATTCCAAATAATAGGGAATTTGCATTAGTTCCAGATATCGGTAAAAGTATCTGCAATATATAGGTATTCTTCTATAAATGATATAAACGCTAATTTAAGGTTTTTAAAGTTATTCGTTCATAATCTATTGAGGGTCAAAGTTTGACCTTTAAAAATGCCCGCACATTTATTTTGAAACGGTTACCTACGTCACTGGCCCTCATGACGAACACGGCCGCCTAGATAAACAACGAAATTCCCTCCTTCTACCAAAGTCTTTATCAACATTGTGTTTTTACTTAGGAAGCTTCGCAAACGCTTTTTTCAGGCGCGTTGATGGATGAGCGTAATTGTTTAAGGGATTGTTTCACTGAAAATGTATGAAAAACCAGCAATTTTGCATTATTAGTGTTTTAATTGTTTTTAAGTTTAATTTTTTATTTATTGGCATCATAAATTATTTTATGCTGATATAATGCTAAAAGCATTAAATTAATTTTTTTCTTGAGCGCTGCATATTATTTTGCATGGGAAAATGGCTTATCGGTACTGATTTTGGCCTAATCTAGGGCTGTATAGAGTGTTATTCATAACTAGGAAAACGCTTAAATCCCGCCGCGTTGATGGATGAGCGTATTTGGTGCATTGAGCTGCCATGTGTTATGCGGATTTTCTGTTGTTCTGTGAAAAAATCATTACTAAGTTGAAGATTTAAAAAAAAAAAAAAAAAAATTGAATTAAAAATTAACTTAAATTTTAAATTTTACACAAATATATGAATTTATAAAATTAAGGTTCTGTGAAAAAAATTATTACAATAGGATAAAGCATAGGGGTAAGTCAAAGAATTGTTTTAAAAAAGAAAAAAAACGTAAAATTTCGATTTTCATGAGAAATAATAATAATAATTTATAGAAGAATATCTATATATTGAAGATACTTTTACCTATATCTGTAACTTATGCAAATTCCCTATTATTGGAATACAATCGAATAACTATAACTAAATTTTATAAATTTTCAATAGTCTATGGGTTCGCGGGGGGGGGGGGGGGGGTAATACTCCGCCATCTTCTGAATTTCAGGATTATGACCAAGGAGGTATGAATAATGTAAGGAGACAGCATGCGCTATCTGTGGCTGTACAAATGAACGTGGCCGTTTTGAACGTCTCCGATCGAGTTTTTCGCAGTATTTGCTGCTTCTCGTTGGTGCTGACCAATATGGCGGCTACTAAAACATAGAGTTTTTCGCAGTATCTACTGCTTCTCGTGGTGCTGACCAATATGGCGACTACCATCGACGGCCGAAACAGCTGATATTATACTTAAAACATTGATAATAACTCTTGTATCAATATGAGAATGAATAATAAAGAGTTGAAATGTAATTTAGTTGATGTGCTGCGTTTTTGTTTGTTTTGGAATGCTCATAGCTTTGACAATGGCTTTAATAATACCGACGACCCTGCTTTGGGTTCGAGGCCTTCGCCGACCACCATTGTCGTTCAAAGTGGCCACGCTCTTCACGGCGACAGGCTGGCTCCTTACAGTATTCATATACCTCCTTGATTATGACAAGAACTACCACCTTGTCCCTAGGTTCTAATTTTACAAGTTCGGTGCTTTGGCATTACTTTTCCTGCAGTTCAGATATGTGTTACCACGTGCTCCTGTCAATGTCAACACCAGCCTGGCAAGTTGTCCTAGCCCTCCAATAATGCCTGGCAAGTTGTCCTAGCCTCTCAGTGACGTCACACTGTAGCCTGGCAAATTGTCCTAGCCCCACCGTGACCTCATACACTTGCCTGGCAAATTGTCCTAGCCCCTCAAAATAGACCCTGGCAAATTGTCCGCTAATATTTCAAAACCGCATTTTTCATATCACATTTTACTATAAGATGTGATGTGTGTGTTGTTTAACTTGAAAACTGTATTTGTGTATACTAATATTATGATGCTAACATCAAGGTAAATGTATATTATATTAATATATTTCGACTTTCACTTAGTAAGCAGTTACTACCTAAAATAATAGTTGCAAAATGTACTGCGAAAGTGTTTTCTAATTAGTATGATGTTCTCATACATATTCAGAATTATTGTATTATATTACCAGTCTCACTTTTATTTCAACGTAAAGTGAAAAAGGGTGTGCGTTAAAGAGCCATAAACATTATGCTACTAAATTGTTTACGCATGTCATGAATGTTTACTTTAAAGCCAACGTTGAAATTACCCCACTTAAAGGGTGACTTAGAACCGCTATATCAGCTATATCGTCAATAGTAACACAGCAAAATCCTCGTCGTGTCCAGCAGTTTCTCCCTTTGAAAAGGTCTCTCGTAAAAGGGTTAAAAGAAAGGCCACCCTCTCATCCCATCACGCATTTAAGAGGTGCATAAAGGTTAGAATGCCATAACACGGAGAGGAGACTTACCTTAAACGTGAATGACGCCAGCTAGCCAGCAGCCTGCAATCTCCGCTCTTCGTAGATACTTCTTTTTCTTATTTTTATTAAACCAAACACATTTTCACCTCGACCGTAAAAACAAACGCACACGGTAGTTTCAGACAGACAGACAGACAGGCGGACAGGCGGACGACGGGGGTAGTTCCTATCACTCCCTGCCTGGCTGCACGGGCCTACACTAGCGGTTCACAGCGCGGTGACGGGACTTGCTACGTCGTACAATCGATTATTCAAGAGGGCGCCACCAACTACTAGTCACGTGTGTACTATGCCAGTGAAATAAAAGGAGAAACGCAACCAAAACTCACCCCCTCCCTCCCACCCCTTATCCTCCCTCGTGAGACTTTAACCCATTTCCACCCCTTCCAAGGTAAGTAATACGTTTATGTGGGGGATGAAAAGTTTTGAGTGTATGGTTGTAACATTTTTTTTTAAACGTCTTATATTTGACGATTTGAGCCTTGGTTTGAATGCATGGCTGTTACACTTACATAATGTAATTGAGTAAAGTTTAATGTTGGGTTGTTTCGTTTAAACATCCCATGTGATTCAAGGTCGAGTTTTAAGGGTGTATTGACCACCTTATTATTGAGCCAAGGTAACTTACAGTTACACGCAGTCGTTGGGAGAAAGTTTAATTTCAGGGTTGTTACAGTCGTAAGTATCTCTTATGAGCCAAGGTCGAATTTTAAGGGTGTGTTGACTAAAACACCGCTCGTACTGGCAGGACAAAATCTAGCTATCTATACACAATTTTTCGATCCTTTTTTATATTTGGACCATTACTTAATTTTATTTTATATTTATTTTGAATGTGTTACCAAAATTATTATAATTGTTGTTGTAATATTACTATTTCAATCTACCAATAACATATTTTAAGTGTTATTTTTATTATTAGATTAGCTCACCCGGTTTGTTAAAAATAGAAGCTGTCTTACATTTGATTTTCAGGTAAATCATGTTTGATTTGTGTGCTTCAAGTGAAACAGTATACTGGGGTAACGATTATTAAATAATATTTTCAAATTTAATTTGATTTTATAAGCAAAGGTACGTGTGCTCAGCAAAACACCCGAGTTTATTTATTTTATTTATTTATTAAAAATCCAAAGGGCATACTATACATGGAGCCACTATCCAAGAACTGGCTAGAGCTCTGCATCTGAGCAAAGTAAGCATGTAGGTAGACGATTACAAAGATACTCTGGATTCGAACCCAAGATTCGGTCTCGCTCTAAGACGTCTCGGAAGTGCTTTATAAGCACAGATTACAGATTGCAATATCACGTCTTATAAGTTACTAGGAAAACGCTTAAGTCCCGCCGCGTTGTTGGATGAGCGTAATTGGTGCATTGAGCTGCCATGTGTTATGCGGATTTTCTGTTGTTCTGTGAAAAAATTATTACTAAGTTGAAGATTTTTTTAAAATTAAATTAAATTAAATTAAAAATAAACTTAAATTTTTAAATTTTTTAATTAATCGTACTAATTTAAAAAAAGAAAAATCGAAAAATTGCGATTTTTATAAGAAATAATTATTCGATTGCGCTCAAATTTCACACGAATATATAAATTCATAAAATTAAGGTTCTGTGAAAAAATTATTACAATAGAATAAAGCATGTAGGTGTTATAAGTAAAAAATTGTTTTAAAAAAGAAAAACCCACAAAATTTCTATTTTCATGAAAAATAATTGTTTGATTGCGCTCAAATTTCACACGGATATCTTAATTCATACAATTAGGTTCTCTGAAAAAATCATTAAAATCGGATAAAGCATGTAGGTGTAATAGTAAAATAAATTTTCAAAAAATCAAAAAAAACGTAAAATTGCGATTTTCATAAGAAATAATTTTTTGATTGCGCTAAAAAATGTGGCAGTTCTAAGTTCAGAGATTTCGAAGGCCTCCATAAAATTTCATCGCAAACGGAGTATCGGTTTAGCCGGAATCGTGCTGACAAACACACAAAAATACAAAAAAAGAAAGAAAGAAGAAAAAAAAAACATTCCGGATTTTTTTCTCCAGTGTAGTGAAATGGAATCTTCGCTTCGCTCGCTACGCTCATCCAATAATAATATGTGCTATAAGCTGAAGAGCTGCCGACGACGTCCTGTTACACAAGGAACGTGCAATCAGTTTGAAAACATTGACAATTTGCACAAAACTGGTTTGTCTAAACTAAAATCTCTTAATTTCTCGTGGGAAACCAGCCCAGGGTGCAATACATGCCCCTCTTCAGATGTCTAACTAGGTATTTTTAATGTGGAAATTGTGGAGATATTTCCAAGGGCATAGAGGATTACCTTGGAAAAAACTTTCAGTCACGATTGCCGATGGCGGGATTCGAACACGAGGACCTCCCGAATCAGAGTCTCACGCTTTAGACAAAACGGTCGGTTCTGATTTGACTATATTTTGTTTATTTTTTATCATATTCATATTCCATGATCGAATACTACGTTATTCTATGTCACTTGAGATAAAAACGAATGGGTCATGGTTTAAAAGTAGTTTTTGTTCATTTCATGTTTACTGCAATTCTGCGGCCAACCTAAATGCAAGTTTTTGGTAGAACTTAGTTATTGTCATGGGTAACATCATTGGTAGCATCGCTCAAAAAATTCATTAAATTTATCATCAAAATGCCAAATGCCTTATTTAATGGACGTATTTAAAGTGTTTCGTGAACTAATTTCGTCGGCTAAACGGTAACCAAAAAATTAGATAAAGAAATTGGTATTTTGTCGCCTTCAGCTGACGCGTTCTACGACCATGCGATGCGAGTTGCGAGAGTGGAAAAGGTGGAAATTCGGTTTATTTTTTATTTATTTTGATTAAGGGCGCGTCAACCGTTAGGTCATAATGCACCACTCTTGCCAGGGGATATGGGGAGTAGGGCCCCATGCTGGTCAGAATGAGTTATGGTTAGGGTGAGCACGTCGCGGTCGTCATCGTCTTTGTCATCGTCGTCGGGACATTCGTTAAGGGAAAGTGTCCCCGACGATGATTGCCAGAGCTAAGAGTAATATTCTCCCCCTATTACTAGCTGATGTTTACGAGTTTAACTTTTTTTCTTTTCTTGAATCGTCTTGTATGATTAGCAGAGCCATGCTCTAGGCCAGGCCATTCTACCCCGGGCCCAGACGGGGAAGAGGGAAGTGCATGCACATTCACAGTACTGGTTTGTGACTTTGTGCCAGGTGTTCGTGCGTATGTTTTTAAATTTTTAATTCGTAATTTTTCCTCATCACTGAATAATTCAAAATACCCACAAAAATATTATTAGTCATTGATACAAATTTTGACATAAACTTAATAAATGTTTTAAAAAAATCGTATTGAGAGTCTATATCCACTCAGTAATGTAACTGATTTTTATTGGGGGAATTTAAAAAACCAAAGCGACCAAGCCCATCCTGTACGCCCCGACGCAATCGACGAGTGAGCGATAACCAACCTAAGATCGATATTTTTCAATAGAAAATATAGCAATCGGTAGTATGAACAGTGCGGAAATTATGTGCCTCGTTGCTAGGACAGCTCCAAAGTCAATGTTTACAAATTCCTAACCCAAGAACTGATGGACTTAAGTCCAAATCAGAAGTTAAAATACTTCTGCCTAGAGCGGGAATCGAACCCTGGACCTTCTGCATTGGAAGCAGAAACGCAGACGCTAACCACAAGACCAAGAGCCACACAATGAAACTTTACTCATTTAACTCATCTGATTATGGAAACGGAAGGCGTGTACCTAGATTCCTAGAGAGCATTATAATCAAACTTGTGAATTTTTCGATTAGATTTGGTGGAGGCGCCGGGTCTGAGGTAGATCGCGAGTTTCGAAAACGAATTTAAATTTCGTAAAAATAGAGTTGCCATTACAATAATCTAACTCTAATCACTCTTTCACGAGAATTGATATTTTGAATAAAAAATACAAAGGTGATAAGAGACCGACAGTGTTGACTCGGGCGTTATGCGCACAACTCTGATTCGGGAGATCCCGGTTTCGAATCCCGTCGAGACCGGCAATCCTGACTGAAGGTTTTCCTCAGTCGTTAACGCGAATGCAAGGGATTGCGTCCTCTTAAACAGCCCTCGGACATACCTTAACAATTATACTATCCGCAACACACCTAACTGGCATGAGCTGCACCCCTGGGTGCAAAAAAAAGGTGATGAGAGTGATTAGTGTTACGTCTGTTTATTTATTATTTATTTTATAGTTACCGCGTGTATTTTCAATTCACTTTTCAGTTTGGAGCGTTTTTTTTACATTCATTTTTTGTAAATCAATTTGTACTATTTGCATTTTATGTTTTTACATTACTTTTTCGTGTGTTTTAATTATTTATAAATATTTATGTGTATTGTTTTAAAATGTACATTATGTGTATTTCTAAAGTGAAGTTATGTATATACTTGGCACTTGATACCCAAAGTCAAAAGAAAATAAATACATAAAATTAAGTCTGTTGTTTGAAAAAAGTAAATGGATTTTAAACTTACAGTACATCATAGTAAGTTCCATTATATGAAATAACACCTATGGGAAGTGAAGTTTCTTTGGTCATGCCTCATAAATAATTAAAACAAGCACGGGTATGGTAAAGAAATTAAATAATTCGTCCGGCGTTGATTATTTTGGTGGCGGCGCCGAGTGGGCGTAGAACTAAAAAAAAATCGTACTTGGTTCACGAGTACTATTGTGTGTCGGATCATGAATTAAGAATTATTTATTATAAGTACAGATCTTGGACGTCTACTTCCAACCATCCTCATACTTTTTACGTTTAAAAATGCTTGAATAATAGTTACTGGGCAGTAGTGGCGTATCCAGGGGGGATTGGGGGGCTCGCCCCTCCTCCGAAATCCCAGCTTTAATATTATATTCTGAAAATCATCAAAGTTTAACGCAACAAATTTTAATAATCTATTATTTTTCTTTTTTAAGTTCAGCAAAGCCCCCCAACGTCTTCTAGAAAACATAAAAACCACTTCAAAAACACGAATCTTTTAAAAAATTGCATTCCCTTCAACCCCAATGCTGGTCAGGTTTCCACGAAAATAATATGTGTCGCCCACACAAACAAACGCCAAAAAAGTGTTAAAATAATATCGTATTCGTTATTCCATTCTATAACAAAAGATGTAGCAATTATTTAATAATTAAAGAGACCATGAACCAATTTGATTAAATTTATTTATTCTTTAAAAAAAAAAGTGCACAGCTTTGACGATCAAGAGGTGGTCAACAAATAATGAACGTCAGTGGTTTGAGCCAAATCTAGGGACGTTGATAGCAATACGCAGAAATAACACATCCGCACATGGATAGTGTTACACGACTTTCCTGGTTCATCTTCTCTGCAATCCTATTACTCAGCAGAACAATGTTGTTCAGGTACACCTCAAACCGAGGCCACGAAAGTGCAGACTGCAGACACACGTGTTTAGTGATTGTTTTCCCAATCAACAGCATCCTTTTCCACTCATTCCTCATTTTGTAATCATTCGGAAATAAATGAAAGTATAATATATTATTATCTGTTTTCTTTGATGAGCACTGTGGCACCGAACAATATTTCTTTGTGTTAGGTCGGGATATATTTGAGAAACCCCTTACCTCTTACATGATGTTCCGCGATCAGTACCCCCGAAATAATAGTTCGCGGTTCGACTACTTGGCTGCGCTAGTGTTCCTTCCTCTCGAATAACCAATTTGAAAATCCCGCAACGGATTCAGACCTACGTCCGCTCGATGTGGTTCACACGCGCTCTCACAGGTGTCTCTGGCTATCTTTACACTAGCACCTTGTCGACTTGTGCGTGGAGCTTAGTTTAGTGACCCCCTGTCGAAGTCTCTTTCTAATCAAGATCATACTTCACAGGATCATTTCTGTAGTATATCTTCAATTCTTTCTACCTAACAGTAGAATAGATGCAACCATGATGATGAGGAATAACATCCTCCTCTGAGCGTGAGGCCGATCACCAACTCTCTGATCTCCAGAAAGTTTCTGATCTACGATGATCGTTCACCCTTACCCTCGGGTTTGGGCCACGGGGAGGATGTCTTCTGAGTGGCTGCAAAAATAATATTAACAAATTTAGATCAAATTTATTAATTTTAGCATCAAAAAAGTGCACAATAGTAGTAGGGTATCCTTGATGACGATTGTACTATTTTAATGATCAACTCGACCGGGGTATGAACTCGGGTCGGCCTTGCAGTGCAAGCCAGTTATTGTAAGTTTGCCCTTTTTTCAGGGAACCTTCTCGAAACTACTAACAAAACACACGCGCAGGTTTGTTGAACACGTTTAAAATTGACGACTGCCAGGTAGCAAATCTTCTTGTCACTCATACACAATACAAAGGTAGCTAAGATGAAAGTACCGATTTTGAATAGCACATAATTCTTCTAATAAATAAATCATTTTAAGTCTTATTGAACATACATTGTTGTAGTAATGTTATTTCGCAAAATATGCTTATAAACACGTAGAGTAGTTAATTATTTTGTTCGCATGTGATTAGTTTTATTTATTTTGCTCCATAGTAAATCAGTTTTCAATAATAATAATAATAATAATAATAATAATAATAATAATAATAATAATAATAATGAATATAAGGTATTTAAGCATAAACCCACTTTGAGGACATTATTATTGAATGATAGCCCGACTGGGGATCAAACTAATTGGTTAGAGCTATGGCGCGTTAAGCCAGAGGTTCTGGGTTCGATTTATTATTTGTGTTCCAAGCATTAATAAAAAAAAAATATACAGCATATTAATGGGTAATCCCTAGTCTACATAAACCACTTTAGCCCTAAGGTAATAAATATATTGAGTCTTTAGCCAGAACATTTTATTCTATGTCTGTTCTAAGGTAAGATGCCGAACAATACGTTCAATCTTCAAAACACAAGGGAGAAAATCTTTTTTGAAATCTGAACAGATCAGAATATTATTACTAGTTATATATCACTTATTCACGGCTATTAGGATGAAGAATTGTATCTTCTTGAGGACATGTAAATAAAAACACAAACAGTAAACGTAAGATCTTTGTAATCACCAACGATGAATATATGAATCACAATACACCACATCGTTAAAAAAATAAGTACTGAATCAATCAGAAAAATTAAATAATAATCCTGAAAACAGAACCGGGACCATGCACTTGGGGAGAGCTTGACTAGGGATGCTGATATTGTCACGATCTAGGAACTACCATATCAGTGCGAGTAATGAACAACAAAAGTGTATCCACTGCCACTGTGTAAAATATGTACTGTAGTCTGTATCGCATAGGAGGTGACAACTTGTGTTAAATTAAACAAGCCTAGGCGTAACATCTAATTATTTTGTTACATCGGAGCAATAAAAAAAACAGTTGAGTAGAAGGCGGCTTGAGTTTATTATTCGACAAAGGTTCATAAAGAAAGTATATATTTTATACGCATAAATAGTTGTCCCAATATAAATATCTCACTTTAACCGTGGATTGAACCTAGTAGAAATTAGGGATAATGACGCAGTTTGTATCAAAATATGTGAACTAGAACCAAGGTACGTAATAAATAATTATTATTGTCAAGCAAAATCGCTCAACATTTTAAACATGATTTATTGTTTAGTATATAAAATATAAATATAATAAATAGCATTAAAGTAGAAGTACGATTTTGATTTTTAATGGTGGAGCATAAAAATAGTGAACAAAAACAAAAACAAATTAAACTGTTGTATGCCTTCACCACAGAACAAACAACGCACTCACCCAATATATGTGATATTTTGTTAAATCCTCGGATGCGAGGTTTAATCGAGTGGAGTTATGTTAATTATTTATCTCTTTCCCAGGTGAGAATACCTGTGTTTTCATCAAAACTCAAGACCAGCCCCAACATTTAGTCTACAGTTCAAGGACAAGTGCACGGACATAAGATGCATATTACCAGATGACAAACCATACACATTCAACTTTTCTGGATGCTGCAATATGCAATGAGATTCTTTGAAGAAAACCATCTTGAGATGTACCATTTCATGTTGTTAAAATCTATTACTGGTTTAAACAGAACTAAGTAATCTACATTAATTACAGCATCCCAGGACAATTCTCCCCATTACCAGTAAAGACACAATGACAAGAATGTTGTTATAAAGCTCTCGATCAACTATAACATGTGACAGTGCCTGATAGTGATTGATAATCACATTTTGGGTCAATTGTGCAGTGGGGTTTTTGCAGAGTAAAGTACCCCTAGGGCTTACAATAAAAAGTGTACATTTTTATTACTAACCAAATATAACAAGCAAAAACACTTCAATATGTGATAAATAGTACAAAATAGCCAACATAGGGAGTTTGTAGGTAAATCTTTAAAACACTGGTTTGAATGAAGAATAAGTAAATAAAAATAAATAAATACATTTTTATTTAGAGTCTACCCACTCAGTTATATAACTGATTTTCAGTGGAGGACTTTAAATCAAAGAGACCAAGCCAACCCTGCAGGCCCCGACGCAATCGACGAGTGAGCGATAACCAACCAAAGATCGATATTTTTAATAGGAAATATAGCAATCAGTGGTTTGGACAGTGCGGACACCCGCGAATCAACGCCAGAATCAACAAGGCCGATTCAGAACTCTGAAATTTATTATGTGCTTCGTTGCTAGGACGGCTCCAAAGTCACCGTTTACAAACTTATAAGACAAGAACTGATGGACTTAAGTCCAAATCAGAAGTTAAAAAACTTCTGACTTTAGCGGGAATCGAACCCTGGACCTTCTGCATTGGAAGCAGATACGCTAACCACAAGACCAACGAACAAAATTTGCTCCAAATACATTTAATTGAAAAGGCTGAATAACTTTTGAATTTGGATAGTAGTAATCATATG
Organism: Sweltsa coloradensis; assembly: GCA_024449915.1. NCBI lineage: Eukaryota > Metazoa > Arthropoda > Insecta > Plecoptera > Chloroperlidae > Sweltsa > Sweltsa coloradensis. Next base: position 452,197 of record JAMZAV010000306.1, read on the forward strand.
TTCAATAATAAACAGATAGAACTCAGTCATTGAAGATAATTAGTAATTCTGTTCCTTTTCTTTTCTTTCTAAAATTATTTACATTTTATTTACGTATTACAAAAGTTAAAAACACAATGTTTCATACAATTCAGAAGTTAAAAATCCATCCCGACCGGGGTTCGAATCCGGGTGTCCCACATTCCAGGTAGGAGCCTTAGCCAACTAGACCACCGAGACGATAACCTTTTAACTTCAGAATTGTAGTTGCATTATAGATCTTAATGGATGGAGCAGTACAAATATCTCTTGCCTTTGAACTGACCAAACAAACATGATTTTTATTTATAATGTCATTACGTAGCTCAGGTAAGAGCGAGGGTTTATTTCTCAATTTGGTTAGTCGGGAAACACTCCGTAGGTAGATTTGTTAATATGTAATAGAATTCAGAAGTTAAAAAATCCATTCCCGCCCGGGGTTCGAACCTGGGTCTCAAATCGAGAAGTAAACCCTTGCTAATACCTGTGTTAGGTAATTACACTCTAAATAATGTTTGTTTGGTCAGTTCAAAGGCAACAAATATTTATTGCAGTACTGTTCCATCCATTTAGATCTATAATGCAACTACAATTCAGAAGTTAAAAAGTTACAGTATCGGTGGTCTAGTTGGCTAAGGCGCCTACCTAGAATGTGGGAGACCCAGGTTCGAATCAAGGTGGGATGGGTTTTATAACTTCTGAATTGTATTTAAATTATTAAATATATTTCTGTTATTGTTATAATAGAATTTGGATTCAAGATTTACTCAAATGTACAAAATTGGTTGTAATTTCATAGTGCATAATTATTATTACCCTACTGTACTGGAAAGATGTTAAAACATGTTATAATAATATTGATTTCAAACACAATGAATAAAAGAGATATTAAACAAATATAGCACACTTTCAAGTTGTAGCAATAATGGTTTATTAGAACCATAAAGTGATATGTAATAAATAATGTTTGAAGATAGGGGCAGCGTCAGGGATATTAGAAACATCACAGATTGATTAATTCAGTACTAATGCAAAAACAACAAAGGTTATATTATATAATACTAAAATTTCAGCCGCTTTCTCCTTCGATATCTCTACAAGGGCCAGGAGTAAAATAAAACAAATACCATCCCCATTCGTAACTAATAAACATTACCGAGTGGGTAGTTTTGAAAATCAACCTACATACTTGCCAGAGCCGTTACAAGATAAGTAGGATAATGCCCCATGCAAGTGCAAATACTACAGTAAATTACCCATTTTATACATCTGTGATCATAAAAGTAAATAATAATTAAGAGGAGTTTTAAGTGCTCAGATTGTTTCCTTTTCAGGTTAACGGTTAATAACATCGGTATCATATTTCACACAAACATTAAGAAAGAATTTATCTAAGAGATCCAGTATGCGTATTCCGCAATTAATTCATTGAGTTTGAATACAAAATTAGTAAAATCTCCGTAATTTACAAAATTTTGGTGAAGTTAGTGAATTTTTCCCAAGTGTAGGCTTACAGATTTTTTAACACAAATTTTCGTATTAGATCTCAACGTTTAAATCAATAAATAGAAAGGTACTCTATTAACATTCATGGAAAATTTGGTATGATATTTTCAACCGTTCAGCTGCAATCGTCAGCACTTGAGCGCGTGCATTTTAGTTGGGCTAAGCTCAACATTGAGCAAAGTGGAAATATTGTTCAGGTAGTCAACATTTTCCAGGAATTATAATATTTGATGATATACTAATAAGTATAACAAAAAATAATATATTAAATTAAAAACACAAATTGCCACAAATATTGCATCGTTTAAGGCTTGCGCTTCATGTCTAGTTTCCTTGAAGGCGAATTATTATATTAGTACTATACATACCACTAATACTATTTAATTAAGAATTATTGTGCAAAAACTTAGGATAAAAACAACTCACGGAAATTCATGCGTTCACTCATTCAATATAACTCATGCCATTATTGCATTTGGCATTACAAATCAAAATCATTAATTCACAACAATATAGTCTTACAAAATATGTGATTTATGGAGTTAGTGAAACATTTGATCTCTATACACCAGTTTATAAACAAGTCAAGAACCGTAATTGCGTAAGTTTTACTAGATTTTTTTTTTTTTTTTTTTTATGAATCAGTACTATTTGAAGGGGTCCAGGGAAATAGCAAAATTGCCAAATTGTGATTAAAAAAATAAATTAAAATAAATTAATAAACAAGCTCAGATTTGTGTTTTGTAGTAAGTTTTACCCTAATTTCATCAAATTCTAATCTAATTCTAAAGCAAAACGAAATGAAATGCTTTAATTAACACATTTTACCAGATATGTAAGGTGACCCTATGCCCCAGATTACCCAGAAGTACTGTTGTTGGAACACAACTACATGTACGGAATACAGTACATAATATTTTGTATTACCCTACTTGCTTTTTTTTTAAAGGAACCTTTAAAATATATAATATATATCGGATATCTCCCATGAAAGTCACACAAATGTTTTTAACTTTTTTGTTATTTCTTCAATCTGTAGTAGACAAAGCAATTCCTATGCAGGTGACATTTTAAGGGAATCTTGAATTTTGAGTGTAGGCCCTAAGTAAAGTAATATCTAGTTGAAATGGTACTTTTAGGAATTGTGAAACGTAAGAAAATAAACATCATTTACAAATTCCAATGTTGCTCTTAACCAAAATTGGGAAAAAAAAAATATTTGATTGTGTTGGTAGGTACTAAAACTGAAGTGAAATAAATAATAATATAGGAATTGAGGGCTCAATAGACTAACAACGCTCATCTATTGAAGTGACTTTAAAAAGCATCTTCGAGCAACTAAACTAACCAGGGGTGTAGGAACGGGGGGGATGGGGGGGAAACTCCCCCCACTAAGGTGACTCCCCCCAGTGGGGGGGTCAAGCCAGGGGGGTCATTTGCGTACTTATAGCTTTTGGTGTTTTAGGATTTTTTACTACAGTCGGGCTTGCAAACAAAAAGGAAGGTTTTTGTTAATTTATTTTAGAAAGATTCAGTAAGAGACGTGATTTGCGAGACTAGACTAGCAACCTGATTTTAGACTAATATTCATTGTATTTTGTGTGCAGTGTTTTCACTCCCAAGCAGACTGTCGACCGATTTCAGTCAGGTAATCAATCTTCAATGCAATATTAGCTTCAAAATGTAACCCTTATTCACAATTAAAATTCGCCTGAAAACGTGTTTCAGGCCACCTATCAAGGGCACCTTTAATAAAAAATCTCGCCTACGGCGAAAAAGCCGCCAGCGGCTGGGGCCTTGCCCCAGACCCCGGTTTGCCCACCCAACCTCATTAAGCGAGCGAAGCGAGCGTTTCCATTTGACTCTGCCGGAAAATTAGTCACTGGTTTTGTTTTGTTTTTTGTTTTTTGTTTTTTTGTTTGTAAGTCTCGCGATAACGTTCGAACGGAGGCTCGGATCGAGTTGAAATTTTGAACATCCGCAAGCTTTGTTCCGGTGAATCATTAGTTTTGTGCAAAATCGTTCAGAAGTTAAAAAGTTACATTAAAGTAATTGAAGTTTTTTTTTCAAATAAACGGCGACAAAATCTGAATAGCAAACTTAAGAATGTCCTCGTCAGAATATGTAAATTTATTTTGATCGATAAGTGTGTAGATGGAAATTCTTTACAAACGTACGTTGCCATGGCAACGAAGACGCGCAAAGTTTCTATCTAATCACACTGCACTAGAATAATCAAATCTTTCGAGAAAGCAGCCCTATTATTGTCACCAAGAGTTTAAAAGTTTCCCAAGAGCAACGGTTCTCAGGGCGGGATTTATCCAAGTAGGCTTTTTACACACGGTTTACCATACCTGGCAATATAAAAATATGAAACGCAAACACCATAAATTTTATGTGCAATGTGGGTCTAGCTATAGCACGTGCTCGCTTATCAACGCGTCCAACTGAGCGTTTCCTAGTAGTCAACTTTAGTGTAACCCCCCCACTAAAAAAATAGTTCCTACGCCACTGAAACTAACGATTACCCCCTCTCCCCCCGGACTCTCAATCCATGCGTAAATAATTTTTACTGCCTATGCCCCTTTGTCAGGATTTAAAATTGTATTTGTCCAGTATTTTTTGTATTTAACTATGGTCACCTTAAAGGTATGGCTACCAAACACAACATGATGATGATGTCACAACAGATTCTGTTTGTTGCACAATTACTAAGGAATTACTGTACATTAGGCCTATTGCCATTATGTTACCATAGTAAATTAACTACACTATCCTTAAAAACTATTTACTTGGACCCCTACATGTACCAGTTTTAAATAAACTAACTTGATGAATAAATTACAAGTACATACAAATATTTTCCCTTCATTAAAATAATGTTATGTGTAGCATAATGAACGTGACGTGTGATGTGGCTAGTACTGTAATTTTATTTATTTTCTATGCCAAGTTAAATAATATAGGCCTAGTACCAGTAGGCATATGTAGTACGTATTAAAAAGAGTAAAAACATGAAAACTGTTGTTGATAAATTATTGATTAATGATTAGATTGCATACATATTAGGGATGCACATCGATACTTTTTCATTATCGATTATCAAAATGGTAATGTCATTATCGAATCGATATCACCAACAAAGCCTGTTCCGACCTACAAGTGGAACCTCAAGTGTGGCAAGTGTAAGTCACAACAATACAATCACGTTCTGTTTGCTGCCTCGCTGTTTTCGATGTCATGTGTTTGGCTTCTGTTATCGACTGATAGCTCATTTCCAAACATAAATCTCGAGTGTGACACCATCAGCCCAGCCAGTGCATGGCACAACGTGAGATAATCTCCGTCTTTATAGAGTTTTGGTTCGTGCCACTATTGACCAATTATTTGATATTTCGATAATCGATAATGAATTTTGGTTATCGATTATCAAAATTATATCCATTGTTGATAATTGATCGATAATATCGATTATCGTGTGCATCCCCAATACATTAAGTAATGTACCAGTATGTGTTTTAAAATTTAAAAAAATTAGCCACATTATACCCAGCTCTTCCTTATAAAAAATAACAAGCAAAGCACAAAAAATAAAATTTGCCTCTGACCAGAAATATATATTTACATGAAGAACAACCACAACACTCCACTACTTAGAATTACTACGTTGCCACACGTTTGCTTACATCACTAATCTATTTTGTATTGCAATGTCATGAGATCATGGTTAAACAATTTATATGTACTGTACTGCCATTTTTCCATTCTATTACCAGATCTTAGATATTTAACCATTTGTACGATAGATATGCAACTCCCAATCCCATTGCTCAACTTTATTGCTATTCGTGAATCCTGGTGCATGGGCAATAAAATAAATACACAGCTGAGATGTGAAAGTACCAAAAATTTGAGTGTCAATTTAAAAAAAATCATATAAACTTTTGAACCGTAACTTGCTCTACATTGACTCAATTTTTTTTTAATAACTAAATGTTCTACTATCAATTTTGGAGCCTACACACCTGAACTAACATCAATAAATAAATAAATATCATATTAAAATTTAAAAGCCAAGAATATGGTGGGAACTCCCGCACTCTTCCAGACTTCAAAGTTGGAAATAGGGCTAGATAATAGATATTGATTGATATTGCAAGTATAGTCGAGGATTAATAGTGAAAACAAAAAAAACAAAAAAAATAACAAATAAATAAATTTTAAATTGTATTTAGAGTCTACCCACTCAGTTATATAACTGATTTTCAGTGTGGGACTTTAAATCAAAGCGACCAAGCCAACCCTGTAGGCCCCGACGCAATCGACGAGTGAGCGATAACCAACCAAAGATCGATATTTTTAATAGGAAATATAGCAATCAGTGGTATAGACAGTGCGAACACCCGCAGATCAACGCCAGAATCAACAAGGCCGATTCAGCACAACTCTGAATTTATGTGCTTCGTTGCTAGGATGGCTCCAAAGTCACCGTTTACAAACTCCTAAGACAAGAACTGATGGACTAAAGTCCAAATCAGAAGTTAAAAAACTTCTGACTTTAGCGGGAATCGAACCCTGGACCTTCTGCATTGGAAGCAGATACGCTAACCACAAGACCAACGAGCCACACTGTATGTATGTTATGTATAATATTTGTATAATATATGTAAATGTACTTTGAACTCAAATTGGACTAAATACACAAGTTATTTGCAGTGCTCGGACTCAACTCAATAATCAGGACTCGCACCCCCTTAATAAACAGTTATGGCACCTACTGGTGTGACTGTGGCTAGTAACTAATAAACGATCAGGTGCTACTTTCAAGAGAACTGATTAAAAAAAGTTGCCAACTGTTATTACCGAGTGATAAGTCCATAGTGTACAACAAATTTTTGATAGTGTTGATCAAGCAGTCGGCAATACAAATGCAAACCAACTTCATAGCAACAAAGTTGGGCAACTACGATGATCATATATCACGCACGCTTTTGATATTGGACTTTGCCCTCTTATGCATTTGTTTGAGGATAGGGACAGAAGAATTCCTGGACAATGACTTGCATATATTGCAAGAGTTATCACAGCTGCAGTACTTCTACAATTAGAAGTACAAGTTAGAAGGAAATTGACCCAAACACTTATTTTATTATGTATCAAGTCTTCTTCATCTATTGTCATATCCAATTTTATACTGCCAATTGGTAGAGATACGGGTTTTTAGCGTTTCAGGTTTTGTTTTTGATGCTACAAAATGATAATTTTGACAATTCAAAATGCTAATTTTACTAAACATAATGTTTTTAATCCCCATTGAGAACTAGTTTAACAATGTACGGTATTCTAGTCTTTTATGTGACTACTGTATATAGAATTGTAATGTTCCTATAATTCACCATTAAGTCCATTAGAATTGTAAGAAACACCCTACATTTAGTGTTTTGGTAGAAAGGAAAACAATTGATGCTACTGCTAATTTGTCTAAATAATTGCTGAATATTCTAAATTTAAATACTAAAAAAGTAAAAACGTATCTCTACCAATTGGGTATGAAAATATTAATAAGATAAGACAAGGATTTTAAAATTATATTCCCTTTTACCTGTTTTAGTAATTGCATGGGCATAAACATTTACAGTATAGGAAAGTCCTACTTCAACTTGAACTTCCTGTTGGTAGAAGTAGACAAAAATTTCAAGAAAATAATTAAACATTGTACTTTATATCTGCTATGAGAGTACATATGAACGATGACAAAGGAGTTTATCGATTCCTCAAAATCACAGTACAACATGAATTTGATTTTTGATACGATCTCATGGAACACCTTTTCTCAAAGAAAAAAATAGGGCTCCATAGTTTACTGATTTGTATAGCCTACAAATTCAAATTTTCACATCTAGGTAACTGTACATGTTTATACAACCCCATGAATCATAGCTAAATAACAGAGTAAAAATTTGTTTAATTGGGGAGAAGTTGGTACAAAAAATCGAAGTCAATTTCCTGAAATGGACTAGACAGTTTAGCACAAGCATTACAAATACAATGTTGAGATATGGAAAAATAGCAATACAAATTTAAACGAGTTTTACATTAATGCAGTAGTACATACCGGTAGCGAGTACTAAGCGCATAAAAATCATTGCTTAATTATTTAGTGCAATAATATTAATTGAAAAAATACACAAATACGAAAATAATTGGAACTAGGGCACACATTAAATTGTTCCAGCGAGAGAAAGAGTAAAAACGGATGAAGGCTCACTTTAAAATCTACTGTCATTCAGCAATAAAGATTAAATACCACTAGTTGGTCGAAACGTACCAGCAACTCGTATGCTCATCTATTCGATTCTGTGTGCGACCTACCTAACATTTTAAAGGTAAGCTTTTGTCCGTCTGAACCTTTACCCTCACTGCAACGTATGTTACCTTGTATGCCTACTTCCAATTAACTTAGCCATATAGGTCTAGACCATAATATCTACACAAAATACAAAAATAAAATTAATTAGATTGAACTAGCTTAGATTGTACTGATGATATATAATACACCAACAACTTATTATTAGCTGTAGGGTTGGTCACAGATCTTTAGAGGTGAAGTTATAGAAATTTGCGGAATGATTACCTATGCATTTATCAACAATGATCATGTAACAGTAATTAGAACAATTGTTGTCTACAAGGGGAAATGTTTGACGGCACAAGTTATTGACAATTTTTTTTATAAAGCTACAGTATGCAGTATCACGTAGGCACATTGCCAAAAATGAAACTGGAGAGGCATGATGAAGTCGTATATAATGCAGGAAAATTTACAATTATACCTTCTGTAGTTGCTCATGCTAGTACATTACATTAGGCATACCACCCACATATTCCTTGACATTTACTCAAATGGGTATTTTTTCTTTTCTAGTTGGCACAAGTTTCAATTTCTAATAACATTTATTTAGGGGTTAGTTTAAAGCAAAGGTTACAGAAATGCCAGTGACTACTTGTCTAACACACCCTGCCACTAAATAATAATAATGCCATTATTTACTACAATTCAGAAATTAAAAAAGTCCGCCCCGACCGGGATTCGAACCACGGGTCTCCCGCATTCCAGGCAGGCGACTTAACCACTAGAACATCAGAACGGGTACATTTTAATCTCTGAATTGTAGTTGCATTATACATCTGAATGGATGGAACAGTACTGCAACGAATATCTGCTGCCTTTGAACTGACCACCAAACATTAATTATAATGTCATTACCTTTACGCAGGTATCAGCGAGGGTTTATTTCTCGATTTGGTTAGTCGGGAAACACTCCTGGAGCCTGCCTGGAATGCGGGAGACCCGTGGTTCGAATCCCGTTTGGGGCGGACTTTTTTTTTAAAAAAAATTCTCAATTGTAGTAAATAATAACAATTACACCTGCGGGAGTGTTTCCCGACTAACCAAATCGAGAAATAATAATGCTACCAAGTACATCAATTAGTACAGTGGTATCCTGATCAACAATGGCATTCATAAAAGATCAGCACACAGTGATGAGAGCTTCGCACTGGGATCGAACTGTACGTACTAGGTGTTCCAGCCCAACCAATCATCTGTCAATCATCAAACCGAATAGGAGCTGATGGTATTGTGGCCTCTTGGCTTCTTTGTTGAAACTAACTTATAAATGTAAATAATTTCTAAATCTTTTACTAGAAAATTGGGTGGACACAATTGCAAAAAGGGGCCCTTATCAAATACATGTGCAGCACCAGATTTCCCCAAATGCACACTGTTATGTGGTTTGAACTTGTCATACTTGCAAGTGGCAAGGGTTGCAGATGGATGACATATAATAGGGATGAATCCGGATGATTTATACAATTATTCAGTCCACGATACCATTAGCTTCTTTATTTTAAGGTTGATGATCAACAGGGTTTCAGTAGGGTCTGAACCACCTACTATAAGTAGAGCCCCTTGAAATTCGTGACTGACGATAAAACCGAAATATGTGCTAACCATTTAATTTCATAAAATGAGCATGAATTGATTAAATCTAAACCAGAAAATGCAAAAATTGAATCACCGCCAAACACCGAAATAGGTGTAAATTTCGTAATAACACCGAAATTCACAATAATCATGTTTTTAACAACGAAAAGCACTAAAAATGGGAATTATTGTTAAATTACGGTGTAATTTTCAATATTTTATGCCAGTATAGTTCAACAAACAAAGTTTTTTATAAAATAAAGTTCAGACAAAATGATGAATTTACTTGTAGTAAATTACACCAGTCTGAACATAAGTACATTCAAACTTGTTTGTTTTGTGGCTAGAATGATAAGCGAGGCGTGAACGAATATTACTCGCATATAAATTGGTAAATATAGATAAAACCGCTGAAATACAGCTTTAAACCAATAACACCAAAATTTTAAATTTCAAAAACGAAATTCACTACAAAATAAAACCACTTTCAAGGACCTCTAACTATAAGTGTTGGGCAAACCAGAGTAGTGGGCAACTAGTCACTGGAGTCTCTTTTCTTTAACCGCACTGTTCTAAACTACACGCTAATAAATTAATAAACGCACTTAACGTGGCTGATATTGGAAGAGAACAGTTCTATTGAGAGTACGTGATATAATGCAAGAGAAACATCCTAGTGATATTATATGGGGTGTTACGGGCTTGGAATGATAATCAAAATATGATTACTGTATAATTATTGTGTATGTATAACGGTTTGAACTAGATAATTTAACAGCTAAACCAATTTGTTTCAATGTTCATAATATTACCTCGATAGAGTTTACAAATTCACCATGCTAAAACATACTGTCCTCAATTAAACTTTGAACAGAATTTAAGTTTTTTACCTAAATGTAAAAAAAGTAGGCCTAGAACTAAATTAATGCTATCTTTTCTTTTTTACTCGTTTACGATACCCCTTACCATACCACCCGGGTTGTACAATAGGAACTTTATTAACCTCGCCGGCTACATCCGGCTTTTCTTCTTTGACGTTGGATGCCTGATTGGAATCTTCTTCGGCGGCGTCATCGTCGTCGTCGTCGTCGTCTTCACAATCACAGCACTCACAGATTGGAACCACGTCGCCCGGCGAGGAGTTTTCCAGTGCGACAAACGTCGCCTCTTGTTTGGAATAATACATACAATACTGGGCTTTGTGGTTCCGATCACAAAATGAACACATCACGGTGTAAGACTTGTTACCTCGTGTAGGCCTACTAGACCTTTGAGAACTGGAAGAAGCATTTGTACTTTCCTTAAAATTACTTTTTAAAATGTCACTAGATTCAAAACCAAGAATTGGATTTAAACTCGTAATACTGTTTTCTTTAATCTCACAATCCATTGCCACAGCCGACCTATTTTCCCTTTTAGACGACTGATCCGGATACAAGTGTTTGCTATAGTTATGGTCTATCCAGAAAGACTGGTTTACGGAGCAGAACATGGGAGCGGAGGAATCGGAAACTGTCATGAAGAAGTCTGTACTGAAGTGTGGACGGTGAAGAGGAAGGTCAAGATGATCTAACCCGGTTTGACCACTAGCAAAACATTCCCCATAAGAGGTACTTTCGACTACCACCTCCGTTTCCATACAGAATGGATCTTCCGATTGAACGGCGGCAGAATCCTTTGTCTCATCATCATTGTTCACACTTACAAAGTGGAAGCTACTCTCGGCCTTTTCTTCGACTTTAACTACATCACCCTTATTGCAAAGAAGTTCCCCTAAAATGCCCACTTGGTGAAGTTGGCTAAACGGTTTAATATCTACATCGCAAGTTATTCCACCGGGCGACGGCGAATGATTTTCCACTTCATCAACTGCAGCAAGTGATTCGATTTTAATTTCCTTGCAGTTAATTTCAGTGTCACCTTGTATTGCAATACTTTTAACAGCAGTGCTGGGCAATGGATGAATGTTAAGGGGTTTTGAATCATCGAGTGTGACCGAGCCGACGGTGACGAGGCTTGTCAACTCAAAGGGGTGTCTCAGGTTAGGCTGGGATCTGGTATGTTCCTCTAAAGCATTGAGTATCGTGGCATGACTGAAAATCGGATCACGTTCACGATCGTAACGAGGGATCGGCAGCTTCAAGTGACCCATCACTTTCTCCATCACCTCGTCACATTTCCCTGGAAATTGAAAACGTTTTTCAACTCCAACCTTCATTCAAATTGTCTATTTGCAATTTTAAAAGGAGAAAATATCTGTGTGGCTTGTTGGCCTGCTGGTTAGTGTCCATGCTTCTAATGCAGAAGGTATCGGAAGGACTTTCTTTCCATTAGTTAGTGTCCATGCTTATCATGCAGAAGGTCTCAGAAGAACTGTCTCAAATAGGCCTACAGTAAAATCAAAATTACGACTTAACACAGGAAATTTAGTTGATCATATCTTGTGTTGTGTAGGCCTTCTTCAAAGTACCGTACTTAAATACAGGTGATTAAGTCAATATTAATTTCCTGATCCAGTGCATTTTCTTTCAATTTATGGTAGGGTGTGCGGGTAGGCCTAGCACTTTTTTATTTTGGGCCAGGTTCAGTTTCGGGTGGTAAAATACCCACGAGTATCGGGTATTTATCGGTGTTAACTTACTATTAGTATTATAGATCAGTAACTCACCACTAATTTTCAGCACAGCATGGTCATCCTTGGGAGTCCATTGCAGGTTGATAATGTATAACTTGGGCCTCTTCTTTACTGGCTTGTCCATTCCCCACAACCATGGGTACTTTTTCAGAACCTGAAATAAGAAGGCCCTACATTGAAGAAAATAGTCATAGCCTCCTATAATAGTCAGTAGGCCTACATAGTAATTGTGCAAAATATGTTTATAACTTGTATTATAACTTATGATATGAATTTAACTAAATGTGCTAAGGGCACAAGGCCTACGCTTAATTTCAGTATCGGTAGGCCTATGTTCTACAGTTGTTGCTACCCCGCACTTGTACTATGTAGCTTGTTATCTTGTATCGTTTCTCTCCTCTTATATTACGTCTTTCAAAGTACTGTAACTCCAATATTATTCATCTTGTAGCATTAATATATATATATATATATATCTGACTCCTGTTTCCAACTTAAGTTAGGTCAGGGGGTGGCTATAGCCACCAATTTTCTAGGGCATTTTATGAGTTGTTAACACCGGCTTGCCAGGCCTGTCATGTCCTCTTCAGGTTCACTCGCACTTCTTCCCACCAGTTCACGCCATCCACTTCTGTCTTCCCACAGTTTCCTTGCTTCGACTTCTTCCCACTTCTCACCTCTTTCCTGTATATCATTTCTTATTTGATCTTTCCACTTCTCTCTTGGTCTACCGACTCGTCTTTTAACTTTGTCCCCACTTTCAAATTCTGTCCTTGGAATTCTTTCTTCTCCCATTCTTCTGACATGTCCATACCATCTCAACCTTTCTCGTCCAATTTTGAATAATAGCTTCTCAACTCCAACTTTTGTCCTGATTTCTTGGCTTCTAATTTTGTCTAACTTCGATATTCCGGCTATGCTTCTTACAAACTTCATTTCAGCTGCTTGAATCCTACTTGCATCTACGGCTCCTAGTGTCCAGGTCACTGAAGCATATGTAAGGATAGGTAGATAGTATACCTTGTACAATAACACCTTGCATTCATTAGGGAAATCCTCGTTCCAAAGTAACTTCCTTACTTGCTGATAAAAGGATTCTGCCTGGGCCACCCTTTTACTGATCTCACTTCCCATCTTTGCCTCCTTTGTGATAATGCTACCTACGTACGCAAACTCTTCTGCCTCTTCCAGTTCCTCATTTCCAATTTTAATTTTCTCTCTAGTTACTTTACTTGTTCCTTTCTTTCTAGATTTTTCCATCACAATAGTTTTACTTTTTCCTACACTGATCTTTAGTCCAAATTCTTCTGTTACAAGATCCCACTTCTTCACTTTTGTCTGCACTTCTTCAGCTGTCTCTCCCCACACTAGGATGTCATCCGCATAAATCATTGTCCTTGTGCCAGTTCCCGTCTCTGGTTCCACCTTATTTAATATTTCGTCCATTACTATTGAGAATAGTAATGGGGATATTACACTGCCTTGCCTTAGGCCAGAGTTAGTGTTAAACCACTCAGTATTTCCATGGTTTGTTTGAACACAACATGTGCATTGTTAATAATAATAATTAATTTAATAATTAATTAATTAATTAATTAATAATAAAAATAAACATTGGGGCATTGAATAACTGGCAATAATCTAATTTGCAAACAAATGCACGACTCACAACACTACACAACAAAAGCTGAAATGAAACTATACAGAACTAAGATATTTGAGAACTACAACATTTGCAAAGACTACGGAAGCTGTTTAAATAACCTAGCTACTTAGCGCACTCTCATTTCACTCGGTCTGGCGGGCCATGCGTGTAAAGGGTGGGAAGGGGGATGAGTGAGTGCTGCACTTGTAAAAGACATTGTTAGTGTGGAAAAACCCTGTTTTGAGTGATTGAACACAAAGAAGGTACAAAAAGCCCGCGTTCCGCCTCAAAAGCGAGAAAATATAGGACCTACAGGCCTAATTTGATTCGATTAGGCCTATCGATCGATCAACCTAAAAAATATTTTTATTTATTATTATTTATCGATCGATAATCGATTGCACATGCCGAATGAGCGAGAATCAATATTCATATTCGAATCGAACGACAACCCTACTATTTAGTAGTCAGCGTTCAAATTATTTTTTAGTTTCTACTGCACAGAAACAAAGTAAGGCTACATTATTTTGGTGTTTTCATTCAGCACACTAGGTACCGGTATGTTTATCTAAAACTCACCAAACGCTCTCTAAAAACCAGATTTTCCAAAATAGGTATCAAAATTGTTCCCACTTAGTAGGGCCTAAGTAGAGAAGGTAGGCCTACTTTAACCTTTTCTGTGCGGCCATCGAGTATACTCGATGCCGCCATCTTGTTTCCCCAGTGCGGCCGTCGAGTATACTCGATCTGGGGTTGTTTCGAAACGCGCGCGCTTGTTGCTGCTGATAGATATAATCGATTGTAAAAAGTCGATTTTTAAACTGTGCTGCACTCTATGTGCAAGCTGTTTAACCATCTTCTAGTTTGGTAGTTTGACCACAGATGGCTCTGTCAGTTATTTCAGTAGTGAAAATTGGCAAAAACAACAAGTGAAGATAATAATGGCATCTGAAAAAGGTTAGGATGATGAAAGAACACAGTTTTCAGGCAAAATAGGTTGTAATTAGGAGGTTTATGATCACTATTCCGACTTGGTTAGCAATCATAGACTTTGAAGTAAAGGTTGAAATAATAGAGAAGTAGAGGACGTTGTCAGTAGGCCTAGGTGACGAAAACCAGCTCACACTTACGTAGGCCTATGCTAGGGCAATTGTCACATGTAAATAATAGTCTTGACAGTATAAAAGCAAGACAATCTAAACAAGGTGTAGCCTAGGCCTATAGTGTAATGAAATTTACTTCATTTCAAGGATGATTAAACATTTTGATAAGTTAAATATTACTATCAAATACAAGTGAGAGAAATTGACGTTTTGCTCAAAATAACCCAGCACTGGGGTGTTGGGTGCTCCGTTCAAAACCCAGCATTGAAAAGGTTAACAGTGAGAGAAGTGAAAATCTGATATGAGTTTATTTGTAAGTTAAGTTGCAACAGAGTTTTTAAGGGTTGCTATAAATCTCACCGGCCTCATTTTTACGAAAATTATAAAATTGCGCCATTCTTGTCGCCCCAGTCTTTAGTGCAGTTTAAATAAATAAATAAATAATAAATTTTATTATTAATTGACCAATTGCACTCTTTTATCGAATTGAACTTTGTTAACATTGTAAACTGTTTATGTTGTTGTTTATGTTTGTTTTCTTAACAATTGTACAGATCTTTGACAACTTCAAATACTCGCATGTCTATATGACATGCATATGAGTGAACACTGTAGAAGGCTTACTTAAATAAATAAATAAATAAATAAAGAGTCTACCCACTCAGTTATATAACTGATTTTCAGTAGGGGACTTTAAATCAAAGCAACCAAGCCAACCCTGCAGGCCCGATGCAATCGACGAGTGAGCGATAACCAACCAAAGATCGATATTTTTAATAGGAAATATAGCTCGTTGGTCTTGTTGTTAGCGTATCTGCTTCCAATGCAGAAGGTCCAGGGTTCGATTCCCGCTAAAGTCAGAAGTTTTTTAACTTCTGATTTGGACTTAAGTCCATCAGTTCTTGTCTTAGGAGTTTGTAAACGGTGACTTTGGAGCCGTCCTAGCAACGAAGCACATAATAAATTTCAGAGTTGTTCTGAATCGGCCTTGTTGATTCTGGCGTTGATCCGCGGGTGTTCGCACTGTCCATACCACTGATTGCTATATTTCCTATTAAAAATATCGATCTTTGGTTGGTTATCGCTCACTCGTCGATTGCGTCGGGGCCTGCAGGGTTGGCTTGGTCGCTTTGATTTAAAGTCCCCCACTGAAAATCAGTTATATAACTGAGTGGGCAGACTCTAAATAAAAATTTATTTTTATTTTATTTATAATCAGTGGTATGGACAGTGCAAACACCCGCGAATCAACGCCAGAATCAACAAGGCCGATTCAGAACAACTCTGAAATTTATTATGTGCTTCGTTGCTAGGACGGCTCCAAAGTCACCGTTTACAAACTCCTAAGACAAGAACTGATTGACTTAAGTCCAAATCAGAAGTTAAAAAACTTCTGACTTTAGCGGGAATCGAACCCTGGACCTTCTGCATTGGAAGCAGATACGGTAACAACAAGACCAACGAGCCACACTTCGTTCCAGGTGGCACATCAATAGGGGCATGGCCTAACACTAGTAGCCAATATAGGCCTAGGCTATAGAAGCCAGTGAAAATCGAGCGGTTTTTGACTACCTTTGTAATTTACAGTGGAGCCCTGCAAAAGCCCGGGCCATTCCAAGTTGTCAGAGTGCTTGTTTGCACCTTCCTAAAGGTAGGCCTACCTAGGTCAAATAATGTTTTTTTTTAAACCCAGTGTGTTTGGCTAAATCTATTGAATTCATGCTATTTTTCCAATATTACAAAAAAATTATTTTTCACTGCCAAATTTTTGGTTCTTTGTTGATTCGTACTAGGAAGCTTTGCAAACGCTTTTTCAGGTGCGTTGTTGGATGAGCGTATGTTTTTTTAAACGAAAAAAGTGTAAAATTGAGATTTTCATAAGAAATTATTTTTCGATTGCGCTCAAATTTTACACAAATATATAAATTCAAAAAATTGAGGTTCTGTGAAAATATAATTACGGTACAATCGGATAAAGCATGTAGATGTTATAAGTCGATGATTTTTTTTTTTTAAACGAAAAAAGCGTAAAATTGCGATTTTCATAAGAAATTATTTTTCGATTGCGCTCAAATTTCACACCAATATATCAATTCATAAAATTAAGGTTCTGTGAAAAAATCATTACAATCGGATAAAGCATGTAGGTATTAAAAGTCGAAGAATGTTTTAAAAATTTAAAAAAATCGTAAAATTGCGATTTTTATAGGGGCCTAAGAAATAATTTTTCGATAGCGCTCAAATTTCACAAGACACGAATATATTAATTCATAAAATTAAGGTTTTGCGAAACAATCATAACAATCGGATAAAGCATGTAGGTGTTATAAGTCGAAGAAATAAAAAAAATCGAAAAAAATCGTAAAATTGCGCTTTTGATGAGAAATAATTTTTCAATTGCGCTAAAAAGCGTGGCAGTTCTAAGTTCAGAGATTTCGAAGACCTCCATAAAATTTCATCGCAATTGGAGTATCAGTTTAGCCGGAATCGTATGGACAAACACACAAAAAAAAAAAAGAAACCCGGATTTTTTTCTCCAGTGTAGTGAAATGGAATCTTCGCTTTGCTCGCTATGCTCATCCAATTAACTAGGGTTTATTGTAAGGTGATTATAGGCCTACCTTGAGACTGGATCCGATGCAGAGAATGACGTCAGCCTTGTCGGCCCCTTGGCTCGCACCAGGCCAGTTGAGCGGCCACTGCAGCGTCCCACGCTCACCAAAATGTACGATCGTGTCATGGAGAGGCTTAGAACACTTGTAACATCGCCGCATTGTACGGTGGCTGTAACGCGCAGTGTTTTCAGTCACGTCAAACAGGCGCCAGTATTCCCGCTTGCAACCACGACATACCTGTAAATAAAATGGAATCTTCAGTTATATTTAAGTTACCTTTTATTAGAGGCAATAGCCAATCAGTTATAGTATAGCATTAATTTTAACAAAAACAGCATTAGGTAATGATTAAATGATGATTTTAACTTGGGGACAGGTAGATAGAGCCAGAACCGCGATTCTATAACTCCGACCGAATTGGATTCGGACGTTTTCTACCGTAATCGACTCGGCTGTTAGTTATCAACCCGGTTGAGGTCGATATCATTGCGATATACTAGGAAAACGCTTAAGTCCCGCCGCGTTGTTGGATGAGCATAATTGGTGCATTGAGCTGCCATATGTTATGCGGATTTTCTGTTGTTCTGTGGAAAAATCATTACAAAGTTGAAGATTTTTTTAAAATTTAATTAAATTAAATACAAAATTAACTTAAATTTTAAATTCTTTTGATAAATCGTAATTTAAAAAAAGAAAAAAATCGTAAAATGTGATTTTTATAAGAAATAATTATTCGATTGCGCTTAAATTTAACACGAATATATATATTGATTCATAGCATTTGTCGAAAAAGTTTGCCCCGACTGGGGTTGGAACCCAGAACCCCGGCTTAACGTGCCATAGCTTTACCAATTAAGCTACCGGGACCACAGAACAAACCTTTACGAAACTGCTATTTGTTGTGACTGTTGACTTTCATGACATAATCTAACAGAAGACTGCAATGTAGCTGTCAAATCTGAAAGATCACAACTGCTATGAATCAATAACTATGTCCTTAAAGCGGGCTTATGCTTAAAAACCTAATATTCATATATATATATAGCCTATATTAATTCATAAAATTAAGGTTCTGTGAAAAAATCATTACAATAGGATAAAGCATGTAGGTGTTATAAGTAGGGATGACGAAACCCGACTTTTTTACGACCCGGGCACCCGTCCACATTACCCGCGGGTTACCAGGGTAGTAACACAAAAAAATCGTGTGGGGTGTCTAATGAACTGTGAAGAAACACGCTCATCAATTATCGTAATATCTCGGTCGACGTAATGCTGTTCTATAAACAATGACGTGCCGATGAAGTAGTATTTCATAATCACGAAAGAGGAACAGCAGCGGGCCATTAAGATAACACTCACGCATCTGCTTTATATCTTGACACAGTCAAGTCAAGGTCACGACTCACGATGATGCGTTGGCGCGGGGCGTGGGCTGGGGGGACTGGAGCCCGAATTAGAGTAAACAAGATAAGGAAAGGTTTATCACCATGGATGATAGCTTTTAAGTTTTGACTTCTAGCAGATTGAAAACATAAGTGATGTTGTGGTAATTATTTACGCAGTATAATCTCTGGAAGATCGCACGAGTGTTTAGGCAGGAGAAGAGGGGGGGGGGGCATACTCAGCACACTGCACAAGTCGGCGGCATGAACAAAGGACATTATAATTCGAAGCAAAAACGCCGCCAAGCACAAAAGATATGAGAAAGCGCATGTTTACATTAGCCTTCCGCCTTCAATGTGACACCTCAATTCAGGAACCAGGTTTTACGGGTAAACGGGTAGTGGAAACACGTACCCGTACCCGACTTCGTCGGGCGGGTACCCGGTACCCGTCGTCTTCCCTAGTTATAAGTCAAAGAATTGTTTAAAAAAAGAAATAAAAACGTAAAATTTTGATTTTCACGAGAAATAATTTTTCGATTGTGCTCAAATTTCACACGAATATCTTAATTCATAAAATTAAGGTTCTGTGAAAAAATCATTAAAATCGGATAAAACATGTAGGCCTAGGTGTTAAAAGTCGAAGAAATTTTTTTAAATCGAAAAAAAATCGTTAAACTGCGATTTTCATGAGAAATAATTTTTCGATTGCGCTCAAAAACGTGGCAGTTCTAAGTTCAGAGATTTCAAAGGCCTCCACAAAATTTCATTGCTATTGGAGTATCGGTTTAGCCGGAATCGTGCTGACAAACACACAAAAATACAGAAAAAAAAAAAACATTCCGGATTTTTTTCTCCAGGACCCCTATTCTCGAGTTTTCTCACTGGCTTTTCACGGCGTGAAATGGGCGTGTGATGTGAGTTCACAAACTGACGGCGGGTTGCTATTCTCGACTCTCGATTTCGCAGGTTTTGTGAGTGTAATCACTCACTCACTCGAAGACACTGTCACGTTTCAAAACCCTTGTGACATCTCTCACAAAGTAATTGGGCCGTAATATATATCATAAAATAGCATGCGTACACTTCTTTAATATTGTTTAGAATGTTATTCTCGAGTTTTCTCACTGGCTTTTCACGGCGTGAAATGGGCGTGTGATGTGAGTTCACACACTGACGGCGGGTTGCTATTCTCGACTCTCGATTTCGCAGGTTTTGTGAGTGTAATCACTCACTCACTCGAAGACACTGTCACGTTTCAAAACCCTTGTGACATCTCTCACAAAGTAATTGGGCCGTAATATATATCATAAAATAGCATGCGTACACTTCTTTAATATTGTTTAGAATGTAATTTTAAGTGAAATGTACCATCAATCACGGCATAGACATAATAAAATGTTGAACTACTTTGAACTATTTTCCTACGCGCAAGCCTACCCTAGGCTCCTACCGTCGGGATGTTAACAAGCCACATAACCACAAAATGCATCACATAATATTTGGTTAATTAAGTACTTAATATTAAAACATACCCCATAACCGTAGAGTCAACACAGTATTTAATATTTTGCATTACTTTACAAGTCGTTGTCCTTACGCAAGCCTACCATCTAGGCTTCCTACAGTCGGGATGTAAACAAACCACTAACCACAAAATGCATCACGTAATATTTTGTTATGAACTTGATATTAAAACATACCCCATAACAGCTGTAGACAACACAGTATTTAAATTAAATATTTTTGCATGCAGGGTGTAGGGTCAATGGGGGTAAGTGTGGTTTGGGGGTAAGTGTGGCATCTGCTTATAAGTGTTCAGGGTTGCAGTTTTGGTAAATTTTTATTTTATTAAAGTAGTAACTAGACTTTTTTATACTAAAAAAAAAATTGGGGGCCTCCCACAAGAACTAATCCTAAATTTTAAATTTTAAAGAAAAAGCACCTTCGCTGGATTAACTAAGTGCAATTCTACGCAGACCTTGCAATATTTAGTTATATTCTGCAAATATTTTTTTTAAATTTATGTCCACATGTTGTGCTTATTGGTTAATGTGCCTATGTAATAATGGGGGGGAAAAAAATCCATAAATTTCAAATTTGCTTGGTGCAAATTTAGGTGCCACACTTACCTCAGTATTTTTACATACCGGGGCAAGTGTGGCAACATTGTATTTAGATGGCGGTGGACATAGCTGCACATTAGTTGGCTGTATTGACATTACTTGATGGCCACAGAAGAATAAGAAGAGTGGTATCAACTCATCCCATGCTTGCAAGCAAAAAAAGCAAAAAAAGCAAAAAAAAAAAAAAAAGTTGATAAAAAGTGTAAATGTCGCATTGACTTAGCAGAAGTTATTACAAAAGATGACTATTTAGCTAATCTGAAAATAAAAAAAAGAACTTGTCATGAAGAAGGGCAAAGATAAGCCTAAGGCTTCCAAAAGCAAGAATAAAAGTAAGCCCGCAGGTAAACAAACTGAGCGTAGGAAAGACATAGGACGTAGGACATGCCTAGTCCAGGTATCAGAAAGTGACGATGAAGACACTCCAATGAGTATTTCATCGGACAACAGTTGTTCCGATTGTAATGAAGATATAGGTCTAGGTGATCCGGTTGTTCTTATTTCCCCAGTTCCAAATTTGTAAGTGAATGGGGCATTTGTGCTAGTCGAATACCTGGGAGGCAAGCGAAAAGAATCAAAATATCGGTATGTATGCATTGTACAATCGGGACTTGATAATGAAGATGAGCTTAAAGTAATGGGTCTACGTGCTACAGACCACACCAAAATAACTTTTGCACCAGTAGAGAAGGATTTATCATATCAATCTTGCCCAGGTGTTGGGCATTTTACCCGCACCAGATATCACTTGTGTAGGTTCAAGAGTACGCTACTCTTTCCATGGCCCAGTGGATACAAATGAGCCAATGTAAGAGAAAAAAAAAGCACAATGCATAATTTCATGTTAAATAATACTAAAAATGCATTGTTCTAGTTAGCTTATGTCATAGGCCCTACTCATGTGTAACTTATATTATAACACTTTTTATGTTGGTAAAAACCTTTAATTGACATTTTGTGCGTAGTTCTAATTAAGACTGTATTTGTTTATAATAACCAGTAAAACCATCATACAAGTCTAGTTTTATTTTTATTTTTAGTAGCTCTAGGTATAACCTGTATGCCACATTTACCCCAGCAAAATCCTGCATGATTTACTTCATAAAACAAAGTGATGCCACACTTGCCTCATAAGCCGCCACACTTGCCCCAAACTGCGGGGCAAGTGTGGCGGCGCACTTTTTATGTAACTTTTTTTTATTTTCCCTTTGTTTTACAAAGTGCCTTTGTTATATTCAACACTTTAGTTGAAAACATTACAAAGTTCTTAGATTTCAAATTTGAAAGTATTAGGTCAACATTAACTAAGGAAAACTAACCATCAAAGTCAAACTTTTTTTTTTCATGCCACACTTACCCCCATTGACCCTACACAACTTAGTATTTACTTCACTTAATTCATGTTATTTCGCCAGCTTCAAGACATAATGCGTTTGGGTAGCCTACGAAGGAGCAACTCAACTCAACTCCTAGCAAGCAAGTGCTTCACATCACTGCTACCCCCACCGCTCTGCGTGTCCCGTTAGACGAGCCAAGGGAGGGTTGCTATTGGCCGGGTGAAAGAGCTGTTTTAAACCTATTTGAATCCTATTGGTTAGTGGTTCGCGGGGTGAAATTGGCTAGCCTCGTTGCAGGGTCCCAGTGAGAGCCTTGTGAGTGGAAGAATTCGTTCTCAATTTTATCTCGAGAATAGCAATTGGTGCGTTTTGTGACTCACACATCGCAATGTGTGTTGAGTTCACTCACATGAGTGGGAATTTCACAAATTTCGAGAATAAGGGTCCAGTGTAGTGAAATGGAATCTTTGCTTCGCTCATCCAAATACGTGACAACCGAATCCGACTCGGTTATTTTTCGTTAGCCAAGATTTGTTTGTTTGATTAGTAAAAATGGTGGATGATAACCCTTGGCCTACATGTAAACACAACCAGATTATTAACTTTCCCAAACGAATAACAATAGTATGCTCAAAGAAAACCTACCTTTAGTAAGGGCCTACCCCTAAAAGTCCCGTACGTTCCCTTTCTTCATGAAATTATACCATTTAAAACCAATTTCTCCCCGATTGGAAATAATACACACATGTACTATGTCATTTCAAAGATTTGACAACTGACTGCGAATCATTTGTTCACATTTGGCCGTCCACTGCCATGTCAATCATTCCTTTCGACCTCGACCAACAACAACCGAATCAATTACCGTTGCTCCGAGTCGATTACCATTGACGAATTGAATTCGTAGAGTTACTGAATAGAGGCCCAGGCCCTAGGTAAAATGCAATAAAAAGGGGGGGGGGGAATGCATAAGATAAACTTTAATCAAGTTTAAGTTGAAGGAGTTGAAAATTTAATTTGAAAAAAATAAAATGTAAACTACGTATTAGGCCTAGGCCTATTGTGAAAAGAGTAGGCCTAAATTGCTTTCAATGTGTTACTTTGTTACAAATCGTTATAATCGTCTAAATAATGAACTGCTCGGTGTAGTAGGCCTATGATATAAAAAGAGTACTATTTGTTAGGCATAAATTTCCATAAAGGTATTGATATCATTTTTTTTCTTCATATTGATAAATTGATTGTATCTAATTATTGATATTGCTATTGTTCGGCAGCCCTATTGATCAATAATGTTGGTAAAAAAATGGTGCAAATTTCTCCAGTTCAGAGAAGCGTGATCAAGATTAGATATGCCTAGGACTTACCGCTACCTAGGCCTATGTGTATTAAAAAGTCAACGCCAAATATTTTTGGTCAGATATAGTGAGCATTCTTTTAGCCTCCTCTGACATAGGCCCTACCTAGTGAAGTGCAAATTATTAAATTATCATGTTCCTCACAAGACACAAAAAACCTACAATAGAAGTGAACAAACAATGAACAGTATGATATGGCGCGTTTGGATTTTTCGTTTCAGAAGACGTGCAATTCATAGGCCCTAATATTTGCATTATTGATTATCAAAATGTTAAATTAAATATCGATTATCGAACAATAATATTGATAAGACCCTAGTGTGTACATCTCCAGAGTCCAGACCTAACACTATTTAGTATTTACACAGAAAAATTGGTGTTGACTTTAAAGAAAATTTTGATATTGATCATGCGCTAATTGGGTCTCAAAAGTGGAACTAGTATTTTACTGACATAATCAATCGATAATAGCTTCCTTTGTTTGTCCTGTTTCAATTACACCAGGTACAAGTTTGTCACGAAAACCCGTTTTTCTGTCCTGGTGTAAATGTAGGCCTACCTGTCACAACGCAGAAACGTTTTTTTGTCCTGTTGTAAGTTACCACTACTGCGACTGGAGTAAGAATTTTACACCTGCTTATTTAGCAGGAGTGGGTGTAAAACGACAAAATGTTGCGCCATTTTTAAAGTTTGTAGTGGCTTGGTTGGTGTAGTGAGAAGCTAAGAAAGAAGCTAGAAGTTAAAATGGAAAAAGCCGGGCCGAGCAATATCTTTCCCAGTGATTATATGAATATTCACGGCCTTTCTTAAAAGGGACAATGCCAATTAATCAACCATTAAGCAAAAACCTTAGACCAGGGCCGACATAACCTAAAACTAGGATAGGTCTGCATGAAAGACGTTTAGCAATATTATGCACAACAATGTACTAGAAACCTATTATCTAGGCCAAAATATTGAAAAATATAGTTAGGCCCAAAGCCTATTAGCCTATCATCGTGTGGTATATAGGCTCTAGGCTTTCGTTGCCTCGTCAAATGTCAAAACTGGGTGCAAGTATGTTTGTTTGTCCTACTGAGGGTAACGTGTACTTATTACTCCCATTTCCGTTTTTATGACGCATATCCGGATGATTCCAGGAGTACATATGTGAACCTGGTACAGGACAAACAAACAAACCTAATGAATCTTCACATGACAGTGACAGAAGGTAACACCTACTTCAATGTACATGTTGCCGTGAACTTCCGAGAGTGCAAACTTGGGCAGCCCGGAGCGCAGATGAAGCCCATCACAATTCTGCGAGACAACATGTCTGAGAATCCGTGCCCGGTGGAGCTCAGACAGGGCCATGTGAGTGAGAGTTGGCTCGGCCTGGGTGAGGTCGTGAAGCCTGTGGACAAACAATCAAGATGTTAGTAAAATATTGAAGATATTTTAGCTAGGACTTCTAAGGTAGGCTATTGCCTCTATTGTTATCATTCATTTATCATTATCAGTGTTAGGTAAGTTCCCGCAAAAAAAGGAACTTTTAAAAGTTAAGGTACTTGGTCTTTAAAGGGAACTTTTAAAAGATAGGGCCTACAGTTCCTTCACAAAAAAGGAACTTTTGAGTTCCTGAAATAAATAATCAAAGTTCCCATTTAAAGGTTCTTTTATCAGATAAACTAGGAAAACGCCAAAGTCGTTGTAAGACGAGTGAGTGAACCATGTGTTGAGTACCCAGGAACATTCCCTTTCTTCCCCCTACCTTTTAAAGGTCTCTCTTGCATCATAGGCTAGAGTGGTGCATTATGGCCTCACAGTTGACTTGTCCTTACACCAACTAAACTCAAAACCCTATTATTAAACAAACTTAAATGCAAATGTTCCCGGGTACCCAACACATGACTCGCTCACTCGTCTTAACGACTTTGGCGTTTTCCTAGTAGGTAGGGCCTATTTAAATAATTATTAAGGACATGTTTTGAAATGCATATAACGCAGTGTAGCCTACGTCAACTGTGACAATACTATGGAAAACATATCCAGTACGAAATACGTGTAAATATTGCAAGACTTACTCAATCTCTGAGTGGAATTTGTGGATACCTTGAGCGTGCAAGATTACATACACCTTGGTCACTGCATACAATCACAGCCACAATGATTCATTAAAAATGACTTCCTCAAAAACAAAAACATTGTCGTTAAAATAAATCTTACAAATTTAAGATTGTTTTTAAATTATTAGGCTATATCTTGTAGTTGTAGGTTTAAATTGCAAAGGATTTTTCTCATATTGTTGGCAGTTCTCAGTTACCTGGTCACGGATGTCTGTTTAAAATTTCAGCTCAATCAATTTGGCCGTTCGGCAGAATGGGACCAGACAGACAGACAGACAGACAGACATTTTACATTTGACAGACACATTAAGCACGACGAAGACCCGATCAAATCAAGTGGCATTATAAATCCTCATTCGCTTTGCTCACTCATCTAATTATGGTAGGGCCTACAAAGGATTTATGGCACTATTTTTAAGCCGCGCCGTCGCGAGCAAATATGACAGCCTGTTCATCATTCGAGGTTAGGCCTCCTAAAAATGATATGCTTCTGTTTTTTATCAACGATTTTCATAGGCCTATCTGTATCAGCTAAATATGTTTTGAAATTTAGAGGCATGGTGGGTTTTGTCATCTCTAAGAGTGAAAGGAACTTCCAAAACTTTATTAAAAGTTCCCCAAAACTTGTAGGGGCGTAACTTTTTTTTGTGAGTTCCTCTAGGCCCCTAACTAAAAATGGAACGTGTTCCTTAAACTAGGAAACGCTCAGTTGGACGCGTTGATAAGCGAGCACGTGCTATAGCTAGACCCACATTGCACATTTTTTTAAAATTTTAAAATTTGCGACGTTCGCTGTCCACAGGGCCAGCACAGGGCCATGTTTCCAATATTATTTATTATTGCCAAGGTATTTGGGTAAACCCGTGTGCCGTGTGTAAACCTTTACTTTGTGGATAAAATCCACCGCCATCTAGAGGACCTTGACTCCTTGGGAAAACTATTTAAACTCTTTGTTGACAAATAATATACTGCTTCCTCGAAAGTATTTTGATTACTTCTAGGTGGCAGTGCATTAGAAACTTCGCGCGTCTTTTCGTTGCCATGGCAACGTTACTTTTGTTATAATGTAATTTCCATCTACACTACTTATCAGATCAAAATAAAATTAACATATTTGTGACCGGACGGACATTCAAAATGATTTGGCTATCTCAGATTTTGTCGCCGTTTAGTTTGAAGAAAAACTTTCGATTAACTTTAATGTAACTTTTTAACTTTCTGAACGATTTTGCCACAAAACTAATGGAATGGCATTCAATCGAGAACGAAGCTTGCGGATGGTCAAAATTTCAACTCGATCCGAGCCTCCGTTCGAACGTTATGGCGAGACATACAAACAAAAAACAAACAAACAAACAAAAAAAACAAAAAACAAAACCAGTGACTAATTTTTCCGGCAGAGTCAAATGGAAACGCTCGCTTCGCTCGCTTAAAAATTCCCGAAAAAGGAACGCGTTCTTTTTTAAAAGTTCCTACCCAACATTGATTTACATTTACATTTTACATTTACATTTATTTATAAGCTTACAGTTATACAAATTTTTGTATGGTGGCAAGGTACAATATTAACATTTAAATACTAAAATATAATATTCATAATATTTAGGCCTACAAATTTACAAATTTTCCAAAGAACTTTTAAAATGAATTAGCCCATCTTTCTTTACAGTGCTCTCAGGTAACAAATTCCATTCAGATACTGTTCTATTAATAAACAAAAATTTTCCTATATCTGTCTTAATAATATCTCTTTTAAATTTCCAATCATGATCCCCCCTACCCTTATAAATCCCCCTTTGAAGAAAACTAGTGACTTCTCCCACCTGGAAATCCCTGACGCTTGGGAAAAGCCCCCGGCCAAACCCTAACCTCGTTCACAAGGGCTACGGTGTGCCCTGGCCCCCCAATTTTAGTTACATCCCCAAATAAAAGGTTATGGAATAGGGGGTTCCACATAGCAACTCAAAATAAGGAAAAGGCCTACATTGATTTTTAACAGGTTTGGGCCCCTAGGCCTTTAGGGCCTTAGGTCTAGAAAATTTCCCCAAAAATGCAAACCCCTTTTACCTCAAAATCAAAGGCCCCTTGGGCCCTACCCCTTTTAGGCCAAAAAGGGGCCTGGGCCTAGCCCCTGGGGGCCTACCCCATTAAAATTTGAAAGGGATTTTTTAATTTTAGGCCTCCCCTAGGCTACATAAAGACCTGGGGCCTGGCCCTAGGCGGAAGGCCAGCCTTGCCTACCCCTAGTTTTGGGAAAATTTTTGGGGTTGGGTTTGGGGAAGTCCCTTTTTAACCTAGATTCAAAAGTTGGGGCCCCTTTTTTTGTAACAACATTCTCGGGGAAGGGGAAAATCATTTTCGTTTAAAACCAGGGAAGATATCTTAACAATACGACTTACCTTTTTAAAAGATGCATTTCTTTCCTTTTTAACACAAAATGTGAAAAGATTGAAAAAAGCTTTTTTTTCCCTAAAATTTCCACATAAATCCCAACTTTCCCAAAGCCATTTTTTCCCCTTGGGTTTTCATAAACATAAGTAAAAAACAACAAAAGAAAAACAAAAAAATTTTTAAAATCCATCAATCATGAAACGCCCTTTAAATTTTCCGATGATATTAAAAATTAATAAAATTTTTATTTTAAAAACAAAAGGGTTTAAAAATTACATATTTACATATTTTATTACAAAATTTTAATATAAAATGGTTGTTTTGTTACTCAGTTGACTTAGTTTCAATCCGCCACTTCCAGTTTGGCTACCTGATTACGCAAAGAACTTCCGTTGCTGTAACCAAGTAACCGCTTATCGAATAGAGGGGGGCCCCTAGCCTATTTTTCTATTTCGGTGGCGTGTTCCCCTGCCCAAAGGGTCCGATGGGTTGCGGAGAAAAATAAAAAATTTTTCTATTTCAAAACAAGAAGTCCAAAAAACCGGGAAAAAAAGGGGAGACTTTCGAGACTTTTAGAGATCTTTTTCCCAGGGGTTTAAGGGGACCTAGGGCCCCTGGGGGCTAGGCCTAGGCCTGGGCCCCCTAGGGCAATTTTTTTAGCTTTTTAAGAACCAAATTAGGCGAAAAAACGCCTTTGAATGGGGCTCAGGCCGGTCTGGGACTTAGCCAAGGCTTTTTTACAAAAAGGCCTATATAAAAAGGGGATTTTTAAATGGCCCTTGGTAGGCCTGGGGCCCTACAAAAAAGGTCAAACCTTTTTGCCCTAATAATAGGTTTCTAACCCATAGGGCCTAGCTGGGGGGAGCTCCCTGTTTGTGCCTGGGGTTTTGGGCCTAGACCAAGTGGCTGGAAAAATTTTAAATTTTGGCCCCTAGGCCCTAGCTGGGGGCCTTACCCCTAGTTGCCTTACCCCTGGGATCCTAGCCCCAGGGTGGGGCCCGGTACCCTAGGCCTCCCCCGGTGGGGAAGAACACTCAGCGATAGGGGGTAGGGGAACTGCTGTCCTTGGCCACTTTTTACTTTATATTTTTTTGGTAAAAAGGAGATGAGGGAATTTCTGGTTAATTTTTTTTGTTTTGCTAGAACAGGGCCTTGTACAAACTTTTTTTTTGATTTTTTGTATAATACACTTTACAATTATTACAAATAAATTAACTGTTTTAAAAATTTAAATTTAAAAATTGGCCCAAAGGGTTACCCATAGGGATGTCCCTTGGACCATATAAATTTTGTCCCCTTTGGGGCCAGTACTAAATTCCATAAAAAAAAATTTGTAGGATGGGCCCTATACTTAATGTTTTCTTTTTTGTTACTTCAAAATTTAAGAGTGGGTTGTAAAGTTATATTTTTAAATTTTAATAAAAATATTTTTTTAGGCCAAACCCTTTTGATTTTTAGGGTTCCTAAAACAGAATGTAAAAATTTAATGCACTAATAATTTTATTACAGCTGAAAGTTGCTCAAGCAATTGTCAAAAATTAAAAACACAAAACTCTGTAAATTTTTAAAAGTAAAAACCTGTTTGGATCACTTAAAAATTTTGAAAAACAGGGTTTTTTGGGGAAAGACGAAATCGACATTTTTTGGCTTTGGCCATGGGAAACCGATACTCCGCAAGGTGACGAACAAAAGTAACTTTGTATTGAATTCCTTGTTTCTGTTTATGATTTGACCGACACAACACTTCGGCTCGTTTACGGGTTCTTTACTGGGTACGGGACCAAAACCCCAAATTTCCCCTGCTTTAAAAAGGAGCATCAACCCGGATTATAATCGATTTCCTTTTCATTTTAACTACTTGCACATGCGGAGGATGTGGAGAAAGACCTAGGCCATCTTAAATCATAGTCGGACAATTTTTTCGTTTTCGGTGATTGTTTTTTTAAATTTCTTAGGCTTGGGCTTAACCCGGCCTTTTCAGTTTGCCGGACTTCTTACTTTTATTGCTTTTGAGCCGTATTTTTTCTCTTCGATTGCATTTTTTCCGGGGGGGGGTCATTTAAAATCTTTTGATTTCCCCCTTTTCCCCCCAAGCTGTTTTACCCTTTTCCCTTGGGTGCTGTTTTCCCAAAGGGTCGAATTTTCCTGGGCAAAGAGTTTTTGTTTTGGGGGACTGGGTCTGAAACATAGATCCACTGGAATTTTTTGGTTCCAACATTGATCAGGGGATTTTGTTTGTTTCACCGTTTTTTTCAGCATCGGGGAAAAAGGGCCTATGGGTTTACGTACAAACCCCAAAAATTCGTATCATTAAATATTTTTTGGATTAAATGGTACAATACCTGAAACTTCGAATTTTTTGGATTTTACTCGTGGTAAAGCTTAATGGGAATGCTGCACCCAACCAACTCCGCCCAACCTTTGTATATTGAAATTTGGTTTACCCGGCCCTTTTTTTTGCATCAAGGGTTTTTCCCTTCTTTTTTTTGTAGTGTGTTTTTAAAAGGCCCAAAAGGGCGTCCTGTCTAAAGGTTTGGAAAATTGGGGCTATGGTGCCCTGGAAAAAATAAGCAAAGTAAAAGCCCAAAGTCTTTAAACTCTACATATTACTTTAAGGGCCCTGTGGCTTAAACATGATTGCCATTAAAAGTAAATTTGGGGCCCCCAGGGACTTGGTTTTGAGCAATAAAATGCTCCAACCCATTGGGGAAAAAATCTTCATTTGCCCAAAACCCGATTGGTTTGCAGGGTCCTAGGGTACCAAGAGGTGCTTCCCCCCCCCTTTAAACATGTATGGTTTGAAGTTCACCCCCTTGGGGAAAAATCATAAATTTTAAAAATTTTGGTTTCCAAAATAGCACATATTTTCACCAAACATGTTGGGATTTTCCCCCGTTCACCAGGGAATTTATACGCCTACCTGTTTTTTCCCCCTTTTTTGGGAAATTTTTTTGTTGGGGGTTGGGGTGTGGGGACTGTTGAAATGCCCGTCTCATCAAATTCCAAAACTCGGTTTTGGGGGGAAAATTGTGTTTTGGAAAATAAAAATCTTTATAATTTCCAAAAAAGGGTTTTACATTTTGGGTTTGTTGAAGCTGGGTTTAAACGGGATAAACTAGTTGCCTCAGGTTTTCTTTGGGGGCAAAATCCTTCTTTATGTAGCCAAAAAAAAAGAAACCACTTTTCCCCCCACCTCTTGGTTTTTTGTCCCAGGATGGTGGGTATGTTTTATTTGGGGCCTTGGCATATTTGGGTGCCAGTTTTTTTAACTTCGTGTATGGTTTAACCCCCTATGTAGGGCAGCAGCTGTTTTTAAAATATTCAACAAAAACAATTCCTCCCGCCACCTCAAAAACTTTCTTAAAAGCATTGTTTGCCTTGTATTCCAAAAATACTGCATCAGAGCTTTGAAAGAATAAAAGGCGGAAAAAAGAGTGGTTTCGAGGAACCCTTGTAAGCTAATGCAGCCTGTCGAAAAGGAAACATTTTTAGAAAATTACTTTATTTTCCGCCGCTTTTTTATATCAGTAGCCCTAGGGGTATTTTTTACCCTCACCTTGCCCTCCTTACTTTGTTGGGATTTTCTAAAGAAAAAAAAACATACCATGGTTTAAAAAAATGCCCAAAATTAAATGTACCTTGGGGCATGGTCCCCCGGTACATTTCTATAAGGTGAAACCCCAAAGGGAAACCCAAACACCCTGGCTTTTTGATTTCCCTCCCAAATTTTGTTTGAGGTTAAGTTGCCCCCCGTTTTATGTATTTGGTTAATTATTTCATTAAAACATGGTTCTCAGAAAAAAAAAGTGTTTTAAACAAAAAATTATCATTTTAAGGGGTTTCAAAAAAAAAAATAGTAACCCTGCAAAATTTTTTAGTTTTTTTTAAAAGGTTGAAAAAACAATTTTTTTTTTTATGATGCTAGGTTTTCTACCACCCCTCCCACTGGAAAAAAGTCGACACCTATTGGGATAAATTTGACAACTACAAATTTTTTGTTATTTTTTTACCCAAGATAGCAAAAAGAATCTTTTAATGGTCCAGGGGTAAAGGGCCCATGTCCAAGGGGGGCATGTTCCCCCATTTCTTGGGGTTTTGGGTGGGTGAACCAGTAGGCCTACTCTTTTCGGTTTTGGTTTTTGGACCCGTTTTTTTTAATGTTTTTACCTCAAACCCTTTAACCCTCGCTAAATTTTAAATCCTTTAAAATACCCACAAAACCTTTAACGTCGCTATTTTAAAACTAAAGTACCCGTAGGTACCGGTAGGCCCTAGGCCTAGGCCCTAGGCCCCTACCTACTGATCAAAAACTGTCCATACCAACTGAAAGAGTTCCGTGCAACCTAGGTAGGCTAGCTAGCCTAGGCCTAGACCTAGCCTAGTTGGTTGCACGAATTTTCGTTTAAAGATACGAAACATGGAGGTGATGGTGGTGGTTTGGTTTGTTAGGCCCAGTTCGCACATAGGGTCAAGTACCCAATGAGCGAACACCTTTAGCAGAAAATCGTACTGCCGTGTCTACAAACACTTCTATTTACATTCAATTATGACGTCAGGCGACTGGGGTTTGGTTTGTAGGCTTCCTTATACCTCATTGGTTGATTTAAAACCTCTAGGCCAATCATAAATGCTCTGTGTAGTCGATAATCAAACTCGAAAGTCGAAGTACTTTCAGAAAAGCTACGGGACCAATAGCCGAACGCCCAACGCATCCCAAGCCGAACGGCTCAAGATGGCGGCATCACGGCCGAAAATTACGTACCTAATTTACAAATAAAAGCTAAAATGCAACGTGTGAAACTAACAACAGGTTTCCATTTTATTTATTCATGTGTTTAACTTTTATGTAAGTTTAATAGTCTAATTGCCTATTGAATTTCAATCCAGCCAAAATGAATTTTCAGGATTAACATGGAGTTTCAATGGCGGCGGAGCGACTGATGGGATTTAACGAACGCGACCCAATAGCCGAACGTCAGCTGTTTTGGTATAATTTAGGCTTTCTTGCAATTAAAAACATGTTTCTGTTGTGTTAATATTGTAGCCACAACTATAATACACTCAATAATGATAACTTAATGTCTCCCTTCCCTTTGATATTTTAATAGGTTTTACACTCGTTTCCATAGATCGTGGTTTTTCAGAAAGTTGTTTATGCCTAGGGCCTACCTGTCAAAAGTTGAAAAGTGACGAAATCAAGAAAATGGCGGACTTATTATTCGGATGTTATTATCTCGTCTTCTATCCAGCGGATATCAATTTGGAGACTATATAGGCCTACCTATCTGTTCAGGAACAAGTGATTAACAATTTGACATAAACCAAACTTTAGTAGAACATTTCAACAAATCGCTATCTGGTCACAAAGGCGGGAGGCGGGAGGGTGTTCGGCTGATCCGACGTTTTAGGGGCGTTCGGTCATTGGGTATCTGACCCTAGGCCCTATTGGTTTTGTTATTGGCCGTTGATAGACTATGTATATATCACAGAGCCCGTAATTGGTTCACTTCAGGCAAATCGATTCGGGCGGAATCGGTTTGAAGTTTGTTGATATAGGCCCTAGGCCTACCTGTCGGTTTCGGCCAAAAACACTTTAGTTCCAATTTCCAAACCACTTCGAAAAATGATTTGGCAAACTCGAATCGATTGATATACGTCAAACCGTTTCAAGGGAAATAACAACGCCATGAAAACGCAATATGTACTATTTCAATCTCAGAATTTAAATAGGCCTATGAACTTTAATTCGACTTCCGACCTGACTTCCGAAGATAAAAACATACCCTTACACATAGAGTCCAAAAAGTCTGAACCGGTTCCTCCGCCCCAGAACCGGTTCTTAAAAAAAAAAAAAAAAAAATTTAATTTTTAAATTAAAAAAATATAATCAATTTATTCTATCAGCAAGTCAAAAAGTGCCCGATAATAGCATTCTTCAAAGTTCAAACAATGCGCGCGCCCTTGAACACCCATAGCCTATTGTGCAATCTGGAGTGGGATGGGCCTAGCATAGGGCCTAGCTGAATAACTTCACAATCTGTGAGAAAAGAAGGTGCTGTTACGTAGGCTAGTTATGTACAAAAAAAAAATACAAATTCAAATTTTTTCATCTCAATGCCTAGGCCTACAAATTTTTAACATCACTTTGGAAAAAAAAAATGGGGGAACCGGTTTCCGGGTACCCGATGTCATCACTAATTGATTGTTAATATTTGTATAAATAATAGGGTTTTTAAGTTTAGTTGCAGTTGGAATAAGGGCGCGTCAACTGTACCAGGGTCATATAGGTCTAATGCGCCACTCTAGCCTATGCTAGGAGGAATGGGATAGTCGCGAAACTAAAACCACGCGAAATTACAGTTTTTTCGTGATATCTCGAGAACGATGCAAAATATCAAAAACTGATTCTAGACCGAATTGTGGTTTTGTTAGAACAATATAATGCAAGAAAAAATACTGTGATGTGATGGTAATTAAGTTTTTTATTAGAATTGTAATTAATTAAATGCATATCTTAAATACAAACCGTACCAATTATTATATTTGAATATTTTTTCTTGCATTATGTTCTAACATAACCAAAATTCGGTCTAGAATCAGTTTTTAGATATTTTGCATCTATCTCGAGATATCACGAAAAAACTGTAATTTCCCGTGGTTTTAAGAGGCAGTATCCAGGACGGGTTTCGTGCGCGAAACAGAGGTAGCTAGCAGCTATTCTGTAGCAAATACTATGATAGATACAACCACGGGCAAACATTCATTTTTTAAAGGAATATTTCATTTACCTTGCACTCTTTTTGATTTTTTAAAATGGGTTTGGGAAATTATAGCAATACAGTGACAAATAGTTACTATATTATCGTTTCCGTGCTCATTTTGCAACCATCTTGTAGGAGAAGGAAGCATCGGAGAGAAAAAATAAAAAGACATTCATGTAAAACACATCATGCTAGTTATTTCGGTTATGAACATTATTATGTGAAGGTGTTCGTTAAGCCTCAGTAATTGCTGCTGTACAACGCTGCATAATCCAGCAACTCAGAAAATTACGGTCTACTGTGGCTCTATCTCACGAGAACCTCAACAACTCCTTCAGTGTTGCTCCTTCTCTCTCGCGTGCATTCATCGTCTCAGTCTTTTTACCTGAGTCAGGAAGGTTTGCAGACAGGGTTTATGAAGAATGAGGTGGTTTTTCGGTTGGATTATGCTCGAAAGGTTTTGAAGAAGGTATTATGAAGTCAGATTGCCACACCCGCATGAAGGATTTATAAACATTTGGGAAACTGATTTCGAATTCAATTTATTTTCAGGACTCAGTAAAACAAACGAAATCATTGTAGATTGTTTCGCCTGATTAAAATGATAATAACAATAACATAATAATTATATAATTATATAAAACTCAAGGTCAACGAAATGATTATATAATATTAATATTGATGACTACGATAATAATAATAAAAAAAAAAAAAGCAATTATTAAACCTATATATAAGAAGGGTGACCATAAAGTTTACTCAAATTATAGGCCTATAGCTATATTACCAAGTATTGAGAAACTCTTAGAAAGGCATGTTGCTAACAACTTGGTGGAGTACTTAAATAAACATGGGATTCTGAATAGTAATCAGTTTGGTTTTCAAAAAGGAAAAAGTACCTCTACCCTGTTATTAGAGTTCTCTAATTTTGTAAATTCTAAATTAAACGACAATATGCACATTCTTGCTTTATTTGTGGATTTTAGTAAAGCATTTGACACGATAAATCACCAGAAACTTCTACAAGCTTTAGAGTCCATTGGCATTCGTGGTATTGCGTTGGATTGGTTTAGAAACTATCTTACTGATAGATTCATGGAAGTGCATGTAAATGGCCACGTTAGTGAAGAAAAACATTGTGATTCTGGAGTCCCCCAGGGGTCTATATTGGGACCTACGTTATTTTTGATATATGTTAACTTTATGTCAAAATGTCTTATATATTGCTTTATATTTTCTTATGCTGACGATACTGTTTTACTCGCGGTGCATTTTAATATTCGTGTTGCGCATGCTATGCTACAGTCTGACTTTAACAGTCTTTTACGTTGGAATCACGATAAAGAACTAGTTATTAACTCTTCTAAAACCAAAATTGTACATATATGCACACCCCACAACCACGAAAAAGATTTTCCAATTAATATTATTTATCACGATTTCAACTGCATTCATACTATGGCTGAATTGACCGATTGTGAATGTAGTGGGAAAATTGAATGTGTAAATACTTATGAGTACCTGGGATTAACTGTAGATAGGCACTTTTCGTGGAAATATCACATTGATAAATTATGTAACAGACTACGCTCTTGCTCCTCTCGGCTTTATATTCTAAAACATGTATTACCTTTTTCCTTATTTAGAACCGTGTATCAATCCATAGCCGAATCTTTGATTTTGTATGGCATTTTAGCTTGGGGCAATGCTTCGCGGTGTCACATTCAAAGGGTTGAAGATTTACAAATAAAAATGTTAAAAATGGTAATGTGTGACTTTAAAACCGATTCTGAACTCTCCCGTAAACAAATATTTTCTTTTTGTAATGTGCTGCCAATATCTTCATTGTTTATATATAGATTTATATTACATTTCTATTTTAAATCAGATTTCAAGATTCCGTTAGACTCATGCAAGGATACAAGGCTAAAAGTGGCGGGGGCATTCAAAATTCCCAATTTTAACAACAAATATGGCCAACGTTCACTTTCTTACTCGGTTCCTTCTACGTTCAACTTGATGCCCTCCTCACTGAAAACCTTGTCTAACATTTCAAAAATTAAAACTGAACTAAAATCTTATCTTCTTTCTGACACCTTTTGACAATGTTTTCCGATTTATTTATTTATTTTTCTAAGCTCTTTGTTCTTTTTCCGTAATTTTTTTAGATTTCACAAATTAACTGAATATGTCATGCAACCAAATGCAACCATAGTATTTATACATACATGTTTTTCATGTTAATTTTGGTTATATGTTCCGTTCTCTGTATTGTCACCATCTTAAATAATTTATAAATTGTCTCTACCCCACAGTTAAGCCTTTTTCAGGCTTTGTGGGTTTTTTGATTATATTCTTGTTAGATTTATTTCTGTAGGCCTATGTAACATTAATTATTTATTTGTACAATTTTGCTATGTTGTATGAGTCATGTATGTTCTATGTTCTATGACAATAAAAAAAAAATAAAAAATAAAAAAAAAAAAAAAAAAAAAATTGTGTCATAGGGGAGCATTTTAATTATGACGGAGAAGAAGTGGTGGGGGGTGGGGGAAGCAATCGCAAAAATACTTTTTGTCTTGTATAATAATCAAATTAAATCCAACCTGCACCTCAAATTTAGTTTATTTCCGCTTTGGTTTGAGGTGTGGTTCATTCATATCAATGAATTGTCAGGTTGCGAGAGTGCTTACCATTTGGTTAGATGGTAGCCGCTGATTTGCCTTCTTATTACCCAGGACAGGAGCGAGAAACTGTGTAGGTACTGTTCAACTCGAGGAGGATATTATATTATATTCAAAGGGCATTGTCGATCCTTTCAAATCAATTGGGACTCGGACCGAGACCCATTTACATTGTTACCGTAAGGTGGGGTGAATAGGAAACAGTTTCGTAAGTTAACTTCTTGTTGGATGAGCGTAGCGAGCGTAGCGAGCGAAGCGAAGATTCCATTTCACTACACTGGAGAAAAAAATCCGGAATGTTTTTTTTTTCTTTCTTTCTTTCTTTCTTTCTTTATTTTTGTCTGTTTGTTAACACGATTCCGGCTAAACCGATACTCCGATTGCGATGAAATTTTATGGAGACCTTCGAAATCTCTGAACTTAGAACTGCCACGTTTTTGAGCGCAATCGGAAAATTATTTCTCATGAAAATCGCCATTTTACGAATTTTTTCAATTTTTTAAATATTTCTTCGACTTATAACACCTACATGCTTAATTCGATTTTAATGATTTTTTCACAAAACCTTTATTTTATGAATTAAGATATTCGTGTGAAATTTGAGCGCAATCGAAAAATTATTTCTCATGAAAATCGAAATTTTACGATTTTTTCCTTTTTTAAAATTACGATTCATAAAAAAAATTAAAAAATGTAGTCAATTTTTTTGTAATTTAATTTAATTTAAAAAAATTATTCGACTTTGTAATAATTTTGTCACAGAACAACAGAAAATCCTCATAACACATGGCAGCTCAATGCACCAATTACGCTCATCCAACAACGCGGCGGGACTTAAGCGTTTTCCTAGTTATTTCAACATGAATCATAGTAAACCAATGAGATATTTTTTAAATTATGGCTATGTGGTTCCTTTAAATAATATAACCAACCATTAACAGAGTATATGAATATTTTATTTTATTTTTATTTTTATATTGTGCGTTCCTATTCACCTCCATGTGGGGTCAATAGGAACAGGGATATAAATATGCCTGAAAATACATATAGATATGCTAGCTGTTCCTATTAACCCTAGCCAGGGGTCAATAGGAACACAAATGACATTACAAAAAAATATATGTTGATAATGGAGTCCTACGTTTATAAGATATGTAACTCTTGCCAGATAAAGAGAAATGACAAAGTTTATCAGCTCTCTTAAATGTGCCAATGCTTTTCATAACATTGAGGCTGATTTTCTATTATAAAGGCTGCGGTTGTGGTTGTCAAGTTTAGTCTATTTTTAGAGGGAACTGCAAAATGTAGTGTACCAACTACAGAAAACCTTATGTGAGCCGTTTAAAAGGAGCGGCAATTACGAATTTAGTATTATTTAGAGGAAGTTTTGTTCCTATTCACCCCATAGTTCCTATTCACCCCATGTTACCGGTATTTGTTGTATTCTAAAGAACTATGCTACATATTATTATATATATGTGCATGTGTGCATAGGTTGTTAGTGTTTTACAAGTAAAGTCCTTTGCAAGTAAAGAAAGATCCCAGGTATCAAGAAATTTCCCCTCCTCGTTACCACCTCCACTCGGCACGGGTGACAGTGCTCGCGAGACGTTGGAATGCGGTAGGCCGCATGACCCATTCATCCAGGTGTCATTGTTAAGAAATCAATTTTTTGATGTAGTTAAAATGTTATAATTTCTCATTTATTTTCAAATATATGGAATAATTATGTAAAATTAATATAAAATAAACTTTGTATTTTTAAAATAGCTTGAAAACTGCCGTAATTATTGCCTGTCGTAATTATTCTGATCGTAACCATGAAGTTACAACTAACTCTAATTACGGCAGTTTTCATGCTATTTTTTAAATACAAAGTTTATTTTATATTAATTTTACATGATTATTCCATATATTTGAAAATAAATGAGAAATTATAACATTTTAACTACATCAAAAAATTGATTTCTTAACAATGACACCTGGATGAATGGGTCATGCGGCCTACCACATTCCAACGTCTCGCGAGCACTGTCACCCGTGCCGAGTGGAGGTGGTAACGAGGAGGGGAAATTTCTTGATACCTGGGATCTTTCTTTACTTGCAAAGGACTTTAGCTATAATACCATAATAACTTATCTCTATAATTATTTTTTCTTTGAGTGATTTTTGGGAAGGTCTGCGAATCGGATTCCTATAGAGCTCAAAAAAACGCATTTGAATTGTTATTTTCGAAAGCGGTAGAGACAACACTCAATTCAAACAACACACAGCTCACAGTCATCAATTATTCAAATGGGTCGGAACTTACACATAAACGAGTCAAGATTAAAATATACTCTGACTTCTTTGAATTGAATTTCGTTGATAGTAATCTACATAATCCAATCCTATTTAGGCCTAAAATGTTTTGTTTTGATTCTATGCTGGCAGTAAAATAGTTGACATCATTATCAAGCTTTATATCATCGTGGGTATAAGGATGTTGTACGACTTACACCTAGATTGAAGCCGGTGTTGTGACTAGAAAAAGTTTTTTTTTATCTAGATGAAGATAAAGATAAATTAGATAATTCTTCAAAAAGTTACCTAGATATAAAAGATAAGGTGTAAATAATTATCTAGATACAAGATACTAGATACAAATAATTATCTAATTTAGATTGGAGAAGGGTAATAATTATTGAGATTGACATTTTTTTAAATATTTTTTTCCCCTACAACAGTTTTCTTGTAAAACTTGTCAGACTCGACAAATTGTCATTACGTATGCGCATTTGGGCACATTTGGGGCTCATTATTGTTTATTATTGTATCTAAAAAATGTTATCTAAAAGCTGAAAATGTTTAGATCAAATAAACTTTATTTTATCTAGATAATAGATACAGATTATATAAAAAAAACTTATCTAATCACTGGCAACACTACGATTTATGTCAGGACATTCTCCAACACCAGTGGTCGTGGTATTGAATATTGATCAATTTTACATGTGGTGTTTATCAATTGCATTTTAGTATTGATAAAAATTACTACTGTCTGCATTTATTTCTGTGTGTACACTAAATACTAATTATGTAACATGCATAACTTGTTGGTTTGGTTGACTAAAATGTTATAAACAATGAGCGAATTTCTGGTGTAAAATAATTATCACCTGGCAACATAAACTGTATGAATAATTTCATTCCAATTGAATGGATATGGCTGTTCATTGATGCGCTCTTAGCTTTGTAGACACCAACCTATCTCGAGCGCAAACGGGAGGTTCAACCCTTGTTTCTAAAATGTTACCTGGTGGGAGGTAAATAAAACTGGACAGACAAAGATCGCTCGCGGACCCACTATAACAATAGAAGACGGGTTTGCGAACGCATGCTTCCGTGTTTACAATAATTGTTAGCTATGAGTGGAAATAATATTCAAATTTCAGAAAACTATATTTAGCGTTTCTGGCTAAATTTTGACAAGCATTTTTGAATTTAGAACGATTAATTAATCGAAATTATGTTTTTGAACAAAAGTTTGGTATATTTTTAATCAGGTGAATCAAAATCACCAAACAAATTTATACAAGCTATAATAACACGATTCCGATCTAATAAAGTACAGTAGGAATCCAACACCCAAACCGTAACGTGATATCTTCATTGAGAATGAATATTTGTTTGAGCTTCTGTCCGATGTAGTGGTGACGTATAGTCTAATAATATTGTTAGACCATGGTGGTGACGTACCTAATATAAGACCTGCTAGCTACGCGATGCTCACAGCAATGTTAAGAATAATTGATGGATAAAAATAATGTTTTACATCGATGTACTTAGGCATATCTAAATAAGTTCTTACTGCATTATACTGAAATGACATAATAAACGAAAATGTAACGACCAACACCTAGTTATGTCAAAAATAGACATAAAATTACATTTAAAAACACTTTTTGGGGGTACAGGACTTGCACTATTCAAATCCAACATTAAACGACCCGTGGAATTGCAATTTCATGTTATACTATAAAATATATCAAATTAATTTTAATGACTGAATATTTTTTATGGATGAATGAATCCACCCTGCTGAGCGAAGGGTCTAACTGACCTCGACTCGGGATTCTTTTGTCAACTTTCTATTCATCTCAAAGACTGTCATGGTCAGACTGGTCTCGGAAGTAGCTCTGTCGCCTGCTCTTTTGTAAGAGGCTTCATAAGAACCCGCCCCCATGTCGGTCGATTTGACCATCAACTTTACCGACGATAGGAAGGAAAGAAATACCTCTGGCTAAGATACTGGGTCTTAATTTCGCGACTATCCCATCCTCTTAGGTAGGGGAAGAAAGAGATTGTTTCCGGGTACTCAACACATGGCTCACTTACTCGTCTAACAACGACTTTGGCATTTTCCTAGTAGATAGATATTTTTATTCACTTAGATTAGTAGGCCTAGGCCTTACAGTGTAGGCCTAGGTGTGTGTGAATTGTCTAGGCCTATTATTAGGCCTAAATTATAATAATGTGTGGCTTGTTGGTCTTGTGGTAAGCGTACCTGAAAACGTTAGGTATTAAGAATCACCGGGGACCCTCCAAGGTGCTGGTTTCTTTTATTCCATTTATCTCGACAACCGTGAGAGTTAGAGCGAAACCGTTAGGTATTAACCCGAGAGTAGTCGCGCCCCTGTTTGTAACGTTAGTAGTCGCGCCCGGTCCTTTAGACTGCACATCACCGGGGCCCCTTCTAGGTGCTAGTTTCTTTTATTGCAATGATCTCATCAATGGTGAGAGTTAGGGCAAAACCGTAAGGTATTAAGAATCACCTGGGACCCTTCAAGGTGCGGTTTCTTTTATTCATTATTATTATTTC
Organism: Sweltsa coloradensis; assembly: GCA_024449915.1. Classification (NCBI taxonomy): domain Eukaryota; kingdom Metazoa; phylum Arthropoda; class Insecta; order Plecoptera; family Chloroperlidae; genus Sweltsa; species Sweltsa coloradensis. Next base: position 494,714 of record JAMZAV010000306.1, read on the forward strand.
TCGAGAACCGTGAGAGTTAGAGCAAACCGTTAGGTATTAAGAATCACCTGGGACCCTCACAGGTGCTAGTTTCTTTGATTGCATTTATCTCGACAACTGTGAGAGTGATTCTTAATACCTTACGGTTTCGCTCTAACTCTCTCGGTTGTCGAGACAAATGCATTAAAAAAAAACTAGCACCTAGGGGGGTCCCCGGTGATTCATAAATACCTAACGGTTTTGCCATAGCTCTCACGGTTGTCGAGATAAATTCAATTAAAGAAACTTGCACCTGGGATGGTCCCCGGTGATACTAAATACCAAACGGTGTCGACTAACTCTCACGGTAGATGGGTAATTCCGAGTTAAACTGGAATTTTCCTTGGACTAAAATAATGTCATTCCCTTGTATAAAACTCCAAGGGAATTACTATTTTTGACGTCCAAGGGAATGAGCAATTTAGGGTTATAATGCCCATTACATTTGGAGGGAAAATGTGACAAAGTGATGCAATACCACATTTCATTGTGCATTCTACTCTGCATCATCTGCAGTTACTACTGTCTAAAAAGGCCTATTCTAAGTGACACTTTTAGCATCCAGGGTAATGACTAGTATAGTTTGTAAAACTCCAAGGGAATGACTATTTTTGACGTCCAAGGGAATGAGGAATTAAGGGTTATAATGCCCATACATTTGGAGGGAAAATGTGACAAAGTGATGCAATACCACATTTCATTGTGCATTCTACTCTGCATCATCTGCAGTTACTACTGTCTAAAAAGGCCTATTCTAAGTGATACTTTTGGCATCCAAGGTAATGACTAGTAGATAGTACACTCGCCTGATAATATCTTCAAAGTATTAAATTACAACCAATTGCCAGCAAACTGTTTGACTCTCATCTGCTCTGTAAAACACACTGTTGGCTAAACTTTATAAACATGTGTGGCAACAGCAGGAGAGCCAACTCAAACATAACAAATACTGGTGTTCAAGATCCATCCAGGGGAATGACATTTTTTCATAGGACAGACTTCTTGACCTTGAAAATCATATACCAGAGTTGAGACAAACTTCTTGTAGCCTATGCCATAAGTTCACAAGTGTGAAATTGTGAATTGAATGCAAAAAAAAATATAGAAAATGTTTGATAGAAATCTACTAATACAGATTCAAGTTTCAAATTATGTGTTTAGGACACCCAAGGGAATGACAATTTTGACCATATTTGATCAAATTTGGGGTAATAATTGGAACCAAATAAAAAAAGTAATGGTGTTTTCAAATTAAGAAAAAAAATTTCAATTTTTTTTGTCCTTTCCTTTATTTTCTAGTGCACATAGAAATATGGTTTTAGGCATGTTTTTAGGCCGGGACAAGAAAATTCCAGTTTAACTCGGAATTACCCAGATGAGATAATTGCAATAAAAGAAACTAGCACCTGGGAGGGTCCCCTGTGATTCTTAATACCTAACGGTTTCGCCCTAACTCTCACGGTTGTCGAGATTATTGCAATAAAAGAAACTAGCACCTAGATGGGGCCCCGGTGATTCTTAATACCTAACGGTTTGGCTCTAACTTTCACGGTTAACGAGAAAAATGCTATTAAAGGATCTAGCAGTGTCTGAAAAAATTATACATGGTGTTCCCGGGAGAGCGTCACCCGGTGATGCTTAATACCTTACTGTTTCGCTCTTACTCTCACGGTTGACGATCTTAGAGAAATGTTTATTTGAAAGAAATGACTTAAAATGATGTTTACTCATAGCAAAGTATGGTTCTGAATTTTAAAACAAACTATGCAACGAAATTCCGCTATTTTTTTTTCTCGAAAAAACGCCGACAGGGCACGAACCTAAGCATAGAAAAAAGTTTAAGAATGATGATTCGATCTTGTAAAGTATGTTTCCGAATTTCCAAACAAATAACCCAAATTCCGCAATTTTTTTTTTCCTCGAAAAAGGTAATATAAGATTGGATTATCAGAGAATGATGGTCCACACTTCACCTCTATCAAAGGGTATTATCATGTACAGCAGCCAGGTGCGGTAGACAGGTGCGGCAACTGGGTGCGGCAACCCGGTGCGGCACAACCACATAACGACATAAACACATGACCACAAAACCACATCACGACATAACGACATATCCACATAACCACATAACGACGACAACCGTGAGAGTTAGAGCAAAACCGTTAGGTATTAAGAATCACTGGGACCTTACAGGTGCTTGTTTCTTTGATTACATTTATCTCGAAAACCCTGAAAGTTAAAGCGAAACCATTAGGTATTAAGAACCACCTGGGACCCTTGAAGGTGCTAGTTTTTTTTATTCCATTTATCTCGACAACCATGAGAGTTAGAGCGAAACCGTTAGGTAGGGAGGTAACTCTCACAGTTGACGAGAAAAATGCTATTGAAGGATCTAGCAGTGTCACCCGGGGGATTTCTTAATACCTAACGGTTTCGCCTTACTCTCACGGTTGACGATCCTAGAGAAAAGTTTATTTGAAAGAAAATACTCAAAATGATGTAGGCCTTATACTTCGTAGTAAAGTATGGTTCTGAATTTAAAAACAAACTATGCAACGAAATTCTGCTATTTTTTTCCCTCGAAAAAACGCCGACAGGGTACGAACCCAAGCATAGAGAAAAGTTTAAGAATGGTGATTCGATCTTGTAAAGTATGTTTCCGAATTTCCAAACAAATCACCCAAATTTCGCAATTTTTTTTTTCCTCGAAAAAGGTAATATAAGATCGGATTATCAGAGAATGATGGTCCACACTTCACCTCTATCAAAGGGTATTATCATGTACAGCAGCCAGGTGCGGTAGACAGGTGCGGCAACCAGGCGCGGCAACCGAGTGCAACAACCGGGTGCAGCAACCGGGTGCGGCAACCGGGTGCGGCAACCGGGTGCGGCAATCAGGTGCGGCAACCAGGTGCGGCAGCAATGTGCGGCAACTCGGTGCGACACAACCACATAACCACATATCGACATAACCACTTTACCACATAACAACATAACGACATAAAAACATGACTACAAAACCACATCACGACATAACGACATATCCACATAACCACATAACGACATAACGACGACGTCGACAACCGTGAGAGTAAGAGCGAAACCGTTAGGTATTAATAGTCACCGGGGACCCTTCAAGGTGCTAGTTTTTTTTTATTCCATTTATCTCGACAACCATGAGAGTTAGAGCGAAACCGTTAGGTATTAAGAATCAACGGGGTCCTTCCAGGTGCTGGTTTCTTTTATAGGTAGACTGGTGCGGCAACCGGGTGCGGCAATCAGGTGCGGCAACCAGGTGCGGCAGCAATGTGCGGCAACCCGGTGCGGCACAACCACATAACAACATAACGACATAAACACATGACCACTAAACCACATCACGACATAACGACATATCCACATATCCACATGACGACGACGACGACAACCGTGAGAGTTAGAGCAAATCCGTTAGGTATTAAGCATCACCTGGGACCCTCACAGGTGCTAGTTTCTTTGATTGCATTTATCTCGACAACTGTACTACGTACTACGTAGAACCTCCTTGGTTGGGGTGCGTGTTGCAAAGAGAGCTCTCGCGCAACTTTTTATCTCACCTTTCTTCATTCACACAGCTTTACTCATATTTATTTTCTTCTTTCACTTTTTTCGTCTCCATACTTGCCGGCCCTCTCTGCAACGAGCACTCCTCCGTTCCCACCCAGTTTAACCCATCCTATCCAACATCCTCACTCCTTCCCATTAACCCCCCTTGTCTTCCCTCACGTTCCTCTCCTCCCATTGGAAAGAAGAAAACATGGTGGTTATCCACAATTATGGAAAAAGAAAATTTGGAAGATTCCAATACAATTGACATAGGCACTGATAACTCTACTGTTGAGTGCCCTAAAACAACATTAACTACTAACTAACCAAATAAACCCATGCTTATTGTGGTGTTGCATGAAGATGGATCGTGCGCAAAACGCAACTGTTTTGGTCAGTGTTTCCTAGTTAAAATATTAGTCTGTTTTTGGTCATTGTTTGTTTGTCGATGGTCCCCCACTGTGCCTTGTTGAAATGTAGGGGCCTACATAGCCTGAAAGTTGACAATGTGTGTTCGTTTTTGTAAGTAGTTGTTTGGCGGCCATGGTTGGGGTGGTAAAGCACGTCAGTCATGCACGTGAATTTTATTGCAGGCACAGCGATTCAAATGCTACACCGAAAAAATAGCACGTTTGTGCTAATAATTACTGTGAGTAATCTGCGAGTATCAATTGCCCAACTCGCAAGCAACCAATTTGTCGAGGGTTGGATTCATTCACTTGTTTTGTACCAATAGTTGTTTCTGTTTGTTGTTGCCAGCAACTCCAAGCCAGCTACAGCTTCTACACGTGGCCGTCTGCTCCGGTGCTCGCCTGGTTCCTGTGGGAGCATCGCCGCGAGCTGCCCGGGAAGCACATCCTCGAGCTTGGCTCCGGGACCGCCCTTCCGGGAATCCTCGCTGCCAAGTGCGGTGCCGCCGTCACGTTGACCGACTCTGCGAGCCTGCCCAAGTCGCTCCTGCACGTGCAGCGCTGTTGCGAGGTCAACGGGCTGCTTCCTAGTCAAGTACGAGTGTTGGGTCTCACCTGGGGACTCTTTCTCGGGAACATCTTCACTCTCGGCCCTGTCGATCTAATTCTAGGTTCCGACTGCTTTTACGAGCCGTCGGTTTTCGAGGACATTATTGTTACTGTAGCTTTTCTTTTGGAAAAGAATCCTGGTGCAAGGTTTTTATGTACTTATCAGGAAAGAAGTGCAGATTGGTCTATTGAACATTTACTTCACAAGTGGCAATTGCATTGCGAGCATATACCTCTTACAAACCTTGGGGTAGAATCGGGTATTGACATTAATGATCTGATGCAAGACCATACAATCCACTTGCTACAGATTACCCGAGCGTCTCATTAGACGCCTACCCTTGGTTCATCAGTGACTTAGCAAGTACACAGGCCTTCAGCATTCAGATATTTAAATTATGGCTGCTACAAATATTCCAAAATTATTTGTTTCTAATATACCATGGACTGTTGGTCATTTTGAATTAATGAAATACTTCTCACAATTTGGGTCAGTTAAATTGGCAAGAGTAACTTTTGACAAAAACTCTGGCTTTTCAAAGGGGCACGGAATAGTAATTTACAGCTCAATGAATGGTCTTAAACAAGCAATTGGTAATCCAAGCCATGAACTAGAAGGAGGTGTGTTAAATGTGAGAACTTAAGGACACTTAGTAGCACAAGCATTACATTACGTGATCTTGATTGTAGTTTATTTGGAGTACAGTACAATATTCCCTTTGTATGTAGTTGTGCACTGTGCTTTAGACATAGATATTGAACTTAGAAAAGTATCCTCTAGATTAACCCTACAATAGTGTTAACACCTAATATTATACCAGAATCATATCAAGAACATATTTCTCCAGTACGTTATACAGGTTAACCATTGCAATGGCAGAGGCTAATCTTGACCAAGAACCCGAAGTTTGCGAAGTATTTGAAAAAGCTGCAAACCACCTGCAGTCGTTGGTTAGTAGTGTTGATCAAGAAACCCTATTGAAGTTGTATGGTTTATACAAACAAGCTTCAATTGGTATTTGTAACACACCTCAACCTGGCTGGTTTCAAATGCAAGCTAAAAAAAAATGGGACGCATGGAAAGAACTAGGAGATATGAAACGGCTAACTGCAATGAAAAACTACATTCAGTTAATTGCCAAAATAGATCCCGAGTGGGATAGTAGTTCTAGTAGTGATAAGCAGTCAACAGGGTGGGTTGCCGTAAGCAGAATGCCCGATACCGATGCCGTATTGGAAGAAGGGGAGAAAGATATCTTTGACTATGTCAAAGAGGGAAACATCGACAAGGTATTGGCAATCATCCGCGAATCTGCGGACAAGCATAGTATGGCTCGACTTTACGACGAGGATGGCATGGGACTGATCCACTGGGCGGCAGATCGGGGCAACGTGCAGATGCTGCGGACACTGAAGTCCGAGCTAGACGCGGACCTGGAGTTGACCGATGGCGACGGGCAGACGGCGCTGCATTACGCCGCCGCTTGTGGCCACACGGACGTAGTCAAGTTCCTGCTAGAGAACGGCGCAGACCCGAATGCCAGTGATGGAGGAGGTCTCATGCCGTCGGACATTGCAAGCGAGATTAATATCGAAGACTTGCTAAGTCGGCAAAAGTGATTCTTGTACATGTGTCATTCATTATAGTATAGCATACATCTTAACATTCACTATTGTGATTAATACCTACCATAAATAAACCTGTTATCTAATTCATTGTGCGTTCTTCATTATACCTGTTGTGTTGGTCTTGATCTTGGGGGCTTGGGGTGATCTAATGAAACAATTTCCTTCTCTTCTTCCTTCCATATGCTCTCAATAAAAATTTGTTATGCCAATGTGTTTTGCTTTGCACTTAACCAGTAGAGAAACAAATTTTTTTAGCAAATGCCTTGCATAATACAACAACTAGTTTTTCCTCTTCAACTGCACCTACAAATCAAGCATAGCAAAGGGCGCTGTATTGCGCCGTCGCTTGTGGCCACATGGACGTAATCAAGTTCCTGCTAGAGAACGGCGTAGACCCGAACGAATGCCAGTGATGGAGGTGGCTCATGCCGTCGGATATTGCAAGCGAGAGTAATATCGAAGACTTACTAGGTCGGAAAAAGTTATTCTTGTACATGTGTCATTATAGCATAAATCATTCACTATAGTGATTAATGTAAAAAAAAAAATTGGAGAATAAAGGTGACATTATTATGATGATGATTATTATTATTATTATTATTATTATTATTATTATTATTAATAATAATAATAATACCAACCATAATTAAACCTGTTATCTAATTTACTGTGTGTTCTTAAATTATTATACTTGTAGTCTTGACCTTGTAAAGCAATTGACGACTCGAAATGGGCGGAGCTTAAAACGATCGATAGGTCACGTGACTAGTATTTGGGTATAAATCCTCATTTCGCAAGTTGGCGCCTGCTGAATGGCGCATCACTTATCACGCTCTAACTTTTATTCTATTCATTATTTGGACACAGTCGGCTTGTTATAACAATGTACGCATCATACATGTGAAAATTATCAATGACTTAAGTTTTCTCAATAATTTATTCGACAAAAAACTACTGATCGGATTTCGACAAGACCTCTTTAAAAATATGCATCAGACTGTTTAGACAAGAAATAAACTAACTTTCTAGATAGAAAGTGCACTGAACGAAAATTTACAGCATAGAGTAATATGCAGCGTGCACTTTTTCACGGCTCATCCGCACGTCAAGAGTGCGTATTTTAGATAAAAACACATACCCTGCATATGCTGCAAAGTTTCGTTCAGTGCACTTTCTATCTAGAAAGTTAGTTTATTTCTTGTCTTAACAGTCTGATGCATATTTTTAAAGAGGTCTTGTCGAAATCCGATCAGTAGTTTTTTGTCAAATAAATTATTGAGAAAACTTTAGTCATTGATAATTTTCACATGTATGATGCGTACATTGTTATAACAAGCTAACGACTGTGTCAAAAAAATCGAAAAAATTGCTATTACAAAGAATGATATATTTGCTAAATATTATTCATTTAAATATTGTCCAAATGATGAATAGAATAAAAGTTAGAGCGTGATAAGTGTTGCGCCGTGAAGCAGGCATCAACTTGCGAAATGAGGATTTATACCAACTAATTCCGCCATGTTGCCTCGTGACGTCAGGAGGCGGGTACAATTCAAGTCGTCAATTGCCTTGTGGGGTAATCTAATGAAATAGGTAATTTCTTATTTTTCTTCCTTTCTTGTGCCCACCATTGAAATTCATCATGCCATAATGACAATGTGTTTTACTTTGCAGTTCACCAGTAGAGAAACATTTTTTTAAATCAAAAGCATCGCATAATGCAACAACCAATTATGCTCTTTAACATGATATTTTACTTCAAGTGCACCTACTACAAGGCAAGGAAAGCAAATGGTGCTGCATTACGCCAGCGCTGGTATACATAAATGTTGTCAAGTTCCTGCTTGAGACGGCGCAGACCCGATTGCCTGTGATAGAGGTCCCTCAAGCGAGAGTAATATTAAAGACTTGCTAAGTTGGAAGAAGTGATTTCTTGCACATTTGTGTCATTATAGTGTGTATCTTAGGCCGCAGACCCCTGCCAACATTGAAACCATGCGAATATACAGCTTTTGGGTGGAATAACAAGAACGCTGCAAAATATTGACTGATTTCATACAGTTAGGTATACCGTATGTGGTTTTGTGAGAACTGTAGCCTGCATGAAAAAATATTGCAATGCTATAGTAAGTAAGGTTTTAATTTGATTTTTAATTAATTAAATGCTCATTCAAAATAAAAACCGTACCAATTGTTATATTTAAATATACTTATATTCTTGCATTATATTATGGTCGTAACAAATAACAATAGCATGATATTACTGTCTGCAATCAGTGTTTAGATATTTTGAACCGTTCTCAAGAAATCACTAAAAAACTAATTTGTGAGTTGTTTATATTGTCGGGGGTCTACTGCAACTCAGTCGTTCACTATTGTGACTAATACCTATACCATTAAAAAACATTATTATTCATTGTGTATTCTTATTATACCTACCTTTTAGTCTTGACCTTGTAGTAACTACTAACTGTAATCAATAACCATGGGGTAATCTAAGATATTTTCCCTTTTTTTGTCTTCCTTTTGTATGCCCATTGACATTTTTCATGTCATATTGTATTTTGTAGTTTTAAGAAGTAGAGATTTTTTTGTAAAGGCACTTACTAATGCAACAACCAATATTGCCCCTTCAACATGATATTTTCCTTCAACTGCACCTGGGGGGCAAGCAGGATGCCAATCTGAAATTTTATTTATATTTTGGTTTACTTTTCGATAATTATTTCGGTTCGGTTGTACCTGCATTAACTAATGTTTTGGTTCGGCATTGTTCACGTACATTTTTAAGGCAGAAAAAAATATTAATAAACTGTCGGGTATTGGTGTCTGTACGACAGTAAATTGAGCTTTAAGCTCGTACTTATCATGCACGTAGCTTTACACAGATAGCGCTTACACGATGATAGAACCTTAATTTTATGAATTTGTATAGTTGTGTGAAATTTGAGCGCAATCGATTTCTCATTTTGTTTACATTGTTAGTTATATGTTTCTGTGTGGTAGGCGTATATATTTAATAGGTTTTCTACAAATTTGTCCATTTCCCGTTAATTTGTACCGCCAAATAGACATTCAAATAGTATTCGAAATAGCCACTGTCAATCACCATTTCATACTCAAAACAGTTTGGTTTTTTGAACAAGTTGTAGGTACTCTAAACAAACAGAGCACAACTCTGCTGTTTTGTAAGCATTGCCTTAATATGGCCAGCACACAGAACAGATGACGGACTTGGGAAATTGGGTCGGTGGTCATCCCTTACTCCCCCCCCCCCCCCGTGTGTTTTTCACCATCATTGGGAGTTGCATTGCCAACTAAACTATTCTTTTCATACAATCATTCTTGAATGATCTTTCATATTGCTGGCTTCTTCAAGTCATGGGTGTCGAAACGTCAAGCAGTGCCTCATCATCGACACAACGCAACAACTTATGATAATTTCTCCATTTCATTAATCGGGAAACACTACCGTATGTGTAATTGATTTTATAGAAATCAATCCAGAAATTACAAAATCCATCTCAGCGGGGTATCAAACCCCGATTGCCGGTCGAGTGCTTTACCCCTAAGCTACCGAGACTGCTAACTTCATAACATCTGGATTGTTGGTGTAAAGGCAGAAGAACTGTTGCAATACTGTTCCAATCTATTCAGATCTACTACTAAAGGCAGAAGAATTGTTGCAATACTGTTCCAATCTATTCAGATCAACTATGCACCAACAATCCAGATGTTGTGAAGTTAACCGTCTCGTTAGCTTAGGGGTAAAGCGCTCGACCGGCAATCGGGGGACCGGGGTTTGATACCCCGCTGTTATGGATATTTTAATATCTGGATTGACTTACATTAAACCCGATGATCATTCAAAATTCATCTATGGGTCGTGAAAGTTTACAATTACTCACATTCACAATCATCTTTATATTTAGGTATTCCTCCAAATCTCAGACATATTTTATATGCATTTGTTGCAAACCAATTATGGTTCAAGCAAATATCCAGTTACAAATTGACCTGCTTGAGAAGATCTAAAGAAAATGGTTATGGCAGAAAGGAACTTAGGAACGTCATAAAGTTCCTTTAATTTTAAGGAACTGGAACTAGGTCCATATATTTTTAGGAACTTACCCAACAGTGACATATAGGTTGGTCAATAAAAACTGTGTATCATACAAACAATTCTTATTTATTGCCTACAACTATACGATAAATTAAAACAAAAGTAAGAGAGTACGGTGCCGTGGATAAAAACATTTGTTTCCGTGAGAAATTTTTCTTTTTTGGCACAGGTAAACAATTAAAGTATTACAATTAAATAACCGTGCAATTAGTGATGTTAGCTAGCAGTTACGCCTTCAAGTCTGATAATATTTATTAAATTACGTAAGAAATCTTCAGCTTTATGGGGGTAGCATTTCTCAGGGAAATTTAATTACACAATGACAATGTATCATACATAAGTGATACAAAATGCTCTTTTCTATTAATTAGTTAAGAGCTTTTAATTTTTATTGGTGTACATACAGTATTAAAATGATTCTGACTTCTGACTTGGGAGTATGTACAGAGACCAACAAATAAATGCATTCAATAAATTAAGTATAACTATACCAATAAATTGATGTACAGTCCACATTCTGTTCGCAATGCACATAGTGGGCATCTTTATTTGCCTAGCATGTATTCTGCAATCGTAAGATCCCAAATTGGCGCATGGGGATTTTTTTTCTTGTCTGGCCTCTTGATGTTTTGATGACAGTTGGTCGCCTCTAGCCAGACTTAGTCACAGTTTCGTTTGAGATCCAAGTGTGAGTGTGACTGCGTGATAGTTACAAAACACTGACGTTCGTTATACCATTCTTCGAACAGTCGTCCACAGTCCCATACTACACCGATCAAGATCACCCTATTTCTTCTCGTTGTAACTTTGTGAATGTCAAAAATACCTGGAAATGAATGTAAAATATTAATTCTTATAACACGACCAACATAAGAATAGCCTGAACTTTATTAATTTAAAAAATAATATCAGGTCACACTAATAGGAATCTTGTGAGACCCCTGATTTTTTACTTCAAGTCTATAGTCTTGTATTCGAGTACTAAATCGGGGAAAAAAATCGAGTCCCAGTACATCGTTCTTTTTTTAAATAAATACATAGAGTATTTCCTTCTGAAAATAGAGCATTTTTAAAAATATTTATTTTGGTGGAGGTGCCGGGTCGTTTGAGTGGGAAATGTAAAATTCGTTATTGTTTACTGGTGCTATCTTACCAACCAACCGGCCCAGTCTTTTGTTACAATGTTGTATATTTGCGAAAATTTAAGACTCTTTTTGGCCAAAATAATAATATAAAAAAAATTATCAATGGAACAACAATAATTTAACGTTGTCATAGCCTTGCCCTAATATCGTTCGTACTCGATCATTAAAATTCTTTTGAAGAGATAACATTGTAAAATAAATTATATACTCGATCTTGTATTCACTTTTGGAGCCTACGTAGAAAGTTTTCCTGATTGTTGACACCTCCATCACGGAAGTGCCGCGTCATTAAAAGCGAGTGTGTGAACATTAACATCGCAAAAAAACTTGGTCAACCTTTTTTTAGTCACACATTAATCAAAGCCCCAGTATTTTGATTTTTTTAAACTTGTTGAGGATTTTTTTGGCACAAATGATACCATTTTGATGTATTGATATCGAAATTTTCGCGTACTTACCAGTAATACCGGTTATTTCATATTATGACATAGCGAAGCAACTCTAGTAGTATTATTTTGTTTAAAAAAATAAAAATAGCATGTACTTATTTATCGTGCTGCTTCTAACCTGTTCCAGACTAGTTTGTCCCAGAGAATAATCCTCAATGCCCAGCTCCTTCTTGGCATTCTCCATCATGCCAAACATCCGAGACCATGTCAATGTAGGGTTCTGGATGTAGTATGTCAGTAGGCCTTGGTATTCCTCCCGAAGAGTTGAGCCTGAAATCAGATATAAGTTATTGACACTTTCAACAATCATTACAGAATTTACACGTGTAACACAATCAGCCTGGCTGTCCAGATAGATCCATTTTTTCAATAATAAATATGCATAAAAAATGCATAAATGTGTACTAATTTAATATCTCTATCATTGTTAATAAATATGTATGACTAAGTATCAGAAGGGTTTCACTAAACCGCCCGCTATCATATAGAATCATAATTTATGTAAAATTTTGGGGTTTAATTAGGGATAATTGCAGATTTAGTAATCAAGCTAATTTCATAATTGTAGCTGTTGGATACCTACTTCCTAGATCTTTAGGTCTGTAATAGAGTATTTGCTAATGATCTGAGGAAGGAAGAGTGAATTGGAGCAGTAGTAGGGCAGATGATGCTAGTAAGTTTTTAATCATATTTTTTATGGTTGATTGATTGGATATTGCTTAACGTCTCATATTAATGCAACTTGGCTAATCGAGACGAAGGGAGGGACGTAAGGGATGACGTAGGGGGACAGGCCTGTGCTGGTCAGAACCAGCCACAAGCGTATGGGGAGGGCAGGGTTCCCCTACGTCGTGGTCGTCCCCCGTCTGTGTCATCATCCGTCCGTGTTGTCATTGTCGTCGCCGTCGGGGAGGTGTCAAAGGGAAGGGGGAAAATTCCCCGACGACGACCCATAGCTCGCCATTAGTTTCAGGGAGAAGAGCTCCCCTTATCACCGGCCAAACCACGAGAAGGTTGCGAGTTGGAATTTGATTTTATTAATTGAGATTTTCGTGTTTGATCGATTGGAGATAGTAATTCACTAATCTATTGTATAAAATCTAAGCTACTCAACCGGTACGAGTAGTGAACTTGATACACGTTTCCGCATTGTTGCCTTTTTATTATTTCGATGAATATTAAATTAAATCATTAGTTATTCCACAATAAGCAAAAATAAAAATATAAATATGTACAGGAATTTAAAAGATAATGAACCAATGTACCTGCAATATCGACTAAGGAAATCATTTTCGTTATTGTATTTATATTGTAATTCTCTTCTCGCAGTTGGCCACATCTGACAGTTGGTGAGCCCCCATCCCTCCAATGCACCCTTTATTGGTCCCCCCTGTTTTCTCCCACCACCCCCTTTTGAGTTCCCTTCACCGCCGTCACGGGCCTTAAAGAGCTGGAGAAATCTGTAAGTTTATCTACACCCACCTGCCCTTCTTACTTCTTAATCAACCGTTGTTCTCTCCAAGAAAGACATTTGCCCAAGTTTTGATTATTACCATCTTTCGTATTTCCATTTATATGATCGTTCCTATACCGACAGTGTTGGCTCGAAGCGCTCGACTCTGATTCGAGAGGTCCCGGGTTCAAATCCCGTCGAGACCGGCAATCCTGACTGAAGGTTTTTCCGAGGTTTTCCTCAGTCGTTAATGCGAATGCAAGGGATTGAGTCCTCTTAAATAGCCCTCGGACATCCCTTCACAATTGTCCTATCCGCAATATACCTATAGTTAGTCACCTGAAGAGGGTCACACCGGTTAAATCTGATGTGTATACCCTACAGCGGGCATCCTACAAAAAAAAATTGTTCTAACCAATATATAACCGTGGAGCTTCCTCCCCCCCCCGCCCATGGACGTCTTTCTTTCTTCGTTATAGAGCAAGGGTTTATGTTGTTCCACAGCAAGTAGGCCAATGAGCGATCAGTATTTTAAATTGTCGACCGCCGATTGGCTGCAATCCACCCGCCGGTGAGCTTCAGAACAACTTAGTAGGTAGTTTGTACCTGGGAAGGCTTCGTTGACGTATTTCTTGATGGGCTCCAAGTCTATCGCACCGAAGTCAACCTGTTCACCGGGAGGTCGCTTCACCTTCACCGTCAACGTGTATCCCTCAGCGAACTTGTTCTTGAGATGCTGCGTCGAGCCCAGACACTTGAATCTGCCATTGACCATGATGGCTGCTCGAGTGCACAGGGCCTCACATTCCTCCATGCTGAAATTGCAATATTATTCGTTCAAAAGTTAATATTTTCGCCATTGCAACTTTTTTACATTTATGATAACAAACACTTTTTGACCGCCATTTTTTAATATGGTGGCTGAAGCTCCTGTCCTATCGCAGGGGAGTTTTAGTATGTGTTGTAGGCCCTAGCATTAGGTTTAGGCCTAATGGTAATTTTTCCGCTCAACGCCAATATAATGTCCTTATTAGCTGGACTATTAGAAACTTGAAACAAACACATTGTCAATAATGCTGGCACAGGAAAGGGGCTAGTGTAAACAAAAATCAAATCAAGGGCGTGTGTGAATTGGGGTAGGAACCTGTAGATTTCATGATTATTGTAGACTTCTTTAACTATATTAATCAGAAGTGTAAAAAGGTACCCAAACTTCAATAAGTTAGGTGCCAACCGGTAGCTCTAAAACTGATTTTCAATTGTACGGAGATTGACCATTGAGGAATTAGCGCTATGTAAAGTGAAACCGTTTTTGTGTCTAGATTTAAAAAATGAAATAAATTCGTATATATAGTATACCCACTCTGACTCAGTCACAAAGCTGATTTTCAGTAGAGGACATTAAATTTGAAGCAGACCAAGCCAACCATGTAGCTGGGCCGACTCTATCGACGAGCGAACAATGACCAATTAGAGACCGGCATTATTATGAAGGAACGATTCCACCCGCAGACAGCGCCAGAATCAACAAGGCTAGTTCTCAACAACCTTAGATGTGCCTCGTTGCTAGGACGGCTCCAAAGTCACCGTTTACACATTCCAAAGCCAAAAATTGATGTACTTCTGAACTTGAACTGAACTGATCTCTGAACTGAAAACTTCTGCCTAAAGTGGACCTTAGCTGCATTGGAAGCAGAACCTCTAAACACAAGACCAAACACCAACTAACTTGCAAATTATTCCCTCACCTGTGCGAGGTGAGAACGATGACCTTGCCGCTGTCCCTGACCTTGCAGATGACATTCCACAGGTGTCTCTTGGCCATGGGATCCATTCCAGTGGTGGGTTCGTCCAGATAAACGACTGGGGGATCCCCCACCAGGGCCACCGCGGTGCTCAGCTTGCGCTTGTTGCCGCCGCTGTACTCCTTCACCTGCAAGAGTACCGTGACACCACTTAGCAATCATGTGAAACATAGTCTCCTACACTTTAGGCATCAATGTGCTAGATAAATTCGCACCCCTTCTCAGTGGCATAGAAATCCGGGAGCAATGCCTCTGAAGTTTAGTTGCGAGGGGAGGGCAAAGCGTGGCAACTCATATCCAATTACTCAAATATTCCCAATAAATTTACATTTTGATAGTACTTTATTATTTTTATGTCAGGGGACAAGTTATCACAAAGGATTATACATTCTCGTACTCGTCCTTTCGTACGTCGCTTCGATCACAGTGCGCCGATCTGTGAGTACTTATTGGTCGAGAAGACGCTTAACATGTTCGGCTTTACAGCGCAGTAGACTACCAGGCGTTGATGCTGAGGGTGTCTAGCGAATATCCAGACTTCGAACTCAAAGCTTCTTCCTGTCCCTGTACCAACTCTGGCAGTTTGGACGTCATATTATTTTCGTGACCACATAGATTATATTTCTGAGGAACACTGTGGGAAAGACGAAAAGAGACAGAATAAGAAACGGACATCAGAGGAACGCTGATGGTAAAGAAGTTTGTGGGCAGGACGTGGTTCAGATTGTATGGGCACATGAAACAAATGGTGAAAGACAGGATGCACAAGAGAATGTATGAAAGGATTGGAAGAACGAAGATTAAGATGGGGGGATGCCAAGGAAGAGATGGAAGGATATCATAGCAGGAGACAAGAGAGCTGGGAATATATGGAAGAAATACGATTGTGGGAGGATACAAAGAAGTGGAAAAATTTGGTTGCTTTAAACCCAAGCTGACGGGCTGACCCTGCCAGAAGCAGGAAATGGCGATGGATAATGATGTTGAAACGTGTTTTTGGTCTCGACCTCATGATTTACCTTCTTGTCGATGTGTTGCATGAAGAGGAGGTCGTTAGCCAGCTGATCCACGATGAACTGAACCTCGTAACGAGGGATTCCCCGGAGAAGACAGAACATGGTGAGGGTCTCCCGGCCGGTCATGTCGTCGATCAGGGCGTCGAACTGAGGGCAGTAGCCAATCAGCTGGTGCACCTGCAAGGAGGAGATTAGTATTAGTATCAGTAGTTTTACAGCGGTTTTATAGCGTAGATTATTCGCTCCTCGGAGATCTATAAAACCTGCTTAAAATACGAAAAATTAATATTCACTTATCATATTGACACGGTCGACATATATTGTGTAAAGTAATCACGGCGGTGGATGTTCAAAGCACAATTGGGACCAGCGTTGATGGTGAAAGATAAAAATGAGTGTGAAAATAGTGAGAATGTTTGCATGAGAGCCCCCTTTGTGGACTGCAGTCACCTCAAGATGTTATTGGAGGGGTCCATACAGACTGCCTCTTTTATCGCCTTTTACGATGAGCCAAGTAGGAATGTTTTGGACCTATTCTATTTCTACCCCGGACGCTGACTAGAAACAAGGGAAAGGGAAGACAGAAGGAAAGTGATTGTGTGAGCTTGGGGCAATAGGCCTATAGCTTTTCAGCTGAAAGGAGAAATTTAATAAGTTACAAGTAAAAATTATTTAACAATGACGCAGAAATTGGTACATAAATGAATGTTTTAATTTTTTAACTTGACATGCAGTAAGCTTGAGGACAGCATACTTAGACATATCTTATGGCATTCTAATAAGTCGATTGGTGATTAGTGGATTACAATATATCTACAATTACCTGTTTTATGTTAGTCCGAAGACTGAGACTTTCAACGAAAGCGTCTCCGAAAGAGATCTTCTCATCCCCCGTCATCATCTTGAAGGTCGTGGTTTTCCCCGCCCCGTTCACGCCCAGAAGGCCGAAACACTCGCCCTTGGACACGCCCAGGCAGAGCTCGTTCACCGCTCGGAAGTTTCCGTAATACTTCGTGACGTCGCGCAACACAAGGGTTTGCGACTCGTATGTGTTGAGGGGGGCGTTGCGTATTTTGAACTTTTCGTTTGCGACGTCGAAATCATCCACTTCATCTTCTTTATCTTTAATAATCAGATAGAAGAAAAATGCACATTAAGAGACAATTGATATATTTTTTAAAACATTTCTTGTCATGTATTAGGAAATTCACTTTCAAACCATCAAGGCCTAATCCGCTAAAAATAAACACGTGAACTTTAATTAATTATTTCTCCAATGAATATCTAACAGGATTTTGTACGACTGGACAAAGTTCGAGGCCTATTAGAACGCTACTATTCGAACCGAAAATGTGCTTTCGTACTTTTTAAACTACGCTTACATTTTTCTATCGATCAAGATAATTTTTTGTGCGTTTTCAGAAAGGTCCTCCTCCTCCTCCTCGTTGGCCTGCATGGCTTGGTTTTCAAAATTTTAACCTGTTTGGTCACACACAATTTTTAAATATCGACTTGAAATTGGATGAACTGTGTGGACTTGGACGAAAACATTTGTGACAAATGGAAAAATGGATTTGCACAAGAAAACGTATTTAGTTAGGTATCTGTTGGGTGAAAACAGAACAGTAAAATGTTGATTTCCCTTCATGTAATTTCAAAAGTACGAAAGTACTGCACTCTATAGACACTGTGCGTCCGCACGCAAAAGCCAGGGGCAATCCAGCGCTAGACGCTCAGTCTCCTATCCTTCACTCCGAGCGCTAGCGTGCCGATTAGAAGCCATCATGAAAGGGGAAAATCTTTTCCCTGCCACATAGATACTTCGTACACAAATACGATTTAAGTGGCTGTGGATGGGCAAGCATCGCCGTCTGTATGTTAATATGCACAAATTTACATACATTAAACGGCTGTTTTTTTTCCCTTTTATGGCTTCTAATTGGCACTTTTCCCACGGCCACACTGAGAGTCTAGCATATTAATTGGCCAGGAGTGTTAAAAATTGTAATAATCCCACCCCTATGAGGGTTTAATCTTACCATCACCTCCTTCAGTGGGCCCCGATCCTCGGCACCTCTCGTAGAGTTCGTCCAGAACCTTGAATTCGACGAGCAAGAGAATTGCGATGAAGACGAAGCCTTCGACAACAAAGTAGATAATGTGTCGACCAATCCCAGGCTTTGCCATCGAGAAGTAGTCGTCGGTCCACACGAGGCAGTTACCGCCGGGACATTGAGACTCCTCTGTAACAGGAGTAATACACTTACTTATTGGTTGGCCTCCAGGTGATTGTTGATTCAATTGCCCATTTCTAGGACGTTAGCAAGAATTGCTATAACCAATGGATCGTCCCTCATACATGGTCAGACTTTCTGCCTTGCAAGGTGGTCACAAACACTTGTTGACTGAATTGCAGTCGAACCTGAACCAACCTCAGTTTTATACGCGTTTTATGAAAGTTTTTCTATCTTAGTAACCAACTTTATTTATGAATTTAAATCATATTTACAATTGGTTAGTTTTTAATGTAGGCCTACACACAAACACAAATACGGAAATACAAATTATTAAAATGAAATTAATACTAATTTTGTGACAGTACTTACTTAACCTACCATAGTCAAAATGGTTCCAACGAGATAACGCAGCTATAGCTTCAAAATAATTGTTTTACCAACATGACAATAGTCTCAACTAAACGACTTATTCAGCGTAAATCTAGCACACGGAGGAACTCTTGTTATCTAGCAAAGACATTCTTGATTACGTTGACTACTATATCTCTATTTCTCTTTCATACTCAAAGGCGACATTCCCATTAACCGCGCATTCATACAACCTCCACCAATACCACTTGTGGAAAAATCATCTGAATTCTTTGGTTGTCGCTAGTTAGTTTCAAATGTTTCATTACGGTTAAATGTCCCATGGCATAAATTCATTAGGCTAGCATTAGATCCATTCTGTTATTAAGCACTTCTGGTCCTCGTGATATTTACCTCGACAGCATGGCGATGGCCCCAAGTTGCAGAACGGCAGCATGGGCGTGCACAGCTTATAGTACACCTTGGCGTTGTAGCTAGTCCTGAAGGCCATGGCTATGTTGTAGTGCGGGACGAGCAGGAAGATCCAGTCCAACAATTTCGCCACGTTTTCCAGATCAAGATCAGGATACTTCGATGATTGTCACGATCAAAAACATGGCACAGCCTGCATGAATACACAAATACGATTAGGCCTGTCTGCTTGATTAAAAATATAGTTGTATACACAGATAATATCGCACTTCCCTCCAATCTGATATCTGTGTTCTTCTGTGTGTATCTGTGTATCAGGTGTAACCAACTACCTGACCTTTCGGAGACATAATCCTGGGAACTTGCAATGCGGATGACAAATTTACTTGTTTTATGTATTGTAAACTGTTTATCTGCATTTACTGACTCTGACAAGGTTTAAAGCCTTAGCTATGAGCGTAGTCTAGGATATTAATCTATATTGTATTTTCTACATTCTAAATACAGAATATAATATTTACAAATATAATAATATCCGTTTCACCATTAAATCTGTTGATAACCAAACTTGAAATTTAAACCATGTCTAGATCCTTACCCAGCATAATGGTGATCATGGAGACCCTGGTGTATCCGGTGGATGGGATTGTGAAGAAGAACGAACAGAGGTACATCAATGGCATAGATGCCCAGTTGAATAACACCATTATCAAAATATTGATGCCAATGTCTTCTCCGGAGCTGAACCCGTCTTCCTGTAAAAGCGTACACACGTTTACAGGCTTAGCTATTTACTTACTGACACTGGCATGCAGTTTGGTAAATGAATGGGAACCAATCAATTCCTTAATACCAGTGCCACGATGAACCACATTGGAGGTGATGAATTGAATCATAATAATAATTTATGTGCTGAAACAGTTATTAATCATATAAAGATGTGGTTAAGTGCTGCAGTTCAAACCACATGCAAATGTGAATTAACTATACAAAGTATTATGTCAAATATCATCTAAAACATTAAATTTGACAATCGCAGCTTTAGATGACAGACTCTTAATCTACCTACACTCGTTTTATTTTCTAGTCTCTGTAAAATCTATAAGGTTATGGTGGAAATGTTTGAAATAGGTTTCCACATATTATGATTTACTAGTTTATGCACGTGGTTTTCATAATAATAGATTAGGTTAATACACTAAAATTAACATTAAGACTGCACTGGTCTTAGTTAACATAACCACCAATTATTGTAATATTTTCGAGTTCACAAACGATGACTCGCTATTCATAATATAAAAAACTTTAAAATTTAAACAATCAATTAATTTTTATTTTATTCAATGTAGTGACTCTTTCAGAAAAATAATGTAACTTCTTTGCATATACTTCCAAAAATTATTACCTTTTGTTTTAGTGTAGTAATATGAATGCTAAACGAACATTATTTGTCAGTGGATCAATGTAAGGTAGTACTTAAGATAGGCAACGCCAAAATCTCATTCCCCTTATTTTCCAATTTTCTTGACGAAACTTCGAACATTAATTTTTCAGCTTAGGAACAAACTTATGTTTCTTTTGAAGGCAAATCTATTAATGTTTATAATTTCCAGTTAATTTCAATGTTTCCTCCATCTAACATCATAATATTTGATTTGTTACGGTACTGTATAGTTATTCCTTCGAGTATGGTTATTCGTTATTCGTCTAGTAATTCAATATTCAAGACTCCCCCACATTTTATCAACACGTAGGGAAGATTATTTGAATGCTCTTTTTATATTCATAAATTGAATATCTGTGGAGATAAACAGCATCCCTGTAACATACCTGGAACGCCACCATGACAATGACTACGCCAAGTATGGGCAGGAGGAATGTGGCCAGATCCCAGAGTAGAGCCGAGCCCCAGAAAGTCAGGACCTCGACCCCAGAGACGAACTGAAGCAGTTTGGCCTTGCTCACTCTCTCCTTGATGGTGAAGAGGACGTAGAATGAGGTGGCGAAGGCGAAACCAAAGGCAATGTTGAAGGCGACTTGGAAGCCTAAGTTGTCTCCTTGCATCAGTGCTGAGAGCTGGCAGGAAATAAGATAATAATACGTGTAGGAGATCAGTGGCGGCTTGACAGATGAGGCAGGTGAAGATGGTTGTTAAGAATTATAATACCTTACACCTCACGGGGAAGGAGCGATGGCCCCCCTTGACATTTGATTTGATTGGATATTGCTGAACGTCTCATATTAATCTACTTTGGCTATTCGAGACGATGAGTGGTGATAGATGAGGATGAAGTATGAACAGAAGGGAGGAGGGGAAACCCGGTATCGGCACGTAGCGTACTCCTTTTGAAAAGTACCAAGGAGACCAGCGGCTTAACGTCCCATCCAAAAGGACGGTGTAACCTTGACAGTCCCTCCCTTGACTCTTAAAGGGCTACATTTTATCCTGTAATGAGTATAACAATGCTGCTGTGTGATGATAACATACCAAATTGAAATATACCGGTCCCTAAAGCCATTTACACGTTTTTGACAAAACTTCCTTTAAAAAATTCCCAGCGTGGCGGAGCTATGGGCTAACCTTGGTATGACCCAGAACAAACTGAACTTTGTTTTTGTGGTGAGATGCACAAATGAGGTGGCAAGGCGACACCAAAGGCAATGTTAGCCGACTGAGCCTAGTTGTTTCCCGCATCAGTGGATACGGCAGAACAGAAACGGTAGGCAAGTGGTCGGCTGCAATCAGGCAGGTAGATGTTGTTGATTCAAAACTTACCCCCGGGGCGATGCCCTTGACATTGATTGTTGGATATTGCTGACGCTCATATTAGTACTTTGGCTTCGAGACGATGATGGTTGAGATGAACTGAGTATAACAGGAGGTGGAAACGTATGCACTGCGTACTCCTTTTGAAAGTCCAGGGCGCGGCTACGTCCCATCCAAACGTGTAACTACATCTCCTTGACTCTTAAGGCACATTTTGATCCGTAATCATATAACAATGCTGCTGTGTGTGATAACTACAATTGAATAACCGTCCTAAGCCTTTACACGTTTTTGACAAACTTTTTAAACAATTCACGTGCGAGCTATTGGCTAACCTGTTTAGCTGTTGTTTTTGTGGGAGGAAATACTTTGCATTAATACATGTTTTTGTTGTTGATCTAGCTAGAACTATTGCAATTACCTATCCAAACGCGAGTTCAGTTTATGTTCATAGTAGAATTTAAGCAAATAAATCTTTAAGTTTGGCCGAAACTACGTAACCCCTTGGTCTTACCTTGCTAGTGTCTATGAACGGTAGTGGGTGGTTAACGATCTGTATCCCATACCCGTCGTCTCCCATCTTCTTCTTGAGCACAGAGTTGTAGACGAGGTTCATTGTGAGGGGGGCGGTGTGCAAGGGCTGGTTGTTGAACCAAGCGGTGACTTTTGTCCTGTTTCTCAGCAACCCCTGCTTGTCGAAGCTCGCCCCTACCAAGTAATGCTGACTCACTAGGCCAATGTTCGCTTCAGACTGGAGAACAACAAGACATTATAGCGGTCAGAGGCAGAAAACTCATTGTACAACCAAATTAGGGTAGATCGTCATTTCAAGACTGACATGTAAACTCTATACATCTTTCACCAATGAATTTCATCGGTTACGTTCGTGTTTTGACTTTTGAAGAGCATTTGCTTACCACTCCTTTTAACTTTCATTTTCATATATACATATAGCCCGAAAACGTATTTCCTTGCATCGAATTGTAGCTTTCGGACCGAGGAGTCTACAAAATAGTCTTAACTGTCTTATTTTGTCTTCTATCTCCACTTTTTATTGAGTTGAAACGGCCCCACTGGTCACTACGTATTTAACATTAGTTTACTGCAAAAACAAATTCAATTCTGCATAGATCCCTTACTCAATGCTTTTTAGACTTACAAAAAGTTTATAGCTGTTTGACTTAGTATATACTTATGTATAGAAACAATTATGTTGCGGAGACTGGGGCCTTTGTTATTATGGAGAACCAATGCGACATTACAACACTACAACAAAGGCGTTGGTTGAACCCACACATTTTCAATATCTTTTGCGCACAGACATTGGCTGAGCTGGGAGCCTATTTACACAACAGCGACAACTTTGTAAATACAACAACACATCACTGCTTGTCGATCAACAATGACAGTTAACGTACATATTTAATAATAGAACTCCAGAGCTAGCATTTACTTCAGTGGCACGCAAATATGTCAAGAGACGCACTATTCTGCGCTCCGAATTCAGGATTAGTAGCCTAAATAGGCCCCCTAGTCCGTCTCCAGCTGGCCGTAGATTGAATTCAAGAACTTGGGTCCGTAATATACTTACATTTCAGAGATTATATCAAGCATACCTTGTAGTATCCAGGTTACTATTACTGGTACTAACAATGAATTCCACACCGAGTTTCGGATGTCTACGTAGATATGTTTAAAATGTAACCAAGGCCATTTCCACCCACCTCTGCCAATATAAACTGTGTCATGTCGTCTCCGAGAGGTCGTTCAATGAGTCCCGTGCTGTACGTACTCTTGTACTTGTCGTACAACCCCATAGTAGAACTGTCAGTACTCAGGGGTACAATTGTAGTGTAATATTCATCGTATGCCTGCAACGATACATAGAGTTGATTTGGTCAATTGGAATAAAAACATCAACATCCAAACACGACATAAATGTATTAATTATTATTATAATCGATATAAATAAAATACTCGTCTTACGTCTAAAGTGATGTCCCGCCTGGGCAGGTCCTTGTATCCCTGAAAAGTGGCCGTGATGATGAATGTCATGATGAGGAAGAAAACTGGCAGGAACACCTGGATGAGAGTCAGGATCCAGGACCGCTTGGTGTAGATGACCTTCTTCATAAACATGGCGTACAGCTGGTTCTTGGAGAGTGCAAAGCCCGTCAGAAGTCGGGATATGGAACCGGAACTCGTGCTCTCCACATCCACTGGAAATAAATAAATTATATCCCTGACTGGTGATTGAAATTAAAACAGTCTAACCAATGTAGGAGAGAGTAAAGCCTGTTACACTAACAGAGTAGCTACGACCGATACGATATGGTTTGATAAACAGATGATCTTTAACAATGATACAAATTCAAATTTTGCACAATAAGATGAGCTGCTGAGCCTCACTAGCAAATACTGATAAGCTGAAGCCCGAGAAAATGGTGACTCGTCACCCCCCAACCAGACGCATTTTGGAATAGGGGTCTGATATTGTAACAAGGTAGTCAAATAAAATGTTATCTTTAAAATATATTATCTATCTATTATCTATCGACTATTATATAATATAAAAAATATAATTTTCACTTTATCACATTACAAGTGATGGTATTGAGTCCAAGAATGAATTGGTGATAACTAATTGAGTATTGCCACTTTTTTGTGAATAAAATGGTATTGCACACACCATTTACTGATTATTAATGACTTAGTTTAACAACAATGAATGAAGGATTATACCCCTAGCACAACTAGTTAAGATTGCTCACACTGAGAAGTCGACGAGTGGTCTCCGCCGGAACTCACGAACTTCTTCAGTGGTTCTTCAAAATAGGCTTTATTGTTTCCGTCAAGCTCTGCTCCACCATTTTCTTTGCCTTCGTTGTCTTTGCCAGCCCTAAGAAAGAAAAAAAATGATCATGACTGTATTCATTATTCTTTAAATCTGTGATCAGAATTTTCAGCATTGTACCAACCGCATTCAATAATGGATTGTGTGTGTATAAGAATTGACCACCTTGATAAAGGAACATTGCAAATGGATCACATTAGTAGTTCCAAAACTAAAATTAAAATTAATTGTTATTAATTGTTGTTGAAAATTGTTATTAAGTTAATTGTTTGAAGAGTTTTTGATAAGGTGACTTGTTGTGTCAATAATCACAAGAGGAGTGGAGACTAAAAAGAGCATAAATGTGAAATATGAATCTTAAAGTTATTATACTAACACTCTTCATAGTGTGGTTGTTCACGCAAAAACAAGATACAATCTGTGATAACGCTTTTGCCTAAAATTTTGACAAATTCTACAGCTAACTGCACACACCCCGGTATCTTAATTTTTAATGATATTTTCCCTTTCTGATTGAACCTTTGCAGGCTTTAAATGATAAGTACTGATTCCTTGGTGTATTTCATCCAAGCTACACGGTTATATCTTATTTCCGTTCTTGTCACATCTGATTTACCAAAATTTCCCCAGAAGTAATCAATTGCCAATTTGCTGACATTGCTGAAAATAAAAAAAAAGACACTGTCCAGTATGTATGATTGGTATGGGCAGTGGAGAAAAGGTCCATAAGCCACAAAAATATGCAAACTTGTTTAGCCAGACGAGAGTTGTGTAACTGCTATAAAATCTTACTCTTAATTGAAGGACGATCTATTGTTTGAAGTGCTTGTGCAGCCAAATCTGATGTCAAATGCTCACCTGAATTAAATCCGTACCCGGGCAACTCCCAAAACCTTAGATCACCCGAAATTTCCACTTATAGAACCTCGTTTGCCCTAAATACCCAATATTAATCATGTGTCCCTCAATTACTTACAGCTGCCTGAGGTAGGGAGGCGCCACTAAATCCAACAAACATCGCATTCAAATTGTGCCAAATCGATTCTACGCATAATCAACACTTTATATTATATTGATCATCTTCATCGTGATTTGCCGTTCTCCATGGTAAAGATGCACCTAACTAATCTTTCAAGCTATTTCTACAAATCCATAGCATCAAACAACTGCCCTTAATTCCACACCACCATCATTTTCCCCCCTCTTTAGTATTGTATAAGAAACCGTTTTATACCAGTTGTTGCATATACGCCAAGTTGACCCATCAAAGACTTTTAATTTACCATCTGTTACCATAGAAGGGTGGCTAACAAGAGGGGGGGTGGCTATATTCGTTGCCGAAATACCATTCGTAGCTATTAACCGTGTACCTAGATCCATCTTGTAATGGATCAGTCCGTCCTATTTTATGCTGCAGAAGGTAATCACATCATGTTTGTATAACTGCCGAATTAAAGATTAGACCAAATCAAAAATCTCCTCACTCAGTCCTAAGTCTGCCTCATATGGCATAAAAGCATGCGATCTTTTTTACTCATCTTCAAACTGCTAAACGCGGGA
Organism: Sweltsa coloradensis; assembly: GCA_024449915.1. Lineage (NCBI taxonomy): Eukaryota > Metazoa > Arthropoda > Insecta > Plecoptera > Chloroperlidae > Sweltsa > Sweltsa coloradensis. Next base: position 521,154 of record JAMZAV010000306.1, read on the forward strand.
AATATAACTGTAACTACTATCATAAATCAAGCATAAATTCAAGCTTCATTCATTGCATTCAACCTGTAGATAGCTAAAAGCGGAAGAAACTTACAAGTAATTTGAATTTAAAAGTACAGACAATTTGTTTTTGCACATATTGCTACTCACTTCATAAACACTTCCTCCATGGTCGTAAGAGAGACCCCATAGCTGAGGATATTGAGTCGTGTTTTGTTATCTTCGAGGTCTCCAAACATCTGCTCGAAGATTGGACTGAGATCATCTCGCAGTAGGTACGACAGCTCGGTGCCGATGTTCTGACTCACTTTCAACTCAGGAATGAACTTGCGCAGTAACTCCGTCGTACCGGCTACGTCACAAGTATCGCCCTTTACGAGCACTAGCCTGTAGCCCTCGCCTAGCAACAAAAGAAATAATACATCAGCATACAATGAAAAGCATGATATACTAGCTACAACAAAAGAATGCAGATTCTTTGTAGTGGTGGTGGTTGTATGAATGCCCAGTAAAAGGAATGTCGCCTTTGTGTATGAGAGAGAAATATATTTTTTTTACCAACACAAACAAACATTATTTGTGCATGATCACAAAGCTCCTCCATGCGCTAGATCCATGCTGATCTAGCATAAACGAAGTTGACAAAGTTGTTATGTTGGGGATTTCGAGCTATCTGCATTTTTTTGTTGGAACCACTGTAGTAAGGTATTCTTGCAATATTACAACACAATAGCCAAGTCGATTCCACAATACAATGTCCATATGTTGCCTACCGTATTTCTTCTTGAGATAGAAGGACGATCCCACGCACTTAAGGTCACCACCCGACATGATGGCGATTCTGTCGCCTAACAGGTCAGCCTCGTCCATGAAGTGAGTGGTCAGTAGCATCGTCCTTCCCTTCTTCTCCGCCTGCAGGAGATCCCAGAGGGCGCGTCGGGCGGTCGGGTCCATTCCAGAAGTGGGTTCGTCAAACATCACAACCTGGAGGAAGTATAGTTAGCAGGCTGAACTTTCTCATGGATAAACATATCCCTTCCAGCCAAACAGATATTTCTTTTACCATCTTTTGTATGTGTTTGTGTGTTTGCCAAAACACTGATTGTTAAAAACATATTAAATGTCCATCTACTGCATACCACCACATAATGTTGAGGACTAAATGCTCTTTGTGAAAGCTTTTCTACTATCATGGCTAGGCTCACTTTAACCTTACGCCACACCTTGTATGCTTAAACTGTAAAGCCAGCGGTTTAGCCGAGCTCGTTTAACGGGTTCCCACTCGAACACCGAAGTTAAGCAGAATCGGGGGTGGTCATGGGTAGAGTGGGTGACCGCTCTGCCCTGAAACTCACGTTAACCGCTGGTTAGAGCAGATGGAGAGTTCGAAAGCTAGTGTAACGGCTTCGTTCCCCTCGACGTCTGCTCGGCAGTCCGGGTTAGTGGAGGAACCTATATTACTGTCAAAGTAACACCGTCCTTTTGGATGGGACGTTAAGCCGTTGGTCCCCTTGGTACTTTTCGAAAGGAGCTGGCTACGTGTCGGCACCAGGTTTCCCCTCCTCCCTTCTGTTCATACTTCATCCTCATCTATCACCACTCATCGTCTCGATTAGCAAAAGTGCATAAATATGAGACGTTAAGCAATATCCAATCAATCAATCTATAAACTGTAAGTATGAAAACTTACCTTGGAGTTTCCGCAAAGTGCTACACAGGCGGCTAGCTTCCTCTGCATACCACCAGACAGCGTGGAGGCTTGTTTGTTCTCTTTTGGAAGAAGTTGCATCATTGTTATGTACTTCATGATCTCCTTTTCCAGCACTTCCCCATCCAAACCTTTCAGCTGAAACCAAGTTAGTGATTATTATCTGGCAGTACAAGCTCATTTGCAGTAGGCCTAGATTTCGATTTTACGCAATCTTCCCTCATTAGAAAATAACAGAGATTTACAAGTCGTGCTGCTATTTTTGTTTTGATATTGAAATGGAAGTCTTGCTTCATAGGTGAATACAATGTCAACATTAAACCTTAGTCTCGCTAAGCTCTATAACATATGCCTTATCTTATCTCTATATAGTACAGTGATTACACGAGGCACACCTTTGTTGTAATTATCCATAAAGGTGTGGTTCTTGCTCCATTGTACAAAATGTCAAAACCACTAACTTAGTATACGTTCTTGGATGGTCTTGCTGTTATGAGTGTAAACAATTGAAATACAACCAAATAAAAATCGCGTTGTGCTAGTCAATAGTCTGCTAACATTTTTTAGAGCCTTTCGGATCCACGATAGTCTATATCCAATTATGCCTTTCATAATCTTGTGCCCATTGACCCTCTTCTTTTATTTCAGAGAAACGTTTTCTTGTCAAAAAACATTCTTGTCTTTGTCTTATGTGAAGAGGTTTTGATAACGACGAAACCAACATCAAGTTCTTCTTAAACACCAAAGAGACAAAAGGCGGCTTTAATAAATATTTATTAAATTAGCTTTAGTCATCTTTAGCAGTTGAGTATTTACTAAACGTATCTCATTTCTACAAACCTTTCCCAAAGAAGTAAAGATGCTCCCTGACCGTCAGTTCTTCAAACAAGACATTGTGCTGAGGACACAAACCCAGGCTCTCTCTAACTTTGCCCATCTGGGTTCTGACGTCATATCCGCTGACTATAGCTGTGCCCGAGGTCGGAGTTATCATTCCTGTCAGCATTGACATTGTGGTCGTCTTTCCTGCCCCATTGTGTCCTGAAATAAAGTTTGGAAGTGTGACTTGTTTTATATTTGCAAACAAATAAGACAGAGAGAGTGCTTTATTAATAAGATTTCATTCTTAGGGTGGTATTCATTCTTAGGGTATCATCATTTCCATAGTAGGGTATTCCTACATCTCTAAACACACACACCTTACAAAGCTTCTTTAACTTTTGAGTAAAAGTTCAAGTGATATAGAGGATTAAATCCCAATCCACATCAGCACACTACCCTTTGAATACGTGTAAAGAAGCTTCACAGGATTGAGGTTGTTTACAATTCTACCACTCATGTATTGTGGCAATCAACAGGCGTAAATAGAATTTCTTCATGATAGACTCACCCAGCAAGACGGTGATCTGTCCCTCGTACATGTTGAGGTTGAGATCGTTGACTGCCGTCTTCTTGTTGTAGACCTTCTTGAGATGTCTGATCTGAACCCCGGCCGGAAGATGGGTCGGCTCCGGCTCATGAACCTCACAACCATCCTCCTTGTCATTGGTGGTCATCATGTCCTGGACACTATTGTCGTATTTCTCTCCGAGCCAGTATGATCTCTAGATATCAACATATCAACAATAATAATTAAGAACAGGTTAAGATACATAGCAGTCGCTTAGCAAGGGAAAAGGGCTGTTTTGAAGTTAGTTGCGTTCTAATTCCTGCTGCCATAAATTATTGAATGTGAATTGAACTTCTGGTAATCGCTAACAATGGACAAATTAATGTAAGAGAGTCCCTCATCATAGCAATTTTCATAATATTTCGTATGGATCTGGCAGAATGTTGACTGAAAATATCTTAATGTCCTCAGACCCACCGTCTCCTGTGAGCGACACACGCGTGTAGATAGTATAATAAACCGGTCGGGGTTTTGCTCAGACCACGTTCCTATGAGCGACACACGCGGTGTAGTATAGTAAATAATAAACCCCGGGTCCGAGGAGGTTAAGCTCATTTTAATTTTATTTTTCAATGTGTTCCATCATTCAACTAGATACTTTTCAATCAGAATTTCACAATCGAACACAAAATGGCCAGACCAGTTGTTGCACCAAACATCAAATCTGTACATCCACCTCTGGATACATTCAAGAGAACCCACCGTTAGAAAGAAGTTCCAGGGTTCCGGCACCCCAAAGTCCCCTGGGAACACCGCCTCCACGTAGATCGTGATGCACATGTATATGGCCGAGTCTGCCAACAACATCAGCATCACGTGACCGAGGTAGAAGTCGTCGTCGGGTGATGCCGCGCTCCAGATGTTGCTCCATTGAGCGCCGTTCCCTGTACCCTCGTGCATCAGGATTAACTGAAGGAGGAGAATTATGCGTCATTAATGGCAAATTTGAGATCTCGTCTCGGGCGCTTTAAAGTTTAACTTAAAACCTTCACGTGGATTCTATTTGTTAGTATTTGAGTATTTGCCTGAGACGTTTGTCTCATGGACTTATCCAAATAGGTCAAATGCCGTTTTCTTGTTAATTTATGTGCATCTTTGTTACCTTTTCATTCCTTACTGTAGCTCAAAATGCTTAAATTGGGTAAGACGCCCCAGATATTAAATAACCCAACAAACTCAACCGGATCGGCACAAGTGGTATTCATACCTGAAAGCCATATGCCATAGCGGTGTTCCCCAACAGACATGATGCAATCTTAGTGCTCGAATCGATCTCCGCATACTTTGATTGCATGAACGTGTACGGAATGTATGACACGAACCACATCAGTCCAGCGATCGTGGATGCCGTGTTTGCTGCGTCGTGGAACATAAGAAATTATTAGCTAATTTACTGCTACTCCATCGACCATAAGTAAATAAATTAGTCTGTTTGTATATACTCCACTTAGCCCTTTGATTTACTTCTGGTCAAGGGTGTACAATGGATTATTACTAAAAATGGACGCATACAACCACTTTAACTGACTTTGTTATGGTAGGAAGGATTCGATGGCTATTTACTGGGTATGAAACTTTAGATTATAAATTCCTGATGCTAGATGTCCTCCGGCATTTCCCTCCCCCGCCATCCTGCTGTATCTACCATAGATTACCGACGAGCAAAAAAAGTAATAGTTTTACTTGTTCACGTGCCCCTTTCATGCATTAACCCTAAATTTTCTAGGTTTAAATCATATACTTTTACACAGTATCATCCAGTTATGCTCAATTTCATCACAAATCAACAATCATTGTGACTGAATGAATGAAATGATGAAATGAAATGAGATGAGTGAGTGATGAGATGAGAGGAGATAAAATGAAATGAATATAAAATTCTTACCTTTCGAGAAGAAAACGGAGATGGCAAAGCAGAATGTGATTGTGTTGACCATGTACAGCATCATAAAGACAAACACAAGGGTCCCATCTGAGAGCAAGAACACGGCTGAGCTGAAATCGCCTTGGGCAGGAAACCAGTGGATCTTGAGCAGCAATACGATGAAGATGACCGATATCGTGAGGAACGCCAGGCACTTCAGGAACCACGCTAACCAGTGCAACCAGTTGGGCAAACCCATTATCTTCATCGCTTCCTAAGGAACCGAGAAATTTATGTTTATGATAAAAGACACATTTGTTGCTTCCTTTGGAGCCGCCCATCTGTGCTCAGGGTGTAAAAAAGCTAACTCTGCAAGTCAGAGGATGCTACGAAATTTAAATGTATGATTTTGGAGTGATTTACAAATCCTGATTAAATTTGGTCAAATTCTTGTAGATAATACCCTGAACACAATCTGCTTTGTAAGTTAAATATTTAATTCATAAGAATGGTAAGGGACTCACAGCATGTAAGACCAAAGATAAATGGCCTCTGATACCTTAAAAACTTAAGATTTTGTTTTCTTTAAATCTTCATTTTTGGGAAAAATTAAAAGGATTCGTGATGTTTTGAGGAAGTAAGGAGATGGGTTGTAAAGTTGCGGGTCATTTGGTGAAATGACTGACCTTGAGTTGCCGCTCCTTCTCAGTAGTGATTATCTTGACGGTGGTGGTGCATGTGTAGACGAAGCTCAGCATCACGATCAAGGCCACGAAGGACTGCAAGGCCAGGAGGATCGGGTCGCTCATGTAGGGTGGGTAGGGAAACCGTCTCATCTTCAGTACTGGGACTTCGACGTTTTCGGCGCCGTTCAGAGATTCAATAAGACTCGTAGATATCGCTTGTTGCAGGGTGAGGAATCCTTCTACTAGGTAACCTGTGGATGAACAAGGGGCCTTCGTACCATTACTTTGAAAGCAAGTGCTGAAACTTTCTCTTTTATATACAGGCCGCGTAATTTTTTATAAATGTTTGTTTTCAATGAAAGCTTCCTTTTAATTACCATTAATGGCGATTCAACATGAACAAGTCAGTAGAGGGCCAGAGATGCCAACAAATATTAAGAAATTAAATTACTCTCGACCCTTAGTTTGCGTTTTGCTCATAGCGTTTAGTTGCGTAATATGACTAAAAATGCTAACATACTTTACTCATATAAAATAAATTCCTTCTCGGTCTGCCATTGAATGAAGGTAATTACCAGGAGATGTGCCACCAATGGTCGAGTTCTTGCGTCGCGGTCCCGGTAATTGGAAGAGAGGGAATAGGAAATTAGTAGACCAGCTGTTTAGATGGGAAGGGCTGTCTGTCATGTTGAACGACCCGGCTGTAGCCGCGCTAATACGAGACTCTCCCGGGAAGCGGAACGTCATTGACAGATGCTTGGGCAGCACCGCAGTGTCGCTCAAGATGGCCTTCTCGTCTCCGAAGTAGACCCCGGCCAGTGTGGTCTTCATTCTGACCGACTGAAGAGGCGATATCAGGTATTCGTTGAGATCTTTCTCGGAGGCAAAACCCCTCTCTGGAAAGCATTACATAACAGCTGTTGTATTGACGTTTACGTGATAGACTTTGCTTCTTTAAATCCAACGTTCTCTTGGTTTGACACCACTGTAAAATACCGTACCTTGCATCATCATCTTGTCCGCAGTTTCTGCCATGATTGTCTGCAGTCGTGGACTGCCAATCGGCGTCCATGCTATTGTCCATCTGAAAGCAAACACGTGCATTAGTTGGCGAGATAATAAGGATTTTTATTTGGTGCATATAATGCATACGCTCATGGTCATCAAACTTTAAATCACAACATTCTCGTTGTTTAAGATGTTTGATTACGGCTGTAGTTTACTTCCCGAAGCTAGAAGTGAGCAGCTATGGATGTTCCTTGCTTGGTTGCTCTACTTGGTTAGAGCCAACCAACTTGTGCATGTCCTTCACCCCACGTTTACTATGCATTTCTTTATTGTATTATACTAAAATTTACCCGCCAAGGGTGCAATGCATGCCCCTTTTCAGGTGTCTAACTAGGTAAATTGGAATTAGGACAATTGTAAAGGATGTCTTTGGGGCTGTTTTAGAGGACTCAATCTATTTAATTCACATTAACGACCGAGAAAAATCTCGGAATAAAACTTCAATTAAGGATTGCCGGTCTCGTCGGGACTTGAACCCGGGACCATGCTAATCGAAGTCGGGCGCTTAACGCTCGAGCCAACACTGTCGGCGACAAGAGTGAACAACAAGAGTGAACAAATAATGCAGATCCAGTGTTAGAAGTGTTTTAACACCAGCTCATTCTTTTGACTATACTGAGTATTTGTGCATAAGGTATAAATTAATGAAACAGGAACATGCTTTTGGATCAGCAAACTGATTGCTTTTCTAAACAATTATTGTAATTGCAGACGGAACAATCAAAGAGCTCACTTTTCTAATATAGGTTTCAGGTCGGGAATATTAGGAATGGTGGCTCCAAACTCCTGGTAGGTCGTCGCGTCTGGGAACGTCTCTGGTTTGACCAGACTCCTGATGAGCACGACCAGGACAGAGAGGATTATGGGGACGAGGATCTCGACGAACGTCTGGACCACATGACGCTTCTGGAGGGTCCAGTTCTTCCAGAGAAGCAAGCCGAACTTGGTCCAACCACGAGCCATGGTCGAGTCGGACCTGGAACAGAAACAGGATATGACTTAGCATCGGGGATAAACATCGGACAGTAAAATATTGATGAGGTTCAAATTCCTCTCGGATTCGGGTAACTTGAACCAAAAAATGTTTAAATGGAGGAACTTCGTAAAGCCCATCTAGCATCACTATTCATTCTTCTACAACAATTAAACAAATTATATCGAACTAAAAGGCAAACGAAGTCACAGGTTGTCCGTAAGACAACACACTAACAAGTTGTTCATTTGTGTAAAAGAAAACGTTGTGGCAATGGTTACTACCTAACAGCTCAATTTGCGAGTCACAAATTTGAAATTTCAGGCATAGTTTCTTTTGCCACAACGTTTTCCACTCCGCATGCCACTATCTAGGTATAACTATTACGCAAAGGGTAGTTGTGAACAAAGTGCTTTATGGCTTTTTTTTTAGAATTTCCTAGCATTCGCCTTAACGACGGAAGAAAACTTTGGAATATTAGTTGGAATTGTTAGTAGCGGGTATCAAACCTTTACGTCCAATAAATCAAGAGTTTCACGCGTTGCGCTTGAGCTACCTATTTCGGAATGTGAAAGAAGGAATCACAACACAGCTGATTACATAACAATGATTTGATATGGCAGCTCTCTTATCGTGTATTATCTGCTATCGAGACGTCTTCTGAACAATAAAGAGAACCCACTGACGATCGTGCAATTATCTCTTCCTGTTGTGAAAGTAGCACACGACGCAATCACATTTTGCTTCAGGTTAAGAAAAATAAATGGTTACATGTTGTATGAATAAATGGCACCTTTATAAGATTTCACTGTAATTTAATAATTATTATTCCAAAAGAGAACATTTTTTATGACCTTGACGACACAAAATTTTAAAATTGTAATTTTCCCTCCCTATTTGGGTACATTTGTGATACTCCCGTACCCGTGCTTTTGTAACACAGTGGTAACACAATTTCAATTTAGGTGTTATTGAAGGGTTGACTTCATCATCATAATCCACCGCCGTCAGTTCCCGCTTCTGGCATAGGGTCAGCTTGGGTTTTGCTACCAAATTTCTCCACTTCTCTTCTTTCTATCCTCCCACAATCGTATCTCTTGCACATCTTCCCAGCTCTTTCCTCTTGCCTCTGTCTTCTGATATGGTGTCCTTCCATATCTTCCTTAAGGGGAATCCCTAGACCCAAATATGATTTCTTAAGAATGCAGTAAAGACGTCTGAAAAGTAAGTAGAATGTAAGAGGGGCTTAATAAATGAGCGGATTATTTTTTTGACGGGACATAAACTCAGAATCAACAATTGTATTCAAATTACTGGAATCAGTTGCTCAAGTTCAAAATTGAATTTTTAGCAGCGGTTTTTTGTATATTATCTCTACACTCCTTTATCTACAACCTAAATAAAAGGATTTTTGGATTTATATGGTTTGTTGCGTTGCACAATTTTTTCGCCTGCCGGTACAATTTCAAATTTTGTACCGTTTAACGGAAAAAAATCGTGTAACGCCAAAAACCATATAAAACCAATAATACTTATATTTAGGTTGTAGATAAAGGAGTGTAGAAAGTATATACAAAAAACCGCTGCTAAAAATTCAATTTTGAACTTGAGTAACTGATTCCAGTAATTTGAATACAATTGTTGATTCTGAGGTTATGTCTCGTCAAAAAAATTTCAAAAAAATTATCCGCTCTTTTATTAAGCCCCTCTTACATTCTACTTACTTTTCAGACGTCTTTACTGCATTCTTTAGAAATCATATTTGGGTCTTGGGATTCCCCTTAACATCTCCCGTCTTCTTCTTCCTTCTTTAAGTGTTCACTTATTGAAATATATTGGGTGCTATTTTCAATATTAAGTAAAAGTTTGAATTTAAATAAAAATGCGAATAGTTCTAGATAAGAGAAACGATAACGTGAAATAAATAACATATTGACTGACAAGATAGCAAACTTGGATGAAGGTCGTTGTAATAAGTAGAAGCATTTCTTTCGCTGTACTTGCTCTTCCACCGGCATTCTATAAGTGTGAGAATTACGGTTGGATGGTGAAAAACGTATGTTTTCGATCGACTGCCTGCTGTGGATTCCATCAATAACTAATTAATTATTTCTAACCATGGTTATTGTTCGTATGTTTGTGTTTATTTCCATCAATAACTGTTTTGCCCGCCGCACATGGAAAATTTTCTGGCGATGCCCATGCCTCGAACATTCCCCGTTATCCTACGCTCATGCAGGATGGATCTCATCTGTGTAACACGCGGGGGTATGTGAGTTATCCCACCTTACCTGGGTTGTGGTGTATTGTATGTCATATATCACTCCTTGTTCCCACCTTCTAAGTTAGCGATAGGGCTTAAACGCCCAATATCAATCAAATCAATCAAAATAATATCAATCCAGTTGAAGCTTGTACTAGGGTTGCAAGATGTATAAATTCTAAAAAATAAAGTCGAAACGGTGGGGTGGGGGGATGGGAGTACTTTGCTTATTTTTTGTCTTTAAATCAATTTACTTTTCCTACCTTAATTAATATAATTATACATTCAGTAATTGCTTTGTTGTCGTAGACCTGCTAATGGATAATGGTGCAATCATTAGTAAATACAAAAATAGCCCGGTCGCCTTAATTGAAGATAAACACATTTTATTGTTTTTAAGTTGTAGATTTGTTTATAAAACAATACATTTGTATATCATTGTAATTATTTTATTATTAGTAGGAATATTAATTTTAAAATAGAAACGGGTCACCATTGTGCCGATACGAAACCAATCGAAACTCAGAACACAACACCTAAAATCGGGACGGTTCCGATTTTATCGAAACGTTTGGCAACCTTAGCATGTACCCCTTTTGTCAATATGTGAGTTGATCCCAACTTTAGTTTATCTTGCTTAAAATCTTTGGCATTCTTTTTTGACTTCCATTTCTTGGTGTTCAAAATCAGAATAAATAATTATATATTGCATTTTTGTTAAGCATGGTTAACTTTAGATTAGCCAACACATTTCACGTATATTTCTAGACTCGTTACTATTCTATGATCTGAGTGTGATACCAACTTAATCTCATCTCGCTATAACCCTTGTCTCATTAACACTTCCCGCTGTACATTGCTTGCTAAAGTTGGTAATGGCGCAAATTGCAATAGGGAAGACTCACAAAAATTTTTTATTATTCTACTATATTCAAGGCCAGTTTCTGATTACATAAATATAAAATGTTTGTTATTTAAAAAATATTTTTAGTCATAAAAGTGAGCCTAAAGTTTTAGCGTAATAATGGCGGGAAAAACAGGGCATTACGTCATAACTCTACCATGACCCTACAACCAATCACAGTGTGCTCATTGAAAAAACAGCATTTTTGATGATTATCTTACTTCTAGAAGCACTTTTGGAATAAAATTTGTTTGTTGAATGATTAAGAAATACTAATAAACAATAATTTGTATAACAAGATAATATTTGCACATTTTTGTATACATTTTTACCGATTAATGGTTTTATGATGACATTTATAAAGAAAATGTCAACAATGGACCTTTGTTTTAACACGAGCTATAGTGAACGGCCGAGCGGCGAATTTTGCTTCGTGATCTAGAAGACCGTGGTCAATTTCATTCATAATCAATAATGTCTTTAGGGTTATGACGTCACACGTCTTTTCACAATAAAAGCGCGGGAGAGAGTAAACGTAAAACTTTGTACCTCTGTGGAATATAAAGTATTTACTTTGGGTTGTTATTAACTACGGCGATGGTGTTTTTAAGTGAATATCTACTGATTCTTTACACCAGCGCTAATATCTAAAACTGGTGAGCCTTCCCTATTGCAGAACCATCACTAACAACTGTTGTCCTTGTTAGATTGACAACACTCTACGTGTTCAATATTATGCACAGCATATTGAAATCTAGTGTCAACACTCAACAAGTATGGACTTTTAAAACAAATGTCAACGTACTTGGTCAGAATCTGCAGCTAAGCGACCTTATCATCAGTCTGTAGTGGCGACTGAAACCGCCGATAAGCGAGTGTTGTTTGTCAGCCAGGTAAACGATCAATTCCATCGGTTCGGTTCTAGGTCACATGATTTATTAAACAGCAATCTGATCGCTAAACAGGTGGACGAGTTCTTTATAAATAATAACATCTACTTCATTCTTGATAATAACGACTCTTAAATTACCTCAATCATCCAGAATTTACTATGTATTTCACGATTTGGTTAGTTGGGAAACACTTCCGTTGGTGTATTTTGTAATTTGCATTTTTTTCCTTGATTGTATTGAAGAAAACTTTCCTTAGAATTATATGAAGTTGTATTGCCGTCCGCGGTGGCACATTAGGGCGCTTTGCTCTACGAGGACGTGGGTTCGAATCCCACATAAGGCATGTTTTTTTTGTAATCGCCCTTCATCGTCATATATCCCCACTTATCGTCTCGAATAGATTTAGATGCATTAATAGAGACGTGAAGGAATAAAAATCACCATCGCTGTATTTTTTTCCGATGGTGTTGATCGTGAGAACGTAGCATCGAATAAAATATGTTTAATCTCACTCGTTTCTTCATTGACGCATCATTTATCAGTTCATCATGACAATCATCACATAAATCATGTTGAACCTCACTCGTTTAGTTATTGAGGCAACATGCTCTCTGAATGTGTCTACCGCGTAGGCCTACGTTATACAACAAGATGTGACAAAGTTCAATGATAACTGATAACAAAGCTTTGCACTCAGACCTAGATTACTCAGGTTTAGGTAATTCACATTTTATTAATAAATTTTAATTGTCAATTATCCTTTTTGGATGAGCGAAGCGAAGACTTCAATTTCACTGACCCCCAAAAAATTTAGCTCGGGTGTTTTTTTTTTTGTTTTTTTTTTTGTTTGTTTTTCTGTCTGTTTGTTAACTCTCTACCAGGCAAACGGCATATCCGATCTTGATGAAAATTTGACAGGACCTTCGAAATCTCTGAACTTAGAGGTGTATTGTTTTTGGGTACAATCGAAGAAATATTTCTCATGAATGTCGTACTTTTACGATTTTTTTCGATTTTTAGTGCGATATTTTCGTGACATTTGGGCCAATTCTGACCAAACGGGTGGGGCTACAACGTTCATATTATACATGGACATTAAGGTTATGGTAATGTAGTACCCTTTGAAAGAAAAAGTTGAAAAAGTTAGCCAGAATCCATAGAAATAAAGCTTTTAATATAAGATTTTTAATTTTTTGTGCGATATTTTCGTGCCATTTGGGCCAATTCTGACCAAACGGGTGGGGCTACAACGTTCATATTATACATGGACATTAAGGTTTTAGTGATGTAGTACCTTTTGAAAGAAAAAGTTGAAAAAGTTAGCCAGAATCCATAGAAATAAAGCTTTTAATATAAGTTTTTTCGGTAAATAATACCAATTGACAGGTAACAAAGAAACTTGACAACAATCACCTTCAATGCGTATCAGGCAGCAAAACAAAGCACTTGCATAAATAAAGATATCTCACGCAAACTAAACATTTTAAAAAGCTCATCCATCAACGCGGCGGGACTTGAGCGTTTTCCTAGTATTAGCAATGCTAATGTTGGAATTAATTCTTTACGCAACACCTGCCATCATGCAAATATCAAACCCCATTTACATCTCACCCAAGTCACACCTTTGTTGTGGTTTATTAACCTTACATTTCGGGAGAATGCTCCAAAGCTTAAAGCGAGCACTGGTCCTCCCTATAACGTTCTGAAATACCACATGGATTCCGTTCTCTGTCCTCAAGTAGCTTGTGACTGGGGAAATGTCCATCGCGTTCCCCGTTTGTGTCAAATTTACACTTTCACAAATCGATTTATCATTATAAATTGTGTTTGTGCAAAATTACAGAGTCGACACGCAGAAAAAAGTGAGATGTTTAAAGTAAAGGTTGAAAAAGCCATAGAAATAATAACAAATGATTATCCTTGTCCTCCTAGAAATAGAAGGTTTAGTTTTAAAGCTACCTGCCTGAAACGTTGTGTTATCTGCAGGTCGATTCTGTAAGATATGCGTTAAATCTGATATTAGCGCCTTCACACGTGGTAGTGTAACGACCACATTTAACGCTGACCTTAGAGATTTGAGCTGATTTGAGTTTATACGTTCTGAGTATGCTCGTAGTTACGCGACGCAAAGTAAACCGTATAGGCTGTTTGCGCTTTGTTTTTTAAACAAATAGTGAAGTAATAACCAGTTTCAACGATAATAATGTATTCACGTATTTACATTGTCCAACATACCTGAAAAAGCTTCACAGATTTACCATTTCCTATACCCATCAAGGTTTAGAACCCTGGCGATGACATGCCTGACAACTGGACTCGAACCCATCGTGCTTCCTTCCAGCTTGGTTTCAAACTGACAGTTGCCCGGGTTCGAACCCAGCGTGTGGGCGAGCACGCGCGGGTAGTCACAGTCTGGCCACGCTTCGCGCATGCGTGGATGTGAGTGATGCAATGTTGGCGATAACGAGCGCGTCACACACAGTGACTTGTAGAATGTGAGACATCACGCGCCGAATACTCGATTGATTTGCGTGGTTATTAATGAGAGATATCCATGTGAGAATCACATAACCTTCTATCTATCTACACGTAACTAATGGCGTATTTGATTTGCATGCACTCAAGTGCGAATTCCAGTAGTGCAATTATGGCAATCGTCCAGTGCAAGGCAATGTCCAGTGGCGTAGGAACTATTTTTTTAGTGGGGGGGTCACACTTAAATTTACTATCAGGTCGGGTGGGCAAACCGGGGCCTGGGGCGAACCCCCAGCCGCCGGAGGCTCTTTCGCCGTAGGCGAGATTTTTTTTAAAGGTGCCCTTAATAGGGGACCTAAAACACGTTTTCAGGCGAATTTTAATTATGAATAAGGGTTACATTTTGAAGCCAATATTGCATTGAAGATTGATTACCTGACTGAAATCGGTCGACAGTCTGCTTGGGAGTGAAAACACTGCACACAAAATATAATGAATATTAGTCTAAAATCAGATGGCTAGTCTAGTCTCGCAAATCACGTCTCTTACGTACTGAATCTTTCTAAAAAATGTTAACAAAAACCTTCCTTTTTGTTTGCAAGTCCGACTGTAGTAAAAATCCTAAAAATCACCTAACAAGCTATTATAGGTAGCAAATGACACCCATACCTGGCTTGACCCCCCCACTGGGGGGGGTCAAGCCAAGAAGTGGGGGGGAGTTTTCCCCCCATCCCCCCCCGTTCCTACGCCCCTGGCAATGTCCACTGTTCGCTCGAGCGCTAAGCGCGAGACTGATTCGGGAGGTCCCGGGTTCGAATACCGTCGAGACCGGCAATCCTGACTGAAGGATTTTGTACGTGGGTTTCCTCAGTCGTTGATTTGAATTCAAGAGATCGAGCCCTCGGACATCCCTTTACAGTTTTTCTATCCGCAACATATCTAGTTCACCTGAAGAGGGGCATACATTGCACCCTGTAACAGACATAATTCTCTCGGTAAAACTTAGTAAACTGTAATGTAATGTAACCATATACTCGTGACGTGATATTCGAGAGACAAGTCGCCTGTGGTTGGATCTGTCTAGCATGCGCCTGTGAGTGGTTTTCTTTCTCGATTCCCAACTCTACGTCATTCGTGTTATATCACAACACAGATATCGCTCATTGCGGCGCAGTCACCACGCCGGATAACGCGTCATGAATGAAATCAGCCATATCAAGCGCAGGATATTCAAATAAGGGGCGTTCTAAAAACGCACATTCTGTGTTTGTTGTCTTTCCTCATACCAACCGTAAAATTGTACAAGTATATACAACATAAAATAAATCTTCATCTACTTTCCTTCCATCGCACTCGGCAAACGTTATAAACAGTAGAAGTAGGTAGGGTAGACGAACACTAGACGTCGAGATGCAAAGCCAGACAAAAATGATTGATTTCGTGATATTTTTTAATTATGTACACATCGTTTTGAAAATAAGTTGCAAACCCAGCCACGCATAGTGGCATAAACCGTGAACCATTCTGTTTGGAGATGGCTAACATTGCATGCATCTCGATGCCTCTAAACAGAAAAAATGTATATATAAATTGTGTATTTATCTGGTTCCGGGAATCTTTTTAGTAACTCGTGAGAAAATAGTCGATCGACAGTGACAACAACTAGTTGAATGAACCCCATGAATTTTTCCATTTACAAAGTTATGACTTTCAAAAGCCATGTAATTTGTAGTTTTGGTTAGTAAGTATAGGCACGTCCTAGTCTTTTTTTTTCTCGATTTGGTTGATCGGGAAACACTCCCGTAGGTGTAAATGTTATTAAATTACAATAACGTCCTAGTCTGTTGATCGGCCTCTTTTTACATATTTCGTCACATATTGATAAAAACAATATCACGTTGTTAGCTGCAATAATACCATGTATGGAATTGTTAGATGGATCGATATGATGAATGATTGTTCTCTAATTAAGTTCAAGGTGATTTTAATTTTAAAAACTACTTATAACGTGTTTTTCGTGTAATATATAATATTCAGATTATGTTTAGAATATTTCAAGGCTAGATGGAATAAAAATCCCTACTGGCCTAAATCTCGCCATGGTTGTCTTATTAGCCAGCGGTTTAGCCTGTTTAAGTTAAGCAGAATCGGTCGTAGTCATGGATAGAGTGGGTGACCACTCTGTACTGAAACTCACGTATACTGCTGGTTAGAGCAGATGGAGGGTTCGAGAGCTAGTGTAACGGCTTCGTTCTCTACGACGTCTGCTCGGCAGTCCGGGTTAGTAGAGGAACCGATATGACTGTCAAAGTTGCACCGTCCTTTCGGATGGGACGTTAAGCCGTTGGTCCCCTTGGTACTTTTCGAAAGGAGTAGGCTACGTGCCAGTACCGGGTTTCCCCTCCTCCCTTCTGTTCATACTTCATCCTCATTTATCACCACTCATCGTCTCGATTAGCCAAAGTGCATAAATATGAGACGTTAAGCAATATCCAATCAATCAATCAATCAATCAATCATGGTTGTCCTAAATTTCAATCTCTCTTTGCATGTGACATATTCATCCATTGTAGTCAGTTCATCAGTGGAGTAAATTAACATATCTGAAATTAGAGCACAGAGTGAAATTAACATGATTGACTCTTTTACTAATTCGTGTGCGAGGATTTCAGCTTGGTGCCATCGATTTTCTAATTCCTCGTATACCCGAATTCATAAATGTGCCAATTTTCAAGTAAGTTTCACACTCTGCACTGATTTTGTCATTAAGTTAGACATATTCACTCCACTATACACAGTGGAGTAAATAAACATATCTGAAATTAGTGCACAGAGGGAAATAACCGTGAAAATTGACACATTTACTAATTCGTGTGCGAGGATTTTAGCTTGGTGCCATCGATTTTCTAATTCCTCGTATACCCGAATTCATAAATGTGCCAATTTTCAAGTTAGTTTCTCACTGTGCACTGCATGATTTTGTCATTAAGTTAGACATATTCACTCCACTATACACGTTTAGTTTTATTCACCTTTCTCCATGGTCACGCTCTCTCAAGCCACAACTTCTAGTCGTCTCGATTACCCCTCTATCTTTCTCTCACTTACCAGCCAGACTGATGAAGATCACAGTTGCCTCGTCACCGTCTCAAACACAACCTCACACCTCGTATTTCACTTGATGACTATCCGTCTTGTCACCTTAAAACGTTTGTCACGGTCAGTTTTTATCTGTTATCAGTAGCTCGGGCGGGCGGCCCTATCTATTGCCGCTAGAGATTACTGATAAGATAACAAAGCTTAGACTGTTTGAACTATACTGGTTGACGCATTCGCGGATATGGGAATAATAACTTCGTGTACTTCATACGTGTATGACGAAGACACTCACTCAATTTAGCAATTACACCAGTAAAGAATAATTATTAAGTGTACTTTTCTTTAAACTTTTTTAAACTAATACATTATTGATTAATGGAAAAATATAAACAAGTGTATTGATGGTGAATAAAAATAGCACACCAACATTCACATAATTACTGAAATTGATTCATGCTCGATGCCTTGAGCTGAAAGACGTGTAATTATTAACTAATTATATTATTTTTATATAATAACAATATTTTTATCATAGATAATAGTAGCTTTTCTACTTTATTTCCGCAGTGCTGGCAATCAGCTAATATCTATGTAATAAACACATATTTATTACAAAAAAATTAAAAAAATAATTAATTACATGTCGCAACACACTCAAAACAAGGTGCATACCTCACATGTTTTCAAATAATTGTTAAATTGTCTCAAATTTCAAATTTACACACATAGGTATTACATTATTCAATTATCATTAGTACAATTCAAAGAACAACCTACTAAAATGAATATGCAAGTAATGCAGAATGCAGTCATAAAAGATAAGTTCAAGAGTGGCTACCGATAGAGGTAGCTCATTGGAAAGAGTAACTCTCATGAGGGAGGCTGCTCAGGTAAAATCCGCCACCGGCAATCCTTACTGCAAGTTATTGCGAATCCTCTCAAACTTCCATTTGGCAGCCCAACTACTTTAACTATAGTAAGCCACCTAAGGTGGATGTCACTTAGCAGGAAAGATTTTTAATATTTTTTTCTTGAAGGGTGACTACAAAATAGTGACTAAAATGAGCTATACTCATTAAATAGACCTCAAAATACTCCCAATTTCAGGGAATCCCATATACCCACTTGCTTAAAAATGTGGGAAAGCGCCGACGTTGTTCGAACTTAAAAACTCAAGTGAGATAACCATATCATATCGACCAAGCTGCAGCTGATAACGTGGTAACATTACAAGGTCGTGGACTTGGTGATATTGATGATGCGGGAGTTCGCACTGTCCATACCACTGATTGCTATATTTCCTATTAAAAATATATAATATACCGACAGTGTTGGTGCTAAGCGCTCGACTCTGATTCGGGAGGTCCCGGGTTCAAATCCCGTCGAGACCGTCAATCCTGACTGAAGGGTTTTTTCCTTGGGTTTCCTCAGTCGTTAATGCGAATGCAAGGGATTGAGTCCTCTTAAATAGCCCTCGGACATCCCTTCACAATTTGTCCTATCCGCAATATACCTAATAGTGGGTCACACCGGTTAAATCTGTTGTGTATACCCTACAGCGGGCATCCTACAAAAATGTATTTATTTATTAAAAATATCGATCTTTGGTTGTTTATTGGTTGCTCACTCGTCTATTGCGTCGGGGCCTACAGGGTTGGCTGGTCGCTTTGGTTTAATGTCCCCCACTGAAAATCAGTTATATGACTGAATTGGTATAGACTCAAGACGGATTTATTTATTTATTTATTTATTAATTAATTTATTTTATGAACGAAAGAAAGTTCTGGAAGCTCTAGCATTCCGTTTTGGTCCGGGGTTGAATACGTCAATACCGACAGAGTTGTAACGCTTGAC
The DNA here is from genome assembly GCA_024449915.1 of Sweltsa coloradensis. Classification (NCBI taxonomy): domain Eukaryota; kingdom Metazoa; phylum Arthropoda; class Insecta; order Plecoptera; family Chloroperlidae; genus Sweltsa; species Sweltsa coloradensis. Next base: position 540,391 of record JAMZAV010000306.1, read on the forward strand.
TCTGATTAGGGAGGTCCTGGGTTCGAATCCCGTCGTGTCCGGAAATCCTGACTGACGCTTTTTACGAGTTTTTCCTCGGTCGTCAATGCGAAGGTAAGGAACTGAGTCCTCTGTAACATCCCTCGGACATCCCTTCATAAAAATTGCCCTATCCGCAACACACCTGTAGTTCAACCGAAGAGGGGCATACATTGCACCCTATAACAGGTTCCCCTTGGGAAAAATTTAAAATTTTGTTTGTCAATTTTCATACTTTAGTTCATAACTTTGTTTAAGGGCACGTCAACCGATACATCAAAATGCTATAGTATAGCTCTGACTGTCTTATGAAGCGATACTACAATACAATCTATAAGCTTACTCCAACCAATGCCGATTATTGTTATCGACACTATCCCTGCTCATATCTCTTTCATTTGCGGATCAGAGGTAGAAGAAAGATACACATTATTAACTATGAAAGGAATAATAAACGAAATTCGAGTAAATAGTGTAGATAACCTAGCATAGATTTGAGTATGTTTGTCATTGTGTGTTGTTTAACAAGGGTTTATCAAATAAAATTATAAAAGTATATTTCATTCATAGGCTTATGCTATAATATAACAATATTTTGCATTTTTAATCAGAAAATAAATGGCTGTGAAGTCACATGTCTCATACTTTTGTATTGCATATTAAACCTTGCACGTCAGATTTCAAAGATGGTCCTTGGTGGTAGAATTAATTAGCGTTGTCAAGGTTGACTGCATAAAAGTTCACCTCAACCTATTTCTATACAAATAATTTTCAGACACAGTATGCAGAAATGTGTTGTTAGTTTAGTTCAATTAAGACTAGTCACGGAGTTTAGCGCGGGAAAGTACACATGCCCATGTTTAAGATTGTTAGGAACGTTACTGAAGAACCGTTATATTGGTAACCACACTAGTAAAGAAATAGTCTTGAATGGTTTTCGCGCACGGCACAGACCACAGGGTAGGGCCTAACTGACAAGATCACTGATGGCTGGCAGGCACAGCGGCTGTGCCAGTTTTCTCGACGTGTTGAAGGGGTTTGACAGTGGCAGTACGACTCATCCCCATCCCATCTCTTGCACTTTTAGTTCTCAGACTTTCAAATCCTACTTATTCAATTCTTCCTTTGTGGGCGTATCTTCTACCCTTCTACGTAAACGTAATATATGCCTGTTACCAATGTTGTGGCTCTATTCCACTTTGGGCAGTGCTAGGCTAATATTAATTTAGATATAACCTTTCTTACTCACTGAAGCAACCCCAAATATATAAAATAACTTTACATCAGTCACTTGGTAGTTATGATCACATATGAGAGTTTTATTTATGTTCACAAAAGTATACATGTACATAAATTAAAGTGCATTGCCAATCATCCTCGTTTATTGCTTTGATTTCTTGAAATTGAGTGTCTTATAATATGAGATCCCGAGTTAAATCGTATTATCATTGAGTGTAGGCCTATTCTCAACGACTTCATTTCAATGTCTAACATAGATATATTTGGTTCAATGCGGAAGTTATTAAATGAATACATCGATCCTTAACAATAATCTAGAATGGTATGACTTCACATAAAAATACATAATTTAATATAGAAATAGGATTGTGAATAATTTTAATTACATAATAAATAAACATAAAAATTTGTGGAATGGATATTAATTATCCTTCCTCCATGGCACAAAAACTTAACAATGAAATTACTCCTACAAATGTCACAATCTTGCACACATAGGCCTATTGCACCAGTATGGTGGGTTTATTATTTTTTTTTTATTATTATTATTATTATTATTATTATTATTATTATTATTATTATTATTATTATTCATAAGTAAACATTACATAATATATATCAGTTTAACAATATGAAGAGGATGCAGGAAGCGAACCTGAAGTCCTTACACATTTGTGTCCTACATCCATCGTAAATGAAACTAAAATTAAAATAACAAAGATAGCATGGCTTTTGACGAAAATGATAAGATAAAAATTAATCAAAATACATTAAATTGATTTGAATTGATATCAGTCAAGTAATAAAACAAATTTATTCAACTGGTTAGATAGAAGTGAAATACAATGATTATATTGATATGAGTAATAAAATAAGAATAGTACTTAATGAAAAAAAGTTATTGATCTACATTCTTATTCATCTAGAACAAATTTCTAGTCAAAATGTCATATTAATCCTTGTTCCTGGGAGCTTTTAATTATAATGTTCTCTCATTGGCTGACATTTCAATACCTTTTTCAGTATCACAAACATAGTCGCGATCACAATATCATTCCTCCGTTTCATCAAATCAGTCTTTAGTGCACTGTAGGAATAAGTTGACAACTAGATGGGACTTTGTACAAATTTCGCGGTATACATGAACATCGCTATTGTATTTACAGTTTTACACATTTACACACATAACAGTGAAACAATGTTGAATTTCCAGTACAAAGGTATTCAATAAACATTTGGGTACATTGTATGTATCTCATAATATGGTAAATGGATGTATACAAAAGAAGACCGAAGTCAATACAGAATATGCATTTTACTCAGTAGGCCTTTATGTTGTGGTTAGGATGACTTGATCGATGAGTCAAATCTGTACAGATACCGAGTCTATTCCAACATTTAAAAAAATTATAACATACAATGCCTATACTTATTGCGTGACATAATAAAATACAATACAATAATACAATGTAGTATAAGTAGAGTGCATAAAATAAAGATAATGGCTGCTATTGTTGTTATCTTTGGCACGGTCAATAACTAAATACACAGTAGAATTAAAACTTGCAGACATGTGAACTTGTGATACATACTTGGTACACTTCTATAATCTAATATACAAATTGACATAATTGGTTCACAATAAGTTGGATATTCCCTACATTTTATCCTGTGAAACGTATCACCCTTCATTTTGTCAACGAGGCACACAAGTCTTGTCAAACATAATAAACACTTATGTTTGTTTATGTTATTAGAATCCCTCAAAACTAGACACATGTAATCTGTCAACTTTAAAAACAGTTTATAATGTATTGACCCAATGTTTAATCGTGTGTGTATGCAGTAGACACATTAGGCAACACGGTACAAAATAAACCTGCGTGTGTGTTGAGTATTCTTTACCGACTATAGCTCGTATAAGTTCCGAGTAAGAATGCTTCCAAGATGGCTGCTGTACGAGACGAGATACGAGTGCGCATGGCGGCCATCTTGTCCTTGAGATTCAAGTGCGCCATCTTGTTGCAAGACACGTTGTAGTCACGACCACGGTCCGTGGTCAAGACTATTGAACAGCACTTATCAGCATCCTGTTTCTTCCAGTTGTGATTTCGTGAAGGTCAAAAATACCTGGAAGTGAAAGGATTATTGATTGATTGAACAAGCATGCTATATTTTTTCTTAATTTACAACCAGAGTAAACAATATTTAAAAATCGATTTGTATTAAATAATTTATTCTTAAAGCCACAATGTATTTTTTGTCTAATATATTTGAAAATGCAATTTGCGAATTATTTTAGTCAAAATCAAAATGAGATAGAACTGCCTGAAAAATCTTTTAACTATGCTAAAATATTTAAATTGAAATCATTATTAAATGTTGTAAGTGCAAATAAATATTATAACAGGCTACATGGCCAATTCAATAAATTGTGTACACTTACTATAAATTTCAAGAACACACACATAAACGTTTATTTCGGTTTCTTTCTTTCACAAAAAAATTATCTATGAAGAAACGAAAACACGTAAAAATTTACAAAAAAAAAAATACCTGCTGTACTTTTGTAAAATAACAAACATTTTTCTTACTCAATTTTAATGGTGTAAAAATATATGTTGTTCAACAAAATGTTGTTATTGCTATCGGACTAACCTGTTCAAGACTAGTTTGTCCCAGAGAATAATCCTCAATGCCCAGCTCCTTCTTGGCATTCTCCATCATGCCAAACATCCGAGCCCATGTCAATGTAGGGTTCTGGATGTAGTATGTCAGCAGGCCTTGGTATTCCTCCCGAAGAGTTGAGCCTGAAGTCAGATACGTTATTGATAAAGTTTAGATTCGTTTTCCTCACGACATTGCTTGTACTTGTACTAAATCAACAAACAGGCGTTAAAAGTATCGGTCTCGTGTATGTAGTCTCATAATCTGTCAAGGTTGTCCAGTCCAACGCATGTTATAATATTTAGTTATACGAGAGATTCGTGAAGATGTATCTTGAATTCCCAAATATTCTTGAAGAGCAATGCGAGTTTTTATTCAAGTGCTCTTCAAATTGTTTTATCCAAGCTTTATTACACTATTTCGTGTGTACTAAGTGATTGACCCATATCCGTTACAAATAAAATTTCGAACAAGATCCAACCCACAATCCACCCAAAGCAAATATTTCTCTAAAGTTATTGCTCTACAAAATAAAACTGGATGAATTTTGATGCTACCACAAAGTATAATATTGCATGTTTAATGTGTTCTTTTTAGTATTGACGTTTGCTTAAAAAATGTATAACTTCTTAAACATTTCAGACTGTGAAAAAAAAATTTATTATAGTTTCATTTTTGCATGTATATCATTTAAAAATAATGAGTCTGTTGGCAAGTTGTTTATATCAGTTAGTTATATAAAACTAAATAATAAGGAATTTGATTATAAATCACAGTATTTTCAAATGCATGTACCCATTGCGCCTTCAAGAGCCACAAGTCACAATGTATGAATAACATAAGCATATGTATGTCCCAATGTCCCAAATCGTTATAATAAGAAACAGATCTGTAAATTATTTTTGAATTTATTTCATTAATATCGATCATGACATGTGTGAAGTGTAGCATCTACCTGGGAATGCTTGGTCAACGTAATTTTTGATGGGCTCCAAGTCTACCGCACCAAACTCGGCTTGTTCACCGGGTGGTCGAGTGACCTTGACGGTCATCGTGTATCCCTCAGCGAACTTGTTTTTGAGATGCTGCGTCGAGCCCAGACACTTGAATCTGCCATTCACCATGATGGCCGCACGAGTGCACAGGGCCTCACATTCCTCCATGCTGGGAATATAAAATACAAATCAAATATAGTACCGATACCGATAAACGGACAAAATGGATGCATTTGGGAACTTTTTTTACATTTGGCGCAAGCTAACAAATTATCACGCAAATATTAAATTTGTAAACTGGTAGCCAAGACTCACATACCCAAAGTATTGGGATCTGAAAAGGTCAAAGGCAATTTTTCCTCCTGCGTTTGCGCAATTCTTAACATTTTGGCCATATGACTGCAGCCAAGTTCTCAATTGCATCGTTATTATTATTATTTATCGTTTTACATTTAAAACAGAAAAAAATCACTTATTTCTGCGCGTAAAAAACTGCACCCAGAACATTAAAATGATGTATGCACGTCTACATAGTGAGTGGATGCGAGTTTTCAACACACATAGTTATAAATTGTCTGGAAAAATTCCATTAATTTAACGAGAAACAACTTGAAACGTAGATTTAATGATAATCGAAAGAAAAATGTATTTATAGAACATGTTCTTACAAAAGTATCAATATCATTACCCTCACCTGTGGGACGTGAGAACGATGACCTTGCCGCTGTCCCTGACCCTACAGATGACATTCCACAGGTGTCTCTTGGCCATGGGATCCATTCCAGTGGTGGGTTCGTCCAGATAAACGACTGGGGGATCCCCCACCAGGGCCACCGCGGTGCTCAGCTTGCGCTTGTTGCCGCCACTGTACTCCTTCACCTGCAAGAGTACCGTGACACCACTGGATTAATAATTATGCTGTCTCAATCCACTATTGATCACATATTCATGTTGTCTATGAGTGGCCGAATACTAAACGATTGACGCCTAAAAATGTCGGGTTGATTGATGATTGATTGATTGGTTGATACGGAAAGTACGTAGTGGTTCTGAATCAACCTTGCTGATCCTGCCGGTGTGTAGACTGGTGGATCGTGGCCAGTCAGAGATCAACGTGTTTTGAATTGGTGTCTGCTGATTGGCCAAGATTCTCTTGCCAATACGTCAGCATCCGCAAGGTTGCTTCGGGTCAACTTCACCATAAATTAACCTTCCTTGTCTACTCGGGAGTCGTATCCGGCTCGTGTGTACTAGTCACAAAATAACTAACACGGCTGGTTACTGATTGTACTAAATCTGCACTGTCCTAAAAACAAACTGTCCCAAACTGCTTAACCGACCGAAAATATATGTCAATAGCCTATTGTGGTCCTTCTTATAATGTTTTAGATGAGAGGTGCCCCCCTTTGACAATTGTATTACCCAAGGGCAGTACGACTTTAGTAGCCTACAGTTCTTTTAAGAACAATTCAAATTTCGAAAGAGTTATGTTTAGGGCACTCATAGTAAATTTGTGTTTTACGACAGTACGTTTTTATACATTTCGTAACCATCATATTCTGTCTAAAATATTCATAGCAAGTAACAAACATACACTATCACCCCGTCTTCGATTAACGTATAGGCCTTCTATTAACTTTTACTTTAAACAGCTCAAAGTGATTAAATTTAACCTGTATTATCTTTAGACGTAACTCTAGTTCCACGTGTGTCCCAAATCTGCGTGGTGTGCGTGCTCCTTGATTAAAGTAGGCTTCGTACGCGTGGTGCTTCATCAACCTCGCTGTATTGAACTATTTTCATGAAGAGCAACAGATATCAAACATTAAGAACTTTATTATAGACCTCTTCAGGACTACTTTTTTCATGTAGACCGGGACGATACTATTTTAGGCCTCACTGTATTATTAAAAAAATATTATGATGCCACTCTAGCACGGCGAGAATGACGATTCCAACGTGTCCTTATTGTGTATAACTAGGAAAACGCTCAGTTGGACGCGTTGTTGAGCGAGCACCGGTACGTGCAACATGACCCGAGTACGACATTCCCATAAGGCCCACCACACAGTGTAGGCCTAACTGGATATTGACATTGTACACTTTATACTATTCCAACATCTTTGCATTGTTCTAATTCACGTCATGCCTTCTAAAGTGTATCTTTGTATCTTCACTGCCTCCTTCATTTTTAACATCATTTTTCGAAATATGATTACCAATAAGTCTTTAAGGTCTTGACCGATTTAGCTGAAAATTTGGAAAATAGGAGAGAATGTTGTACTTATTGACCCTGCAAAATTTCATAACGATCGGTACATTTTTTTTTTTTTTTATTTTTTTTTTTTTTTTATTTTTATAACCAACGATCGGATTTTGTTCAAAAACTATACAGCAACCCGCCTAGGTGGTATGTACATGTGTGCAAAATTTCAGGTCGATCAGAGAAACGGTGCGACCTGTATCGAAGCAGTAACAGAAAAAAAAAAAACAGACATTCGAGCCATAAGAGTCAAGTGGAGACGCTCGCTTCGCTCGCTCAATAATTATCGTAGGCTTATTCTCCACAAAACACGCAGGGTATGGAGATTTAGGACACACGTGGAGCCAGAATTAGTTGAAAAAGATAAACAACCATCGCGTGAAACTTTTCACAAATAAGTCAATAATGTTCATTTATTTTAATTAAACAAGAGATGAGATTAGTACTTTTGAGGTTACGTGATAATTAATACTTGCTACAAAGCCATGCTGATTACGACTTGTATTTAAGACCACCGCTTACCATGGAAGGCACCACTCGTCTTCTGGCTATTCATCTTGTATTCAGAAGAATGTTGTCGACCATGATATTGCCGATAGTGGTTGTTATGTTGGTCGTCATGAGCGCAGTCTCCGGGCAGGACTACTGCAAGATTTGCGCAGCCCACACGATGTGCAAGTTCTCGGGCGACGGCAAGGCGTGCGTCAAGAAAATTTCCGTTCCTGTGATTGCCGCCGCCCAGGAGGCCAAGTCTTGAAACTTGCGTTTCAACTCACCTCCCGTTTCGAGTCGCAAATTTCCGACAAGTCGCTCAAAACCATCAAATCGGTAGTCTTGAGACAAACTTGCGAAATGGCTTGCGACTTGGCTCGCAAGTTTTCTTACGTTTCAAACCGCGAGGTTTTACCTTGCGTGTAGAGATTTATTTGCGTCTTGACTGCCACATCGAAAGTTTTTAATGACTAAATAAATAGTTATAAGGTACATCCTATGTGTAAAAACGTAAATTACACTCTAGAAATGTTGGCAGAAGGCTTTAAAAATATTTAAAGTGTTATAATTGTCATGTCAAATTATTTACGCTCGTCGCAAGCTAACGTGCATCTGCATTAGTGGCGCTATGGATCGGATTTCGACGTGGTACCGGCGGCCGAGTGGTTAGAGCGCTTGGTTTCAAGGCAAGGGGTCGCCGGTTCAATTCCCGCCAGAGAAATCTTTTTTACTTTTTTTTACTCGTCGCATAATTATTGTTCACTTGTTATCTGTGACAGAAACAATTTTTATATCTTTTCAATGTAAATTACCTTTTTTTTTTACCTTTCTTTGCAATTTGTTTTGGTATTTTAGGTAGCCTAGCCCTAGAAACTTACGCAAATATAAAATAAAAGTGAAGGCTCTTAACGTGAAAGCACTGGATTTCAAGAAACTTCTTAGGGAATCGATAAAGTAAAGTAAATAAAGTTCACACTTTCAATTTATAATTGTCAGCTTTAAATTATATTATTTTCTTAACGAGATTTGTACAATTGTATCATTATTTTTTTCAATTCTTTTAATGTATGTTTTTATAATGGTGAACTTTAATATATTTTGATGTACGTAATGTTATAGCCTGAGCTTTTATATAGTTTTTTATCATCTATTTTTTTTTAACTTGCTACATAAATTTAAATTTAAATTTCCTACTTGAATATAATTATTTTTTATTTACTATTTAGGGATATCACACACAATTCTGTGTTTAAGGCATGCTCGTTGTGATATTCCTAATAATTGTACGTATTGTGATAATCATTGAATAATAATAAATAAAATAAACAATAAAAAATATGATTAATTAAATAGAGAGTACGACTGCCTTTAGGCTATTTGATAATAACAATAAACTATGTGAAATAATTTGCGTCGGGGCCTACAGGGTTGGCTTGGTCGCTTTGATTTACTGTCTCCCACTGAAAATCAGTTATATATTATTTGGGTGGGTATACTCTAAATACAATTTATTTATTTATTTATTTATTTATTTATTTATTTATTTATTTATTTATTTATTTATTTATTTTATTTATTTATTTATTTATTTTATTTATTTATTTATTTATTTATTTATTTATTTATTTATTTATTTATTTATTTATATGTAAGCCTAGCCTAGTACTCCCAGTGTTTTGACAGTTGATTGAATGTGCGAATCGATTATAGCATCAATAGTTCGTCACAATCGATTATATCATCGATTTACTTCACAACATCGATTCAAAAGTCGAAAGTCGAAAGTTGCACTTTGTAACAAGCTTTCTCATTGGTTAGTCATAGAGCGAAAGTGGGCGGAGTTTCCAAACGCAAAAAAGCATTCGCAAGGAAGAATTTCATCTCGCAAGCGAAATGAGTCGCACATCTAAATTCAAGACTACGTACATGACGTGAAGTCGAGTCGCATGCGATTTGGAAGAAGTGACTTGACACGCATTGCGACTTGAGTCGCATGTTTCAAGACTTGGCCTCCTGAAGGAGATCTTACAAGTACACAACGAGCTCCGTCGCAAGATAGCCTCGGGCAACGAGCCCAAGAATCCAAACGCTGCCAACATGAGAGAAATGTCCTGGGACGCGGAACTGGCGAAGGTGGCGCAGCGATGGGCGGACCAGTGCATCTATGGCCACGACGACTGCCGGGACGTGGCTCGCTTCAAGGTCGGCCAGAATGTCCGATACGAGAGCAGCTCCAGGACGGACACGATTCCCGACTGGACCACGGGCATCAAGTCGTGGTACGCCGAGGTAAAAGACTGGGACACGGCTAAGATAAGTCCCTTCGAGATGGGCAAGGGAACTGGACACTTTACCCAGCTGGTATGGGCAGAGTCCTACTTGATCGGCTGCGGATATTCGGTGTACACGAGCAGCGGTAAGACCACGAAGCTTTACGTGTGCAACTATGGCCCCAGGGGGAACATGATCGGAGGTACAATGTACAAGGTGGGTAAACCCTGCACTGCGTGTCCTACAGGAACATCTTGCAAGACCAACCTGTGTGGCTAGGGCTTGCAACCATTGAGGTGTGTCATCCCTTGAATCCTTTTTTTGACGAATTGCAATGTCCTTGTTTTTGCTAATGCGGAAACTCTTATGCCTTACTTATCACATGAAGTTGTTTAGATTTAGTGGCAAGCTTATGTTTATGATTGTGACAAGTTCTTAACACCAACTGAACATACATACTGCACCACATTTAAACTAAGAGGTGTTCTTGTTCACAAAAATATTAATATAATCATACATTTTATGTTTCACAATTCAACCTGAATGATTGTGTGCACATTGTAATAAATACGTAGTAAAACAATTGCATAATTTAGTACTTTGTGAAACAAAAAGGAATCAAATAAAACTAGAATACTAAAAACTTATTGTGTAGATTTTTTTTCCTTCAAACATCCATTTCCCACCACTCATCAAGTCCATTAATTACTTACACTAAAGAAAGTAACTCAGTTTGCGTATACCTAACCTAACGGGCTCTTTAGAAGTACTAATTAGTTTTTATAGTCCAATATCAAATACCGCTGACACTCAAGCGGAAGTGAGGGGGGCCAAAGAAATCAAAGTTTACCCATAATCAGTTGTTTGAAAGAAGAGTTATTCTTATGGGTTTCGGTCTTCAACAAAGGTTTGTTCGTTCGCAGACCTAGTGTTAACACTCAAAAAGTCAGTGTCTACACTTTACACTGGCTTCTAGGCTAGTGTTATGAGGGCCAGTTTTAACACTGAAGCGAACGAACGGACCAAAATGGCTCATTTCACAAAAGTGTGTACGAACGAACAAACCTATTAGCTTCAACCAGTGACGTCACTTTGTGGCCACTGCCCTGGTTAGCTCGAGCACGGGTAAGTAAGTTAGGATGAAGAGGACTTGTTTGATTCCTGGTGAAACCCGGAACGGAGACTAAATGGGAGCCTTATGTTCAATCACCAATCGTAGTGTCAACTACAATTTCTTATTAGTTTTACTAAAATAAAACACCTATAGACTGCTGAAGAAAAACTTGTGAGCCCCGACCAAGAATAGTTTTCTTCGATTTGGTCAGAACCATATTTACCTTCTTGTCGATGTGTTGCATGAAGAGGAGGTCGTTAGCCAGTAGGTCCACGATGAACTGAACCTCGTCACGAGGGATCCCCCGCAAGAGACAGAACATGGTGAGGGTCTCCCGGCCGGTCATGTCGTCGATCAGGGCGTCGAACTGAGGGCAGTAGCCAATCAGCTGGTGCACCTGCAAGGAGGAGATACAGAACATCATGAGGATCTTTTTATCATTATACTCAGACCTTTGAAGAGTAACAGCTAGACGAGCTAGACTTTGATACTAGTGCCGGGATGACTCTCGGTCCGACACTTTAAACGTGTGATCCTTCTGGCCTGGATTGGGGAGTTGGGAGCCTCCTCAACCTAAGAAACCATATATTGCTGCACACACTTAATATGCAATCGAAACATATAACATAAATCATGTTGGTGATTTTTTTTTATTGGAGGCAGATACGAAACGTTGTCACAACTCAGTATTTGACATTTTCTATTAAGTAACGGGGAGGAGCTTAAAAAGAACAGCAAGTCGTTGGACTGGGTCCCTGGTTTAACGACGGTAGAAGTTCTTTGTGGACATTACGACACTTGCCTCTTTTAAGTTTGTCCGTAGACTGAGACCATCAACGAAAGCGTCTCCGAAAGAGATCTTCTCATCCCCCGTCATCATCTTGAAGGTCGTGGTTTTTCCCGCCCCGTTCACGCCCAGAAGGCCGAAACACTCGCCCTTGGACACGCCCAGGCAGAGCTCGTTCACCGCTCGGAAGTTTCCGTAATACTTCGTGACGTCTCGCAATTCTAGGGTTTGGCACTCGTATGAATTAAGGTGGGAGTTGCGGATTTTGTACTTTTCATTGGCAACGTCAAAATCGTCTGCTTCTTCTTCTTCCTTATCTCCTGATCCAATTGGAAGCAAATACAACCATTTATGATAGATGTTCAATTAGGTATTTACAATAAGCCTACTTAATTATTGTCTTATGAGATTAGCAGATATAATGTGGCGCAAACAAAATTTATTTCAAGGTTTTGTTAATAGAAACACTTTATTGACTGATATGAAAATGTGCTTAATTGTTGGTCCCTAACTAAACCTAAATGTACGCTCTGTGCTTCGTTTATTACGAGGTGTAGGGTAAAATCCTCATGGAAAACCTCTAGATGTAACTTCTACTAAATTATGCAAAAAAGTCTCTAAAATTGGTTAAATGACCCTGATTTACGTGTTTCTCTATAGGAGCTGTAGTTCACTTCGATGGCATGGCCTATTGCACAACACAATTGCACAAATTGAAAAACATAACCTAGTACACCGAGGGAGAAGATAGTTGAAATAGGAATCTCGAATTAGCAAGAGGAAACCCTCCACTTCTGGTACCTTGACTGTAAAACATAATTATTGAAATGCTAAATTGTATGCGTTGGCCCCAAGTTCTTTCCCCACTCACTATTCTAAAGTTTCCCTTTCCTCATTTGTGCTATTAGTGGATGGATGGTTGTGACTTGTGAGTTAGCACAGTAACAGTGTTTCCGATTAGAACATAAGGATACACCCTAAGTGTACGTTTTAAATGCTTACTGTTAGGATCGTTGGTTATTATATAAAAATAGAGTTTTGCTTTGCAGTTAGTTCATTTTCATAGGCAATATTTTTAGTTGAATTGGCTTCCTGAACTCGATAGTCCAACACTACAAAAGATCTTGACCTACCATCAGTTTCTTCTTTTAGTCCTGAACCTCTGCATCTCTCGCGGAGATCGTCAAATAGTTTGAACTCAACGAATAAGAGAACTGCGATGAAGACGAAGCCTTCGACGACAAAGAATGTGATATTTCGGCCAATCCCAGGCTTTGCCATCGAGAAGAAGTCGTCGGTCCACACGAGACATGGACCTGGGCACTGGGACTCCTCTGGAAGATAACATATCTTCGGTTGGAAAACATTTATATGAATAACACTTTACAAGTTGGTGGCTTCGGAGATATCAAATCGGATAGGTATTCGTTTCATATTTCATGTGTGACTTTGTAACACATATTAGTTTAAAGTTAGTAGAGTTCATTATAATATTTAAAACACTTTTAGTGGAAAAACTCTATTTTATTATATTTAAATAACAACGTTTCGGAAATGACTTCAACTTATTCCGTCTTCAGGTTTCTTGTTAAAAACAAAAAATCATATTATCAAAAATATATCAAAACAAACAAAGACAATAGCCAAGGTTGATAAAATTAAACATTTCACACATGGAAGTTGACAAAAACAAGGTAATACAAATAAAAAGGCTATTTCTTAGTGTTTACTAAAGGAATCCACATTGGGGGAAAAAAGGTACTCGGCTGGCTTATACATGTGTCTTTTAATGTTATCAAAGCTGCTTCTTTCAATTTCCTTTTTTTTCAGTTTAAGTAAACGCCTAGATTGTTTTTAAGGTTTAAAAACCTTAGAAAGTCGAATTTATGAACCTTGTCCCATGCATGTTCTACTAGTTTCGATGACATTAGATAACAACCATCTGACTTCTCAATGTTTTTTCTATGCTCATTAACTCGAACATGCATAGGACGTCCGGTTTCTCCTATGTATACAGCATCACAGTTTCCACAAGGAATCTCATAAACACAACCCTTGCTCATTTGGACTTCATTTACAGGTTTCGTTTTTTGCAAATGGCTTCTAATGGTATTAACTGATTTAAAAGATGTTTGAATTTTGAATTTTGATCCAATACGTCGAATAGATTCTGAAAGACCTTTATGATAGGGAATATGAGCATATGCTTTAGGCTGCACCCGTTCTTTCAAAAAGAGAAATGCAGCTTGGGAAGGGTTAACCAGGAAAGATGTTGGGAAGAACAAAAAATATGGCAAAAACTGGTAAAGGTCTCTGAGGAAGAAGACATTGAAGAGGAAGAAAGTGAAGTAGATGATGCAGAGGAAGAAAAAGATGAAGTGGGAGAAGCGTCAGGCATGGCTAGCCGGCTTCGATGAGCCCGGGGAGCTAAGAATGTGGTGGGAACCTCCCACCCCCTACTAGACTTGTTGGATGAAGCGTTCGATATTATTATATATTATCTACTGACCGCGGCAGCATGGTGACTTGATGTACCGGCAGACTGGCAGGACGGGAGTGCACAGGTCATGGTAGATCTTAGCGTTGTATAGACTCCTGAAGGACATCGCCATGTTGTAGTGAGGAACGAGGAGGCAGATCCAGTCTAGTATTTTGGCGACATTCTCGAGATCTAGTAGGGGATGCTCTATGATCACCACAATCATAAACATGGCGCAGCCTAAAGGAATAGGGAAAACATTGACATAAACATAAACATCTAAGTTAATAAACCAAAACATATTATTGTGAATGCTTGGACACATCAAAGCCATGCAATGAATCTTTAGTTTTAGCTATACTCCTTGGTGTTATTATTGGTTGCAGAACGCACAACAGTGTGAATGAGCCAAAGTGATTTCTACAACCTTTTAACAATTAGAATGGAAATGTATATTTTGATTTTGATTATGAATAAAGAAATAATAATAATAATCTGCAATATTTCTGCTCTTTGACCTGATAGTATAGCACGCTCGATGCCCTAGCCTCGATAAGTCCACATTATTCTTCAATCGTTGCAAGAGGTAATAATGACGTACAGTAATTACCTCTAATGTGCCAAATAAATAAATTTATTGCATCAATTTCGAAACATTTGTTACCTATTCAAATACCTGTAGCATTACCATTGTGACAAAAATTACCAAACGGGACGAAGCACCCATCAATAAAATAATAACGTTTTTATGGGTTTGACACAATTACTTAAAACTATCATAAGCAAAAAAAATTGAGTTGTATATAGCACTTTACGCTAACTTAGCATCACAGAGTCGTGACTGGCTAATCTAGAAAGAATACCAAATTAAAATCATATTCTACAGTTCTTTACCCAACATAATGGTTGTAGTTGAGACCCTGGTATATCCAGTGGACGGTATTGTGTAGAAAAACGAGCTGAGGTACATCAACGGCATGGTTGCCCAAATAAATAAGAGCATGACCAAAACGTGAATGCCTATATCTTCCCCCGTGCGGTAGCCATTTTCCTGAAATCAGGTATTGTAAGTTAGTGTTAACCAAAGCAAAATTGTTAATATTATTGTATCACCAAATGCTAGAGTGATAGCATTTACTTTCAACCTTGTTTACATGTATACCTGTCATGTAGGGAAAGCTCACAAAGTGATATAGTTAACCTTTTGACTGCCTTGGGCACATGCAAGAATCCAGTGGTAGAATTGAGTCGCGCTCATATCCTTATGCTGAAACATCAGCTCAAGCTTCTTGGCAGGTTGAGTCTAAAAGAGCTTCTGAGACAGATCAATCCAATCTCCGGAATGTATTTATTTTGTTTTTAGCATTCAGTGACATTACATATATTTTGGAGTAATATTGGAGATGATTATACAAAATGTTCTTACCTGGAACGCCACCATGACTATGACTACGCCGAGTATGGGCAGAAGGAAGGTGGCCAGATCCCAGATTAGAGCCGAGCCCCAAAAAGTGAGGACCTCGACTCCAGAGACGAACTGAAGCAGCTTGGCCTTGCTAACTCGCTCCTTGATGGCGAAAAGGACGTAGAAAGCGGTGGCAAAGGCGAAGCCGAACGAGAGGTTGAAGGCGACCTGGAAGCCCAGGTTGTCTCCTTGCATCAGGGCTGATATCTAAGCAAACATACAGATGTGGGATTAGTTCGGGTTCATCTATTGTAGTTTTCATCACGCATGCTAGAAAAAAGCACATTATTTTACTGTAAATAAAAAAAATTACTGTGTTTCCAACAATCGTGTTTACACTATTTAATGTAAATAAAATGGAATGAGTGTATAAATATGTATTGGAGATTAATTAAGGTGCCGATTGTATGGAAATCAATCCAAAAATTAAAAAGTCCATCTCAGCGGGGTAACGAACCCCAGTCTCACAATTGCCGGTCGGGTGCTTTACCCCTAAGCTGCCGAGACTGTGAACTTCATAACATCTGGAGTGTTGGTGCATTGTAGATATATAGCTGCAATCATCAACACCTGAGCGCGGGCATTTTGGTTGCGCCAATCGCAGCGACTCGTCATGAATGAAAATTTAAAATAAATTCGTAGTGAATCGTGTTACCTTGCTAGTGTCCGTGAATGGCAACGGATAGTTAACGATCTGTATCGCGTAGCCATCGTCTCCCATCTTCTTCTTGAGCACCGAGTTGTAGACGAGGTTCATTGCCAGGGGTACTGTGTGTAGGGGCTGGTTGTTGAACCAAGCGGTGACTTTAACCCGGTTCTGCTGATCGTCCTCGTCAAAGCTTGTTGCCATCAGGTAGCGCTGGCTCACCAGACCAATGTTCCTCATGGACTAGAACACAATGAGAACATGAAAGTACTTCAATAAACATTTATTGGAAAACTAACTCCGAGACCAGGTTTACCCATTAGGAAGATCATTTGTGTTAGGTGGGATAATGTAAACTGCAGAGGACTCAAGGCCAGCATTTGACATTTGAAAGATTAAATCATTTTTAACAGACTTTTAGTAAAGATTTTCGGTGGGCCACTTGACCAACGATATCCAGAATATAGTCTATAAGTAACTAAAAGTAGCAGTATAGAGCAAGTATCGATACATATCTGTTTATACGAAAATTTGTCCACTATCTAGTGTATCATCTGGCAGCATAATGTACCCACTATCTACTGCATAATCGTGTACCACAATGTGATCTAGTGCAACATTGGGTACCACAATATTTCCACTATATTCCAGTGCATCAACTGGTACCACAATATACCCACTTTTATCCACTTTCTAAGCTAAATTTGCAACTCATGGATGACGGAATACGACAGGAAAACTAAGTGGAAATAAGAGTGAAGTCAAGCAGTAGTATCGATGTCACTTTTGGAGCGTCTTTTCCACTCACCTCTTTTAGCAAAAACTCCGTCATGTTGTCGCCAAGCGGAAGTTCAATAAGTCCAGTTTTGTAAGACTTTTTATACTGGTTGTACAGTCCCATAGCAGAACTGATATTGCTCATTGGAACGATAGTGGTGAAATACTCCTTATATTTCTGGAAAGAATCGTAATGCATAATGATATAGTTGCACTTTTCTTGTTGGAGTTTTAAAAACAAAATTTGAATTATTAATATGGTTCGAAGAGTAAATACTTGGCTAAGAAGGAACAAAACATTTCTTGAAAACAATTTACGGTGTATTTGTTATGTCTGACTCTATATATGAATTGCTGCAATGAAGAATCTCATGAATTACATGTTAGCAAAAACAATGAGTGGAGAATGTAAGTAGAAAAAATATGGGAATCAAAAGAAAATATTGTCTAACCGGACCTCATGTGAGTTACAGGAAAGAATATGAATTTCAGGAGATGTTATCCAGAATTCACCTGTAGGTGTTATTTGTAATGCTTATCTTAATGTCCTCAGACCCACCGTCTCCTATGAGAGACACACGCGGTGCAGTATAGTTAACAGTAAACGGTGGGTCTGAGGAGGTTAATCTTGGACCGTCTTACGTCTAGAGTGATATCCAGCTTGGGCAGGTCCTTGTATCCCTGAAAAGAGGCCGTGATGATGAATGTCATGACCAGGAAGAAAACTGGCAGGAACACCTGGATGACAGTCAGGATCCAGGAGCGCTTGGTGTAGATGACCTTCTTCATGAACATGGCGTACAGCTGGTTCTTGGAGAGCGCGAAGCCCGTCAGAAGTCGACACGTGGAACTAGATCTTGAGCTATCCAAGTCCACTGGAATTTTAGGGATAACAAAAATTATCAACAAATAATTGCATAATTGTAAGCAGTATTTTAGTCTTTGCATTTTTGAAGTAGCATGCTCTTTCTCGTTTTTAGTTTGTATCTGCACCTTTTCCGCAGCCATACAGTCATACTCTTCCCCGTAAAAATCCTTATGGATCTCTCATAGTCCAGACTTTGACCTTTTTTTCCTTTTCTGTTGTCTTATACTTGCCCTTTTAGATTCCCCGTGAATTTCAAAAGATCGTAATTATTGTATTCACTTACTTTAATATTGCCAATACCTGCTAAAAGTGATCAGTTTAACTCAATTTATGTAGGCCTACTAATGGGCACCAATATTGACAATTAGTCACTAATTCATCGTCTTGTCATGTACCAAACATATTGCCTTATTTTTCCTGCTACTTCATTCAAATTAGATTTTTTTGTATTAAACTTCCCCCACATTTCACTTAATCAAATATTCCATACTTCAAAGTATTAAGGACCATTCTCTGTACTATTTCATCATTTTATGGCGAGAGTTCTTTTAAATTACTGCCTTTACTTCCAATATAGCGAACTTTAACACTTAGGTCCGGGACTCACAGTCAGAGGCTGAAGAATGGATGCCGCCAGAGCTCACGTACTTCTGGAGTGGATATTCAAAGTAGCTTTTATTGTTTCCATCAAGATCTGCTCCGCCATTTTCTTTAGAACCTTCCTTGTCTTTGCCAGCCCTAAAAGAATAAAAACAGTATATTCTTGAAACTATATTGTGTAATTGATTCGCTGAATACTTAGCAAATAGAAAAGTCGTTTTAGGAATAATTACACAATTAATATGAATGTAAAGGTGTTTTAAAATAGTCATATTGTTGTAAAATATATTATAATCCTGCTATCGGTGCTTTTCAATATTGAGGGAGATTATAAATAATAATTGATTATCTTTTATGATTCGGCCAGTTGAAAAGGATTGATGAATAAATGCCCGCAAGGAGAATGTTTTGGAGACAGCAAAAATGTGTATTGTGGAGTGTTTAGTACATAATATTATGGGCAATATGTGACAAAGGAGTTTTGAATCATTATAAATTTATTTAAATGGTAACAAAGTAAAAATTCATTTAAAGTTTATTGCAAGAGAACATGAATTGCACAGTATATGTTCGGATGGAGTTTTCTGGAGACAATTAATTATTGTCATTGAGGATAAACCTTCCAGGATATTTTAGTTTGAAAGAGGATTTGTGCGAATTTTTAAAGTAACTTTCAAATTCACACTCAGTAGAGTGGAAAACAAATATTGTCTTAAAACTAAATGCCAGTATTTTATAGAGCTTAATGAGCTTTCGACACCCTGCGCAATACAACTCACTTCATAAACACTTCCTCCATGGTCGTAAGAGAGACCCCGTAGCTGAGGATATTGAGTCGTGTTTTGTTATCTTCGAGGTCTCCAAACATCTGTTCGAAGATCGGACTGAGATCATCTCGCAGTAGGTACGACAGCTCGGTGCCGATATTCTGACTCACTTTTATCTCGGGGATGAACTTGCGCAGTAGCTCCGTTGTACCGGCTACGTCACAGTTGGAGTCCTTGACGAGCACTAGCCGGTAGCCCTCGCCTAGCAAAGAATCAAACAAACGTTAATCAGCAACAGTTTTATTTACGGGGAATGATGCATGACAAGTGCTGATCAAAGGTGATCTAACTTTGTAGCCTACAAATTTGTGGACTTCTGCAAATGTTAGTAAAACCCTCAATCTTTGAAGATCTCTAGAAACATACAAAATATGTGAGTATGAGCTCTTACAGATTGACTTGTTTGAAATGGGGTGCACCACTTATTCTTATAATTACGAGTCGCCACTGATGGTGTAGCATATGAAAATGTGCAAAAGTGGTATCTGCGCCAAAGATTTCACCAAGCTGAGCCTAAAACAATAAGATTAACTTCTACACATGAATATTTGAATGAACATTAAATGAAACTGTATTATGCCGTAGTTTACAGTTGTGTAGACAACATGACAGCAATATTTATCGGTGTGTATTCGTCAGCAAGTGTCGATTCTAGACTAAATTGTCAACCGGCTGCTTACCGTATTTCTTTTTGAGGTAGAAGGACGACCCTACGCACTGAAGGTCACCACCCGACATGATGGCGATTCTGTCGCCCAACAGGTCAGCCTCGTCCATGAAGTGGGTGGTCAGTAGCATCGTCCTTCCCTTCTTCTCCGCCTGCAGGAGATCCCAGAGGGCGCGCCGGGCAGTCGGGTCCATTCCAGACGTGGGTTCGTCAAACAATACCACCTGGAGGAAGACCAATAAATAGTCAGTCAAATCACGCCCTTCATTCACGATTCTTATACAATATTATATGTAATCACTCTTTGTTGATAAACATCGATAATGACCATCAAGTGATCAATCGCTTACTTCAACTGGGATGAATTTTTAGTAAGGGCTACCTGAAGGCAGTCTTGGGCAAGTTGACCCAAAAACGGAACTTTGAAAAGTTAAGTTACTTCTGCTTCAGAAGATAAGACGATAAGATAAGTATAACTTGACCTGCCTTGGAGTTGCCGCAAAGCGCTACACAGGCTGCGAGCTTCCTCTGCATACCGCCAGACAGTGTTGAGGATTGTTTGTTCTCTTTTGGAAGAAGTTCCATCATCTGAATGTATTTCACGATCTCGTCCTCCAACTCTTCTCCATCTAAACCCTTCAGCTGTCAACAAAGTTATGAATATGAGACGTGTTGTATAAGAGACCTCACACATGCTGCTTCTAAGCCTACTCTGTTGATAGCTCGACAATACTAGAAAACTATTCCTGTTTTACACATCCACCATGGCCATGGAATATCTTGCCGATATTTCAAATTTCAACTTCAAGTGACCAATAATCTGATACACGCAACTCCTTCTGAAGGCATTTGCATTGCACTGAGGTCCTACACATTTATTTTGGGGTTTTGACTTTGAAATGGCTGATGTACGCATTATAAACACAGTATAAACGGTTAACAAACCTTTCCAAAGAAGTAAAGATGCTCCCTGACTGTCAGTTCATCAAACAAGACATTGTGCTGAGGACACAACCCCAGGCTCTCTCTCACTCTGCCCATCTGGGTTCTAACGTCATATCCGCTGACTATAGCTGTTCCCGAGGTTGGAGTAATCATTCCCGTCAGCATGGACATTGTGGTCGTCTTTCCTGCCCCGTTGTGCCCTGAAAAAGTTCTTACAAATAAATAATGCATCTTCCAGAAATTGTATGTCTTTACTGATACAGACATTTTGCATTCTAAACTTCATTCATATTATAATTTCATCAAAGAAGTATTAAAAATGATTCCATTATCTTGGGTTGCTGATGCACGAGAATCGAATGTGCCCGGAAAGTTTGCAGTGCAATCGCTTTCCACAAAGCATGCGTAAAAGGTAAAACAAATAGTGTGATACTGCCTTTTGCACTTCCAGAGTAGACTAACTCATGACAAAAGTTGACAAAAAGTAAACATACGAGTAAAACACTGTATCATTTTACTGTTGTGCTTGGTATGCTACGTACTTTGCATTAATTCTGTAGGGCATCCCTCAAGGATAGAACCTCGTACCTCTACTATATACACGATTGAGAGTTCACGCTCAACGTATTCATATTCAACTCACCCAGCAAGACGGTGATTTGCCCCTCGTACATGTTGAGATTGAGACCGTTGACTGCCGTCTTCTTGTTGTAGACCTTCTTGAGATGTCTGATCTGAACCCCAGCTGGAAGATGCGTCGGCTCTGGCTCGTGAACCTCACAACTATCCTCCTGGTCACTGGGGGTCGCCATATTGTCCTGGACACTATTGTCGTATTTCTCTCCGAGCCAGTACGATCTCTAGAAAGAATCATGTCATCGTGTCAAAATGCATAGTATAACTTTAAATGGTTTGATACGGTGATAGTGACAGATATTGTTCAGTAATCTGCATGAAAGTGACCCGAAGTTTTGTAAAAGGTATCAATTAACTTACAGAAACATTTTTTTTCCCGAAAAATGATATGTTATACCTCTTAACTATATGCCACTGTTCTTCTCCTTCATTGTGACCATTATCCTACTTTTTTATTTTCATCAGGAAATCTTCAAGTTGTATCAAATCAATGGCAAAAGGGATGTCCTGAGTAAGAAATTCAACAAATATGAGTCCATTCCCCCACCTTGAGAAAAAAGTTCCAGGGTTCCGGCACCCCATAGTCCCCTGGGAACACTGCCTCCACGTAGATCGTGATGCACATGTATATGGCCGAGTCTGCCAACAACATCAGCATCACGTGACCGAGATAGAAGTCGTCGTCGGGTGATGCTGGGCTCCAGATGTTGCTCCACTGAGCACCGATCCCTGTACCCTCGTGCATCAGGATTAGCTGAAAAGGAGAATAAAATTGAAATCACTCACATATTTCTGTTGTCAATGAACACTTCAACTATGTTCACCTCTCCTTCTTCCTTTCTCTTACTCTTATTTTCGGAAAGGATATATTTCTGCACAATCTACAAAATTATTACCTAACAATAACCAAATTAATTTGTGAATACAATTTGTTAAGTGTGGCGTTTCGTGAATAAGGACTAGCTAACGGAGTAGGCAATGTTAACTAGCGTAGGAAGACACATCTTTTACAGTTAGTCAATAAAAATAAGAGCGTAAAGTGTATTTAAGCCGAAAAGGTATGTTAACCTCAGGCCTCGACTCGCGAGAAATTGAGAACAGATCACTGAAAATTTTCAGCTAAACTCTTTGCCATAACTTTATGACCTTTACAAAAATTATAAATAATAAAAAATTGTTGTGGAACGGATGTTCTCCATTTGTTTCAATTCTTATTGAGACAACGACCTTTTATGCTGTCAGATATAAAAATGGCGCATTTGAAATAAAATGACGTTGGCGCAATGAGGAATTGGCGTTAAAGCCCGCTTTTGGTACAACGCGTTGGTTGTTCCCTTGTACTTCATTTTGTCAAAACATCCAATAGAATGTAAGTAATAAAGGTATGTCTACGTCCTAATGACGTTGTACGGATGACTAGGTCTCACCTGAAAACCATAAGCCATTGCTGTGTTTCCTAGCAGACATGACGCAATCTTAGTACTCGTGGCGATCTCCGCGTACTTTGGCTGCATGAACGTGTAGGGGATATATGAGAGGAACCACATCAGCCCAGCTATCGTGGAGGCCGTATTTGCTGCATTGCAGAACACAAGAACTAGTATTAGCCATAGCCCATAGGTAGTAAATATTTTTCTCTAGAGTAGCGGTTGGCCACAGATCATGAGAAAAAAATATGGGAAAATAAGTTTGCTGTCTGGACATTTACGACATATAAATAATAATGCTTGCAAATATTTGGTCGTTTTGTACTTTACAGTTTGTATTAATATTCCCAATACTAAACTAACTTTACGTTAATTATTGCACACTTAAATCATAAAGAAGTAAAGTAACCACGGACAAAGAAATAAGCACGGTCGTGCTTCTTACAAATTCACTACAATGCATCTCCAACAAATGAAAACCAACAGCTGTGCATGCACAAAATATAAATAGAAGTTGGAATAAGGGTTTGGACTCAAAATGATTTAAAGAGATTTAGGGAAAAATAAGGAAATCAAGTTGATATTGTGCCAGTTCTTGTAAAAAAAATTGGTTTGCAACGTTTTCACATATCCATTGGAAGTTTTATTGTGAGCACGGTAATCGATAAACAAATAATGAAATTACCTTTCGAGAAGAAGACAGAGATTGCAAAGCAGAAGGTTATCGTGTTAATCATGTAGATAATCATAAAGGCGAACACTAGGGTCCCATCTGAGACTTGGAACACCGCTGTGCTCAGTCCGCTTCTTACGGGAAACCAGCGGATCTTGAGTAGCAGGACGATGACGATGACTGATATCGTGAGGAACGTCAGACACTTCAAGAACCACGCTAGCCAGTGCAACCAGTTGGGCAAACCCATTATCTTCATTGCTTCCTGTGGAAACAAGTGACTTGTCAAAAATATTATAGGTTATAGGTGAGGACAATCAAAGTGATTAGCATTCGTATTTAGAGTCTATTCACACTCGGCCAAAAATTTAATTTTCAGTAGGGACTTCAAGACCAACCCAACCCTGTTGGCCAGCAAACAAGAGCCAACTGGACACAGTATTTTCAATGGGAAACACCGACCAAAAAAGTTGTATACATTCGGAGAGCGCCCCAACTGGGACTATGCCTAGTTGTTTAAAAAATAGAGACTAATTTTGACTGACTTGTTGCAGTTAGCCAGTCACAAGTTTCAAACATATTAATATGACAAAAATACGTATACATAACATTATGTTATTGTTTCACTGACATCATAAAGTAATTAATTCATACACCAAAATGAACATCATTGTTTACCTATTTGTATTATTTCCTTATTTTTTTAAAAATAATTGGGTCTTCAAATTGTTTCCCGGTATATTTAAGTGGGTAGTGGAAGCTAAAGTTTGAGAATCATAGCTCCAGGTAGTCTGGCAGTATATTGTTTAGAAACTTGAAAGGGTTTTTGACATTGAATTAAAATTTTATCCGAAAATTATGAAGATGAAGAAGAAATTTAATCGAGACAAAGTCAGCGACCACGAGTTAAAATATGAGTCAAATTTATAAAATAAGGTTTAAAACTCGAACTAAAATCATCTTATATACAATATATAAAACATACAAATATTGACGGTAGATGGTTGCCCATTTCCCAGTAGAAATATAAAACAATCGTGCGTAAGAAGGCTAGTCAATTTTGTCATCGGTAACAACGTAATAAAACTATTAGCCTAACGGGCTATAAAATACATAATTTTCACCATTTATGATTGTCAATAAAAGCTAGTAGATTTCCAGCCAGTTACTTACTGATAAGAGCAAGGTCAGGTCTTTGTGGTCAGGTACATACGCCGTGTAAATAACTAGGAAAACGAAGTCCCGCCGCGTTGTTGGATGAGCGTAATTGGTGCATTGAGCTGCCATGTGTTATGCGGATTTTCTGTTGTTCTGTGAAAAAATCATTACTAAGTTGAATATTTTTTTAAAAATTAATTTAAATTAAATAAAAAAATAAACTTTTTTTAATTTTTAATTATTCGATTGTACTCAAATTTCACACGAATATATTAATTCATAAAATTAAGGTTCTGTGAAAAAATCATTACAATCGGATAAAGCATGTAGGTGTTATAAGTCAAAGAACTGTTTTAAAAAAGAAAAAATCCGTAAAATTTCGATTTTCATAAGAAATAATTTTTCGATTGCGCTCAAATTTCACAAGAATATCTTAATTCATAAAATTATGGTTCTGTGAAAAAATTATTAAAATCGGATAAAGCATGTAGGTGTTATAAGTCGAAGAAATTTTAAAAAAATCGAAAAAAATCGTAAAATTGCGATTTTTATGATAAATAATTTTCCGATTGTGCTCAAAAACGTGGCAGTTCTAAGTTCAGAGATTTCGAAGGCCTCCATAAAATTTCATCGCAATCGGAGTATCGGTTTAGCCGGAATCGTGCTAACAAACAGACAAAAATACAAAAAAAAAAAAAAAAAACATTCCGGATTTTTTTCTCCAGTGTAGTGAAATGGAATCTTCGCTTCGCTCGCTACGCTCCCTACGTTGTATGAGTAAAACAATTCCAGTCATCATATACTTATTACTTGACACTAGGAAAACGCTAAAGTCCCGCCGCGTTGATGGATGAGCTTTTTAAAGGTTTTAGTTTGCGTGGGATATCTTTACTTTTGCAAGTGCTTTGTTTTGCTGCCTACGCATTGTAGGTGAATGTTGTCAAGTTTCTTTTGTTTCTTGTCAATTGGTATTATTTACCGTAAACAACTTATATTAAAAGCTTTATTTCTATGGATTATGGCTAACTTTTTCAACTTTTTCTTTCAAAAGGTACTACATCACCATAACCTTAATGTCCATGTATAATATGAACGTTGTAGCCCCACCCGTTTGGTCAGAATTGGCCCAAATGGCACGAAAATATCGCACAAAAAGTCAAAAAACGTATATTAAAAGCTTTATTTCTCTAGATTCTGGCTAACTTTTTCAACTTTTTCTTTCAGAAAGCAATACATCACCATTACCTTAATGTCCATGTGAAATATGAACGTTGTAGCCCCACCCGTTTGGTCAGAATTGGCCCAAATGGCACGAAAATATCGCACTAAAAATCGAAAAAAATCGTAAAAGTACGATATTCATGAGAAATATTTCTTCGATTGTACCCAAAAACGTGGCAAGTCTAAGTTCAGAGAAAACGAAGGTCGTGTCAAATTTTCATCAAGATCGCATATGCCGTTTGCCCGGTAGAGAGCGAACAAACAGACAGAAAAACGGAAAAAAAAACAAAAAAACAAAAAAACAAAAAAACAAAAAAAAAAAAAACACCCGAGCTAAATTTTTTGGGGGGTCGGTGAAATTGAAGTCTTCGCTTCGCTCATCCAATAATTACGTAAGACGACGTAGGAAAGCTCCAGCATCACCAAATTTTTCCACAAATTGACTTCAGAAAAATATTGAAATGCGTTACATTTTTCATATAAGGAATCTGTTAGAGGTAAAAAACACTCAAATAAGTCTCCATCTTCAGAATGAATTATTCACGATAAATGTTTAAAATCTGCAATATTTAGGGCACATAATAATGTGATGAATTAGTTGGACTATACACTGCTCTTTTAAATAAAGAAAAACAACTGTAACTGTCAAATGTCATAAAACCAGTTGAAGAGGACTGAATAGTCTTCGAAATATCGTTACCTACATAGTTTTTATTTATTTAAAAAGAGCAGTGAATTGTCCAACTAATTCATCACATTATTAACCTCACCTGCTCTAAAAGTTTCATTAATATTAACATTTAGGGCACACATTCATCAGTTATTAGCAAAGTTGTAATCAGAAATCACATGCAATGGTTTACGACTACAGGAATAAGAACGCGTCAAGCATAAAATCAGTCCAATTCCCTCTAAATAAGTCGGTATAACGTACTACAATTACAACAACATACAACGGTCGAATGGAATCAATAAACTAATAAAATAGTATCATTCCGCGAAATTCATAATAATTGATAGTTATTGATTTCGGGGTTTTGTAGTTTAACACTGAAAGCATGGATGTGTCATGACTTTGGGATTTCCTAAATTAATGCATATTTTGTAATAAAAACACTCGTAGTTTAAATCTAAGTTTATTAGCTGTAGAATTGGACTTACGAATGCAATGTATAAATACATAGATCGATTAAAACTAAATACTTCTATGATCTAATCAACGAACAGTCTTACCACATAAATCAATCGGAACTTTTTATCAGGCGAAACCAAAAATTACATTAATGAAATTATAGTAGTATATGTGGCTGGCCGGCTTAGATTTATGTTTTTGATTTGTAAATTTAATAAGTTTCTTTGTTTTACATCCTTGACATACTTTGTTCAGTTTTAAGCTGTTGCTTCCATACGCTAATTTTTTTAATTAAAACAAAATATGTATTATTTAGATTAATTAATTAAACTATAATAAAAACGTTTGCAACTAGCAGTCTAGAACTATTTAATATAAAATTTGATATTTAAAAAAAATGAATGCACCATATTTTGAAACCACGCCGATGCCATGTAGCCATTAATGAAGTACTATATTAATGAATAAAATTATAGTTTTAACCTCATGCAGCTAACAGTCTAGAATGATTTAATAAGAGTTGGGACTTGGGGTTGGGGAGTTGGGGGGATTAAGTAATTAAATTAAAGGCCTTGACCAATGTATATTGGATTGGGATTTATATTTGACGCAGATCTCCAAGTGAGTGCGTCATGTAAGTGTAACCATATTGTAGCCATCAAGTTTTGTATTTTTTAGAAGAATAAACTTCAATTGTGTAGTTAGTGTATTGTATACATATAATATATATGTGTACTTGAAGTGTGTATATATTTTATATTTATATATAGAAAGATATTGATTATTTCCTTCATTTAGTGTTCCTGCCATTAAATCCTAAACTTTTGAAGTCTCGTATTATGTTCGTATAAAAGCATTTGCAGTAGAACCTCGAAATTTCATGGTTCACTCACTGTTTTTCTAGAAAGATCCTATACACCCTTTAAGGTTAGGTTCAACAGAGGATTGGTCGGATTTAACAGGGTCAGGCATGAATTCCCGTGTTTTCTTTAGAGCCCGATATCTTCTGATCTAATATAGATACAATCACGATTTTACATTTAAAAGAAAGCTCTATCTTTTGTTATTGGATGAGCGTAGCGAGCGAAGCGAAGATTCCATTTCACTACACTGGAGAAAAAAATCCGGAACACGATTCCGGCTAAACCGATACTCCGATTGTGATGAAATTTTATGGAGACCTTCGAAATCTCTGAACTTAGAACTGCCACGTTTTTGAGCGCAATCGGGAAATTTTTTCACATAAAAAACGCAATTTTACGATTTTTTTTCGATTTAAAAAAAAATTCTTCGACTTATAACATCTACATGCTTTATCCGATTGTAATGATTTTTTCACAGAACCTTAATTTTATGAATTAAGATATTCGTGTGAAATTTGAGGGTAATCGAAAAATTATTTCTCATGAAAATCAAAATTTTATGTTTTTTTTTTCTTTTTAAAAACAATTCTTTGACTTATAACACCTACATGCTTTATCCTATTGTAATGATTTTTTTACAGAACCTTAATTTCATGAATTAATATATTCGTGTTAAATTTGAGCGCAATCGAATAATTATTTCTTATGCAAATTGCAATTTTACGATTTTTTTCTTTTAAAAAATTACGAATAATTAAAACAATTAAGTTAATTTTTTATTTTATTTAATTTAATAATAAAAATTAAGTTAATTTTTTATATAATTTAATTTAATTAAAAAAAATTTCTACTTAGTAATGATTTTTTCACGGAACAACAGAAAATCCGCGTAACACATGGCATCTCAATGCACCATATACGCTCATCCAACAACGCGGCGGGACTTAAGCGTTTTCCTAGTCAATAATAAACATAATACGCATAGCTTAATCTGATACTTACCTTGAAATTTGAGATTTAGCAAACACCTGAAAAAGACGCTCTTCAACGATATTATCAAAACTACTTAGAATTTTAAAATTTCTTTTGCTGGTGCTGGAAGGAAAACCAAATTAACGTGTTTTGCTGAACATAAGCTTGAAAAAAAATCGAAATTTTAATTTTTAATTTTAAGTAGTTGCGATCGACGCTAGAATTAATAAGGCTACTTCAGAACAACATTACAATTTTGTATGTTAAAGTCTGTATCAAAAGTTAAAAATCCTCAGCATTCGAAGCAGGGATCATATATTTTGGACCTATGAGCCTAATAGTATATATTTTATTGTCAAAAGGAAATCGAACAATGCAATAATATAACTTAGTATTGAATTTGTTACGCTCTTTACTAAATGTTATATTGTAAAATTAGCATATTGCTGCCAGATTGTGAATGCAAGCATGTTTTCTTGTGGTTTAAGGATTTACTATAATACTGGAATTGGAAATTCCAGGTAGGAGACCAAGAGGCAGACAACGACAACAATGGCTGAAGAGTGTGAGAAAAGATGTAGAACTGCGAGGAAGAGACTGGAATGTGGTGGAAGGAGAGGAGTGGTGGCAGGACAGAAGAAGATGGAGAGGCCTGTCTTCAATGCCGACCCAACGCAGAGTTGGACGTGGCAACAGATAATGATGATGACTGTATATACTGACTTTGAGCTGGCGCTCCTTCTCCGTGGTGATGACCTTGACTGTGGTGGAACAAGAGTACTGAAAGCTGAGCATGATGATCAGAGCCACGAAGGACTGCAAGGCCACGAGGATCGGGTCGCTCGTGTAGGCTGGGTAGGGAAACCTTCTCATCATCACTGTTGGGACGTCGACGTTTTCGGTTCCGTTCATAGATTCAATGAGACTCGTGGAGATCGCTTGTTGCAGGGTCATGAATCCTTCCACCACATAACCTGTGGATTGATATCGGGTATTAAGCCAGACGGAAATTGAGCTAATTATGTCATAGGAGTAATGACAAACAAAGAATACCAAGGGTTACATTTGAAAGAGGTGACGTGAGTATAAAAACTAACACACAGAGTGCCAGGCCTGTCATGATCTCTTCTCTTTCCATTTATTTATCTCCTTCTACCTCTTCTTCTTCTTTCTTGCTTCCAGTCATCAGTTCACACTTTTTTCTTCTGTCTGTCGGTAATTCTTCCCAACACTTATTCTTCTACATCATTTCTTACATGATTGGCCACTTCTTCCTCGGTCTACTAAGTCTTTTTATACTCACAATGATTGGCATATCATAAGAGTTTTAACAAAGAAGGAGAGAGGCCGCAATGCAATCGGCTTCTATTCAGTGTGATGATTGACACGGTGTAGGTTTGGTTGAAACGAGGGTAGTCCACCCCTGTGGAAACATCCGTGTACTTCGAGATGACACCAATGAACTGGTCTTACCTGGTGGTGTGCCGCCGACAGTGGAGTTCCTGCGACGTGGCCCGGGTACTTGGAACAGCGGGAACAGCAGGCTGGTCCACCAGCTGAAGATGTGGGAGGGGTGTGTGGTGTTCTCCATCACGCCGAATGGGCTCATGCTGACTCGAGACTCCCCCGGGAAACGTAACGTTATCGTCAGACTCTTGGGCAACTCTTCGGTGTCGTTCATGATTGCCTTCTCGTCTCCGAAGTAGACCCCGGCCAGTGTGGTCTGCATTCGCAGCGACTGGAGAGGCGATATGAGGTAGGCGTTGAGATCCTTCTCGGAGGCGAAACCCATCTCTGAAAAAGATTGTATAACGATGAGAGAACAGGTTTCTTGGAAAGATAAAAATCACAAATAAGAACTCGCAAATGGAGCTTATGCCGTAATATCTGACAGGGTGACCTAAGTATTGTTTGCCACTTACTATTAGGTTATCCATCCTTAATGTCGGATGACAGACAATTTTATTTCCCTCTTCTTCTTTCAAACCTTTTTTTAATTTCCTATGTGATCACTTAACCCTTATCCATTGGCCTAGTCTGTACAACGGTAATTAGTCAGAAACCACGATGTTATCTAATTTAAAATTTGGTCTGGAAAGTTTCGCAGGGGAAATTTTACATGTGGTGTGTTTTCGAAACAGAAGAAACCACAGAATTCTTCCTTGGAATTCAAATACGAATACCGTACCGTTCATCTTCACTTTGCGAGCAGTTTCGGCCATGATGGTCTGTAATTGGGAGCTGCCATTCGGCGACCATGCTATCGTCCAGCTGAAAGCAAACACGTGCGGTATTAGGAGGGGCTCAAATACGATTTCTTTATTGATCTGAACTACTAGAGGCTTCAGTCAGACACGCAAAGTTTGATAGACTTGTGCCTATACCGCGTTGAAAAAGTTTGATCAAAAGGTAAATCAATGTTTTGTCACAGTAGTACACTTAAACCATCACTATTGCATTCACACAGTTTCTGCACACAGGAGCAATCGAAATTAAGTAATATCCAAAACCTCTCTAAGTGTTAATCTTGAGTTTTATATTCCCTCCAGTAGTATGTGTATGTAGATATTGTACACTTTTTGTAAGTACACGGCTTTTCGGTTATTGTTGAATAACAATTTAATTAATATAGATAACAATATTAGCGATATCTTTCATATGAGCTTTAAATCTGCATTCAGAGAATAGAAATTCTTAAAAGAAAGTACGAATGTTTTGTATGTTTCGTAGAAACTTTGTGTGAATTGTAATGCTAATAATGGATAAATTAACTCTTCAATCATAGCAGATCTTCTTTTTTTAATTCGTAAAACAATGAGACAGAAAGTGCATACTTTTTGGTGTTTTGCCCTTCAGATTACTTTTATCATTTTTGTTCTTAATAATTTTATTTAAAAAAATCTATGATAGGAACGTTCATATTACATTCTTGCGTAATTATGTCAAACATATGTAACTGCAACTGGCTGAAAATATTAGTTGTAAGTAAGTAGTATTAATAAAGTATACTTGCTCACCTTGTGTCCGTAGTGATGAGTGGCGCTTGTGGAATCTCCACACTGAACTCTGGATACACCTTCGCCTCTGGGAACGTCTCTGGCTTGACCAGACTCCTGATGAGCACGACCAGGACAGAGAGCATGATGGGGACCAGAATCTCGATGATCGTCTGCACCACATGGCGCTTCTGGAGAGTCCAGTTCTTCCACAGCAGCAGCCGGAACTTGGACCAACCGCGAGCCATGGCCGAGTCGGACCTGGATCAATAATTTAAATTCTTAAAATAACTAGTTTACATTCGTGTCAAATTCAAAATACCATATTGTTTCAAACATTTATTGAAACTGTGGCTTGTATGCACGAATATTTGGCAATATCACGTTGGTTCAAAGATCTTAACCGAGACCGACAAAATTTACTAACATTAATCTCTCATTTGAGAAAAGATTTGTATGTTGCATTATATAAATTCTAATATGGGGAGTGTTTATCGGAATAAGAGTGATTTCACTGTTTGTATTACCAGATTTGAGTCGGGAACCTAAATAGGCATATCCAGATCCTATACGTTTGTAGTAACGGTAAGCCTACATTCAAACCAACAGAACCATAAACAAATATACAGCAGGTACTTGACAATTAGGAGTTTTGCTTTGTATTTAACGACTAGCTTACAAACAGATATTTAATAATTTAGTATGAACTATAAAGGGACTATCGCTCTTCCCTTAACTCCAATATAATTTATTATTCTGTATGCGTAGAAAATGCTTGGCTATAAATATAATGTTTCAAGTCGCACGGGATTTTTATTTATTGTTTTCCGTTCATTTTATTATGTTAGTCATATAAAATAATATAATATGTTTGCCAGGTAACCTAGAGTTCGCACTCTCTCTCCTTCTCTCAATACTATTGTAGTCATTGCATCATCTGAAAATATAATTAATACATTTCACAAGCTAAAAATCCATCGGTTCGAACCCGGGTCTCCCATATTCCAGCATATTCCAGGTTGGCCTTAGCCAACGAGACCACCGACACGGTAATTTTGTAAATTCTGAATTATAGTTGCATTATAGTTCTGATTTTTGATTATTTAATTTTTATCTTCTGAATACCTATGGGGACCTACGGGAATGTTTCCCGACTAACCAAATTGAGTAATCTGACAATATGATATGATGCAGCTTGAAAGTTTTGGGTTTGCTATTATTACCCGTAACATCTCTGAGAATACAATCAAATTGATATTTATTATGGAAATCCAACTATTACGAATTCTTACGGATATGAATGATGGGATATCGGTTAAATTTGCGACAAGAGAACCGTTCGTAAAGATGCATAGGCCCCTTCATCACTGCAACGTTACGTTTGACAATTATACGATGTAAGTTGACAACAGTATAAACGAACATTTTTTTTATAAAGTTATTATTTTAAATTATTGAAATTGAATTTAAAATGAGAAATTGACTCTCGTCGTTCCCCAGCAGTGACTGGTGTCTTTCTAATGCCAATTACTCCACCCGTGTATCGACGCGCAAAATGACCTAGACTCCAGCTGACGCTCCTTTTAAAATCAAATATCGAATTCTATCGCAACCGACAGCCTCATAACATATTAAGTAATAAACACAGAACAGGGACAAAAAGGCGTTCCTTTTCCCCATAAACACGGTGTCCGTCCGCGGTGGCACATACGATTAGAGCGCTGGTCCAAAGCATATGGTTCCACTAGGGCGTGGGTTCGAATCCCGCTAAAGGCATGCTTTTGTCCTTCATCGTCATCTATCACCACTCATCGTCTCGAATAGCCTTAGTGCATTAATATGAGACGTTAAGCAACAGATATCATCATCATCATGGATATTTTATCCTTTGAGCACAGATAATAGAGTAGTGCACTCTATTATCTGTGCTTTGAGTGTTTTATGTTGTTAGTACTAAACTATTGCCAAGATACACCGCAAATATTATATTGTATCATCGTTTTTCTTTTTTAGGTTTAAATCGTTAAGTTTAATATTTACCAGTGTGGAAGATGGTGCAGATATTTCCCTCCCGTATAAGTTTAGCTATTCTTTTAATGGTGCCTCTTTCTTGTAAGAAAAGATCATTGCTTCAGTATATTTGTGTTGATACATTGATTGCGTCAGGGATTGAACAGGGTTGGCTTGGTCGCTTTAATTTACTGTCCCCCACTGAAAATCAGTTATATAATTTATTTATTTATTTTAAGGATTGGCAGTAGTTTTCGTAAATTTAGTTTTCATTAAAGAGCAGTAGTTTTCGTAAATTTAGTTTTCATTAAAGAGTGGTGAGTGTTTTTGATGTTTCAAGTGTAGGTTCTGGTTTGATACAGAAAGTTCAACGAATGCGATAAAAAAACGCATGTTACTCAAACACGCAAAGCATAATCAACTAATATTGATAAAATATTATGTCACAGCAATTTTCGTGTAGGACTAGCGCGCAGTATCAAACAAGCTCATGTCATGAGTTTAGTCAATCTCTCCATATTATTTGACCTATACCTCTATACTCTTCGAAGTAAAACACGACTAGTGAGTGAATGAGTGAGTGATTGAGTGTGAGAGAGAGAGGAGAGAGAGAGGGAGAGAGTTAGTGATTGAGTGAGTGAGTGAGTGAATGAGTGAGTGAGTGAGTGATTGAGTGAGTGAGTGAGTGAGTGAGTGAGTGAGTGAGTGAATGAGTGAATGAGTGAGTGAATGAGTGAGTGAGTGAGGGATTGAGTAAGCGAGAGAGAGAGCTCTGTTGTAATCCTCCTAGTAAGAATAGTATCAAAATATTTACTATCACGCTCATCCTCAGATTGGAAGGAACTCTTTTGGCCATCGTACCATTCTGGTAAATCATCGATTTGGATCAGCAAATGACGTTCATGACATAACACTTCTTTCCTTACGTAACCTATTTAACGTTAACATTGATTAATTAAATTATGGTCTTGTTCTTTATTTGTTCAGGCAGCTACCCCCTGGAAAGCCTGGCAGCCGTACAAACGCAGACATCTGACCCAAATATCTACATTTTATTCTCTCTAGTCCAAGTTCACCCTACCAGATAATTGATTTTGACATTAGTGTTACATTCACGGGTACCACGTTGAGAAGTTGCCTGCTGATTGCGTGTTTCGTTTCATATCGATCTTGTTGTAGTACTTTACAACTATATATACCTTTCGAAAAATGTGTCACGAAAGAAACTTCGCCGAAATGACCGGTGACTTATCGAACAACGAGTGCTAGAGCAACGATTAATTGATGAGATTGGGGTGGGGTTGACGGGGGCAAGGTTATGGTCTTTAATGAGCAACTTACCCAAACTCAGTTTATGTTTCTCGGTTCGGTTAATCGGAAATGACTTCCGACGGTGGAATTGGTAATATAAAATAACCCAGAAATAACAAACCGTGGATTGAACCCGGGTCATCCAGGTTGCCGGGTGGACGCTTAGCCACTAGACTACCGAGTCGGTGTAACAATTACATCTGGATTATTTTTTTAAAATTATGGACCGTAACAGAAATTCTGAATGTATTAATTATTCAGCTCAATATAGTTTTATTTCTTTACAATTTAATTCAATTTATTAAGACACATATAGGTACAGTTTTCAAAGAGTATGGTTCTGTCGGATAAGTAGGGCAACCACATATGGAAAAATACTTGTTCGTGGTTACCCTATTACAATTTTGGTCTTTATTAATTTATAATTACTATAATTTAAAATTAAAAACTATGACTGTCTAGTTCTAGTAGAAAGAATGTTAATTATCTAGTAA
Source organism: Sweltsa coloradensis (assembly GCA_024449915.1). Lineage (NCBI taxonomy): Eukaryota > Metazoa > Arthropoda > Insecta > Plecoptera > Chloroperlidae > Sweltsa > Sweltsa coloradensis. The sequence continues at coordinate 576,404 of JAMZAV010000306.1, forward strand.
CTATTATTATCGTTATTTAATTTGCACATTTTATGTGGATAGTATTTAATTATTTAATTAAATAATGATGGCGTTCGTTTCTACGTCCTGCACGGTGTACAAAGGCAGATCCTAAGTCACGAAACAAATATAGCCGGAAATAACGCAAATTAAAAAATAAATTTAACTTTTATGCAAAGAGGCAAAATAACTAACCGTACCCACTCTGTATCTCTGTGGATTGTAATTGGATGAGCGTAGCGAGCGTAGCGAGCGACGCGAAGATTCCATTTCACTACACTGGAGAAAAAAATCCGGAATGTTTTTTTTTTCTTTCCTTCTTTCTTTTTTTTTCTGTATTTTTGTGTGTTTGTCAGCACGATTCCGGCTAAACCGATACTCCGTTTGCGATGAAATTTTATGGAGGCCTTCGAAATCTCTGAACTTAGAACTGCCACGTTTTTGAGCGCAATCAAAAAATTATTTCTCATGAAAATCGCAATTTTACAATTTTTTTCGATTTTTTGAAAATTTATTTTCCTTGTAACACCTACATGCTTAATCCGATTTTCATGATTTTTTCACAGAACCTTAATTTTATGAATTAAGATATCTGTGTGAAATTTGAGCGCAATCAAAAAATTATTTTTCATGAAAATATAAATTTTGTGGGTTTTTTCTTTTTTTAAACAATTCTTTTACTTATAACACCTACATGCTTTATTTTATTGTAATACTTTTTTCACAGAACCTTATTTTTATAAATTTATATATTCGTGTGAAATTTGAGCGCAATCAAATAATTATTTCTTATAAAAATCGCAATTTTTTGTTTTTTCAATTTTTTAAAATTCATACGATTAATCAAAAAAATTAAAAATTAAAGTTTATTTTTTATCTAATTTAATTTAATTAAAAAAAATCTTCAACTTAGTACTAATTTTTTCACAGAACAACAGAAAATCCGCATAACACATGGCAGCTCAATGCACCAATTACGCTCATCCAACAACGCGGCGGGACTTAAGCGTTTTCCTAGTTTATAAGATAAAGTTAGAGCATGTGTAAAATAATTCTGGTGCGAAAAAAGATTTAGAATATTGAAAAAATATATGAATGTTTAAACTGTAGCTTGGCTTCGCTTGGATCCGTCTGGAGTGTGATATGAGCTAACAGAATTTATGTATAATAAATCCACCTATATAGGATGCGACTACACACAAATGAATACAGTACTGCATCCAGTCTTGGGCACGTTCCCCCCAAAAAAGGAACTTTGAAAAGTTAAGTTACTTCTGCCTAAAAAAGAACTGAGGCGTTCCTCGTTCCTTTTCAATAAAAAAGGAACTGAAACGTTCCTCGTTCCTCAAAAGGAACTAAGTTCCTTTCACGTTTCTTTTACCATCACTGATTTAAACAAAAATAAAAGTGAAATGAATTAATTTATCATTACTCTTATTTATAACAGCGAGTTCTAGGCCATCGTACGAGAGTGCCACCTTTTTTAAAACACAAGATCTCACATTGATGTTTTTCATACTGCAGTTTACGATAGCAGGTACTGGAATTCGACGGGATTACGACGGCTAAAGGAACTTATAAAGGAACGTTAAATTCGTTCCAAGTTCCCACGAAATAGTAACTTTGACGTTACAAGTTCCTAATCTAAGAAAAGGAACGCGTTCCCACAAAAGTTCCTGAAAAAGGAACGCGTTCCCGGGAACGCGTTACTAGGAACGCGTTCCTCCCCAAGACTGACTGCATCACAAATATGTGACACCCCTGCTGTGCTAGCTTGACTTGTCTCTATAATAAGTTCAGTCTACGAAAGTCCACATTTTGTGTTTTTTAAATAATTCATTTGATCAGTATGTATTTCTTGTATAGCTACCCATTCCCAGAAAGTTAAATCATTAAAATTATTAATTACTTTATCAAAAACGGTTTTCATATTGTTTTCAAGTGATCTTATAAATCGCACATTTACTCACAAAATATCCCGTGTCTCATATTTGATTGATTTCCCTCTGTATACAGCTCTATGCCGTCCGTTTTTCCCGACGAAAGACTCTTGACGTAATCTATTTATTATGCAAGGCTCGAACTAACGTTTTCACGTGAAAATACTCCTGTGTCCAATTCCTAGTTCCACTCTACCAGCCATAGTATTTTTTATATTTACCTTTGCTACTTATTCCTTGCTCTGAATGTAGTTACACCTCGTGGCATCGTCTTGCTTATCCTCGTTACGCGATCTTATTTCACACTAAGAACCTTCATCACGCACATGACAGTATAGCTAGTCTAACCTATTTCTAGGTTATGTGCAATGTAAAACACTTTTTTCACATCAGTACTTGTATTATTGATGATAACAAAATTCAAAATATATTGTAATTCCACACAAAAGTAAACTCATGGTTAAATGTGAGAGAATTATCAAGGTATTTATCACACACTACGGTGGGTTGATGCGTCCGCCGGCGAGCGTGCTATAGCGACAGACTTGGTAGGGTAACTGTACAAACAAGGGGTATTGCTCCAACTGGCCAGCAGGAAAATCGACCCGTTTCATCGCTTTTAGGTGAAGGCCCCATGGTTTATGGATCGAAACATGTGACGGTTAACAGGTGGTAAGTTTCCTTACAAATAATATGAGCACGTTTCTGGGATATTATTTCGCGTGCAATAACCCCGGATGAGCGACGACTTGACGACATAAAAGATGCAACGGGAGCAAACCCCTACTAACACGATACAAATTGGCTGGCGCTGAGACGAGTTGAAGCGCTCAGCTTTCTGTTTTTTTTTCGGGTAAACGGTTTTATAGCATCGCTATCAAATTTCACACTAACGTTAATAAAGAATAAATCTATGCTATCCAGTACACGTATTTCTAAATTAATTAATTGATTTTGAATTAAAAATTAGTGAAATCACCGAAAAATACTCCATTTTGCTCAACTTCGGGAATTTATTCCAAGTGTACAGATTTTTTTAACCCAAATTTGCATACTGGATAACAACGATTAAATCAATGTGAAACCGTAGGTTAATTTGGTTTTATCGTAAGATAACAGTTTGGTGGGAATTTCCAGAATTAGAATCCATGTTTTGGATTTCCCTTTTTTTCAGGTTTTGGACTTATGTATCGCAATGGACCTAAAAGGTTTATTTTTTGCAACCAATTGCTGATATCAATATAAAAGTACTTTATCAACATCCATACAAAATTTGGTAATAATATTACCAATTGTTCAGCAGAAACCATCAACACTGAGTGCGCGCATTTGAGTTAGGCCAAGCTCAGCGTCCCCTCATGATTTTAGTGGATTCATTTTTGTGTAATATAAATTAATGTGTATATGTGTAAGTTGTAATATGATTATGCCAACTTGGAGTAGGCCTTACAACTTGGAAGGGCTTTTTTGTATAAAGTGCACGTCTTATTCCAGTATCAGAGCTCGGCGATAATAGTTTGTTTGGTTTAGAATCAATCAAATTTATATCCATGTTCAGTATACATAAATTATTGTATTTCTTTCGTTTTGACTTAGGCTTGTCGTTTCATCGAGTTATTAAGTGAGTTGTTACATTCAAAATATGTGTGCTTGTATCACGCCCTATAATACTATTTTAATATTCAACATTTGACATACATCACTACTTTGGTGGCAGGGTGTGGAACAAGGAGGTTATGTGTGAAGGGAAAAATAAATTGACAAGCTATTGTTGGTATTGCCCCTCCTCCGCCACCGATTGTACCATAGAACCATTGACAGAACCTCCCTTGAATATATTTATCTTTCGATTTGGTTTGTCGGAAAACACTCCCGTATAGGCTATAAAAAAATAGAACTGGTAATATTCATTTAAATAATTGTTTTTGGACATTACACTCCTCTTAACAACACCTGCGATATCTCATTATTCAATTTTTTTGATCTGATAATATTATGTATTCAATTTCTGTCACGTTTTTATTTATTTTTATTTTATCATATTGTTTGGCAGAAATGATTCATGGTCCTTTTGTTTTATATATTTTTTGGATTGATATTATTAAATACAATCCAGATTTTTTTAATAACTGCATTGTATTGAATATTAATATTTATAGATTGAGAAACTTAAACTGTAAATATTATGTTTATTTTATAATGTTAACAGTTCTGATTCAACTATTGCAGGAAATATACCTAAGATAAAATATATGCAATAGGCGCCACCACACACAAAATAATTTATTATTTTGTATGCGTGTTTAAGTATCTCAAAAAAACCATGCCCAATGAGGCTGGGCAATTATGTCAACCATAATCTAAATAATATATTTGAAAGGCTTTGAAGACATTTGCATCGATAAACCTTCGTGTTGTTCCACTACCCTAATGAGTTATGACTAATGTCTAATGAGTTATGAATGATTAACAAGGCGTATAGCGCCAATCGAAAGTTCTATCTCACTGATAACACGCTTTCGAGCATTCATTGTCCTATATACAATCATTTTCCTGTCTTTCACACACAACCACTATAGTCAGTTTATTTATAGCAGCACATTTCTATACTTATTAATAACTATAATGTAATTGATTTTAGTAAAACTCTTTTGGAAATTATTATATTTTTGTTTTCCGAGATTTGATCTTTCCCATCTGCCCTTCGTGTAGGCCTAAATTTGTTTAACATGTATGATTATTCTCATGCATTTCATTACTATAATGTTTAATTTTTTCCTCTTTCAATCGATGGTAGTCTTTCAGCACCAATAAAGGTATGCATAATATGCATAATAAATTTCCTATCATTACAAATTGTGGATGAGTCACGTGAAAGCATTTTGAAATAACTTCAAGCAAAAACAATTGTATAGTTGTTCCGAAGCAAGAGTAAGCAGATGCCGACGCCACCGGCGGGTGGATTGCAGCCAATCAGCGGTCCTCGATTGAAAATACGGATCGCTCATTGGTCCACCGAAACCGAGCGCATCTGCTTACTTGCTTCGGAGCAACTAACAACATATTTGAACAGTGTCAAGAACGCCTGTTTTCTGTAGCTGGCTGGTGCTATGGAATAATGGCGTATTTTCCATGACCTATTGGACCTTTTAGATCCCTTTAATATTGAAGTCTATATTAGAGTGTCTCTTTCCTCGCCACTACAGCAATTAACATCAGGGCTCGAGCATCTTCTTATATAATTATTATATTCTTACAAATAATAATTTTATATCGTTCTACCCAACAATTTAAATCTTTACTATACCGTAACCATTAAAATCAGTCATCTGTAAAAAGTCGAATCCATAGCAAAAATATTCGCAATGTCATTGGCAAATGCGTTGAACATCAAAGGTCCGAGAACACTTCCCTGCTGCACCCCTGATGTCACTTGTAATACTCACTTTACTTCACGAAGATGATCATTGTTTCCTCCACACTCGAAATGTTAGATTGAATTGTTTATTAAAGGTTTACTATGCCGTTTTGTATAAAATAGTGTCTGTAAAAACTGGTTTACTGTGCTCCTTACGAATTTGGGTTTTTCTATGGATACTGTGTAAAAAATTATTAATATGCCTATTTAATTAGCCAACATGCACAGCTAGGTTTTCAAATGATATTAAATAATTACAAGCAGTCGCATAATAATGACGATGACTTCGACTATAACAACGAGGCATCGTATAAATCAATTTGCTTTATTGACAAGATAATTGATAACATAAATTGTGTAAATGTTGTGAAGTGGTACAACTTATTTAAATTTAGAAAATAATTACTAAAGCAAGAAATAGGTTGACCAACCTCTGAAACTTACATTGCCCGTGCTAGTCCAGCTGGTGAGCCAGCCAACCTAACAAATCAAAACATCTGAAAAATAGGTGAATCCCAAGGAAGTAAAAATACAATTACATCATTTTAAACAAATAAGAGAAAATTGGTTACATAATTAATTAATAGGCCTTTTTATGAAATAAAAAGTTATACGAGCTCTTGAAATAAAAATAAAAATGAAAGTTTCTCAGCCAACTGTAGTAGAATGGTAGAATGTTACTGTTATTTAGTTCCACACGCAGATTTGTGAAGTTCGCGCGCGGTTTTGAAGTTTGAAGTTGTTTGAAGTATGAAATGGTTTGAAATATGGACTTACTGCAGTGGAGACTCTAGGAGGTTGTATAACCCGTTGTTGACGGATAGTGTCCACATGACGTTGTTGTCCGGTCCCTGCAGCTACCTCCGGGTAGAGCTCCCTGGGTAACCCAAGTGCATGCAGCCAGTAGCTTCTGTTGGTGGATGTTGACTTTTCCTCCTGGAACTCTCCAGGTCCTGAGTATGCTTGGCAAGTGCATGTGTACTTGACTGTCCTTGTTCCTGATTGGTGATGAACCTCCTCCTCGGGACTCGACTGGAGTTCCCGATTCAAGGTTCAGTTTTCGACTGTAGCTTAAATGTTGTGTAAGTCGAGGAATATGGTACGTGACATTTGAGCAAACCATTGTCACTAGTGCATTACACTGATAATTTGTACGTGCCTGATTATTGTTTGTTCAGGGCCAACACACGGTTTAATCTCTGGCTGCTCACGCCAAGGAATGTATTTCGCTCCCACATTTTACATTTTTTACTTTTAAATTTTAACTAGATGTAAGTCTGTTTTTTTTATTGATTGTCTTTTTTTACTTGACATCTTTTATAGTTGAATGTAGATTTACCATTTTAAATTGACCATGTAAAATGTCACTTTTACATATACTGTAAAAAAATGTGATCTATTTACAATAAAACATGAAGTGAAACTGAACTGAACTGAAACATTTGTAGATACGCCATTGCATATTTAGAAGGATTGGCTGTTAAAATATGGCTGAATTTAGATTAAAACTATCTAAATTATCAGGTGAACTACCTGTGATTCTACAGTTGTGATATCTTATCGTGCGAAACAGCTACGTGCTGAAGGTCACATCCATTCTAAGTGATAAAGAAGCCTTGCATTGAAGATTCTCTAGCTGTTTATGTTTATGTTTATAGGTCGTTTTGTTGTAATTGTTGATTATCCATACAATTTCCGTCTGTTTAAACATTTTTTGTAAGAACGTGTTTTTTTCTTACACCATTTTTATTTGTTAATTATACAATATTTTTAATAACAAACAATTTCCAGTTTAGTTGTCTTGTATTGAAAGATTGTTTATAATTATTATATAATGTAAGATGAAGCAAATGGAAAACATGAAAATGAAGATAATATAGCCTAATAGAGCATTATTTCATGTTATTGTATTTTCCACCAACTCGGCGAGAAGGCCATTGTAGTGCACATTGCCCTCTTTAGCCCAACATAGTAGGTTGTGGTCTGGTTTGCCACAATAGCAAGCAATCATAATGAAAATGTGTGGTTTGTGACTGGAGTTAGATATGCTTAATATGTGGTTGGTTGACGGATGCCTGCGAAGACACACATATCTGTCCTATAGGTCCTTCCGTGCCATTGTTGAAGAACAAAAATAAAATCGCAACGCGCTTTAAAATTCTAAGTGGAGGTGCCGAGTACGAAAGATTGCCGCCTCCATGACTACAAGGGTCACCAACAAAATTCTGTGTCATCCTAGTTCAAGTTGAAGAGCACCATCAACAACACAACGCGTGCCAATAAATAAATAAATAAATTGTATTTAGAGTCTACCCACTCAGTAATATAACTGATTTTCAGTGGGGGACAGTAAATCAAAGCGACCAAGCCAACCCTGTAGGCCCCAACGCAATCGACGAGTGAGCGATAACCAACCAAAGATCGATATTTTTTTTAATAGGAAATATAGCAATCAGTGGTATTGACAGAGCGAACACCCGCGGATCAACGCCAGAATCAACTAGGCCGTTTGAGAACAACTCTGAATTTATTATGTGCTTCGATTGCTACCGTTTACAAACTCCTAAGACAAGAACTGATGGACTTAAGTCCTTATCAGAAGTTAAAACTTCTGATTGTGGCGGGAATCGAACCCTGGACCTTCTGCATTGGAAGCAGGTAGGCTAACCACAAGACCAACGTGCCACACAATCACGATTGGAGGTCGTGTTCGGTTTTTATCGTGAGACGTTACGCAAGCCAGACGGACGGATAGAAAATATTGATGACTTAGGTTAACTTTGAGAAACAACGTGTCACTTGCGAGATAGACACTGAAGGGAATCGAACCTGCAAACTCCGGAAACATAGTTCAGTTTGTTGGTATTGAATCACTTGTATCGTTCTAGAAATGTCTATGGTTATAGATTTTGAATGCCGTACAATATATATTATGTAAAGGATCAACATGATTCAAAACGGAAATAAACTAACCCAATACCCAGGAAACGCAACTTTGGTGATGGCTTTCTCGTCAATTATTTACCGAGTTTACTTTCCACCCTTTATCCAAGTTTGTTTGACTCGTCTATACTTGAATCCATACAATGATTAACAAAAGTTTTAAAATTAACCGCGTAGACAAACAGAAGCCACATTACCTTGATGTTAGTTCATGACAGTGTATTTTACAAAACTAAACACACATTCTTAGCTCCAATAAATAGACATAGGCATAAACTCAATACATCCAATCAATAAATCATTTTAATCCACTTCCTCGCGCCTGACTGCTCGTCTGTATTTTTATTTATTATTTATCTACATAGGATGAATATTATTATACAGGGAATCTACTTGTCAATGTACGCGTATGTCAAGTAGAGAAAGTCAGTAAATATTGAAAAGCTCCGTTGAGTGTCGAGAATATAGGCCGAAAATTTGCAACGATAAATTAAAAACCACAACCAACTGTGAACAACAAAATGCACCATAGAAACAACTTCTCAATTTCATTGATCGAGAAACACTCCCGTAGTTTTAATTGATTATATTATGGAAATCAATCTATAAATTAAAAAAACGGTCTCATCCGGTTATTGATACCCGGTTGAGATAGACTTATTAAAGTTAACACACGATACCACCACTAAAAAATATAACTGGTTTTAACACAACGTTGTTGTACATAGCGACCTTAAGTAAATCAAGGATTCTAGTTGTATCTATTATGTTCAGCCCTGGATATACTTCTGTTGAGGGTACACATATTATGACAATTCGTATGATTGACTAATATTACCTTTCAACTTTGCATTAGGTTCATGTTGGAAGTGTCGTGAAGTATTTTGATGTTGTGTACTTTACTTCATGACAATAATTCGTTCCATAGGTGGTGCAAGCTGGGTTTTTTTAATCGTTGTTCTGCCTTTATTGCATTCCTCACGACACTGTTTCCCTATAACTTCAAAGTGTGTGATTTATCGAGTAGAGACATGAACTAATTGTGATATTGTAAAAAAACCAAAAGATTTTCTGTCAATGATAACGATATAGGTAGTAGTAGCTCATGTGTAAATACGGTTCGATACCGGCCATAGGAAAAACGAATTGCAAATATTCAAGGATCTACTTTAAACTGTCCCTATTTTAATTTATTTATTTATTTAACCTCAATCCTATTCAGTTATAAAACTGATTTACAAAGGAAGACAATCTCTAATAACCGAATCACGAGGCTCGATGACGATAATTTATCTAAAAAATTAGGGTGGGAGGTGCTTAAATTTGCTATTCAAATGCACATTAAATTTTTGTACAATTATTATAGGGCCTACTATATATACATTGACTGTCTGTAGCATCTCATAGTTGCTGCCTTCTGCGGACATCTATCAACTATTAAAACCTAACAAAAAAAATCCTCGAACTACTTCAACTTCTCTACTAATCTCTAGATACTCAATCTAGGTGCACAATTACTATTATTAGTAACTTTAAGTTTACCTACATAATAAAATTCAATTGTCACAATTCACAATACTGCACCAAGGCGGCTGAAACTTCATTTGTACTAGTCATGATCACATAGCCCAGTTTTGCGCTTACCAATACTCATTAAAAAAATTTTGGGCCCTGAACCAATTCTGGCCAAGCCATTTTTTTTTTGATTTTTGAGTTTTAAAAAAAACATTAAAAAAATTCTTGGCCATGAACCAAATTCAAAAGGCCCCCGCCTTTTTTTTGATTTCGAGTTTAAAAATTTTTTTTTTTTTACCACAAAAAATTGGCTTGGGCTCTCAACAGGCGAAATGATCTTACTTATTTTCAAAGCGAAACTAGGGAGAAAGAATAAAAAGCTTGGCTCAACTTCTATATCTCACAGCATTCACAGCCGAAGACTATTGAAGGAGAGCTTGGCTGCCGTTTTTTTTTTTTTTTTTTTTACAAACTTTTGTATTAGGTTGGAGCGTATTATTCATAAGAGTACGGAATTACCTACTTTTGACAATTTTGATTTTCTCCGGTACCCGTTACCCAATTTTGCTTTCCATATTCAAAAGTGATAAAGAATGATAGATATCAAAATGTACACGTTTGAAACATCTCAGTTGTAGCGTTTTCTTTGAATGATTCATTTCTTAAAGTTCAGATATGTTTTTTGTCATTTTTGGGCCCATGGTCATCCCCAAATTTAGCCCCTTGTGTTTTGGACGCAAGATATTTATAATGGTTAATAGCATGTTTATTTCAAGTTTGTACAAATTACCACGCCTTGGTAATTAGGCCTACGCGTTTGATTATCATCCAAATTTTGATTTTCTCCGGTCCCTGTTACCCGATTTTGGTTTTGAAAGCAAAAGTTCACTGCGTCTGAAGTACATCTATGTGTGGTCAAAGTTTCATAGTTCTAAGATTTACCGTTTCTCTATAGGCTAAATTAATCTCCGCAGAGGAGACTCAACCAGCTACCCACCCACCCACCCAGCCACCAGCCAGCCGAAAGGAATTGACGATGTTGAGAGCTTTTTTAACACAGAACGAGTTGTCGGATCGGGGTTGATTTTTTTTTGTATGTCATGGACCACATACCAGGTCATATACCGAGTTTCAAGATTGCAACTCTTTCGGGGCGGCGTGTGCAGATAGCTGAAAACCCCCCAACTCTGGTAGCTGTATACAGGGCTGGAGTTCGTGTCGCCTAAGCAGTCGCATGCGCTTGTCTGCCGGGCGACGACCGTCGCCCTAGATATTATGGAAATCAATCCAGACATTAAAAAAGCTGTCTTATCCGGTTATTGATACCCGGTTGAGATAGACATTAAAAGTTATCACACGATACCACCACTAAAAATATAACTGGGTTTTAACACAAACGTTGTTGTATATAATATAGCGACCTTAAGTAAATCAAGGATTCAAGTTGTATCTATTATGTTCAGCCCTGGATATACTTCTGTTCGAGGATGCACATATTATGACAATTCGTATGATTGACTAATATAACCTTTCAACTTTGCATTAGGTTCATGTTGGGGGTGTCGTGACGTATTTTGATGTTGTGTAACTTTACTTCATGACAATAATTCGTTCCAAGGTGGTGCAAGTTGAGTTTGTTGTCGACTTTATTGCATTTCCTCACGACACTGTTTCCATATAACTTCAAAGTTCGTGATTTATGGAGTAGAGACATGAAAATAGTTGTGATATTGAAAAAAATCATAAGATTTTCTGTCAATGATAACGATATAGGTTGTAGCTCATGAGCTCATGTGTAAATGCGGTTCGATACCATCAGTCACAGGGAAAACGAATTGCAAATATTCCAAGGTTTCCCTCAGTCATAAGCGAACGTATTATTAAGTTATGTTTACAGTTTTTGAAAAATCTATCTACTTTAACTGTCCCTATTTAATTCTCTAATAACCGTATCACGAGGCTCGATGACGATAATTTATCTAAATAAATTATGGATGGAAGGTGCTTAAATTTGCTATTCAAATGCACATTAAATTTTTGTACAATTATTATAGGGCCTACTATATATACATTGACTGTCTGTAGCATCTCATAGTTGCTGCCTTCTGCGGACATCTATCAACTATTAAAACCCACGAACTACCTCAACCTCACAACTACCAACTATTTAAACCTCACAGAACAAAATATCCTCGAACTACTTCAACTTCTCTAGATACTCAATCTAGGTGCACAATTACTATTATTAGTAACTTTAAGTTTACCTACATAATAAAATTCAATTGTCACAATTCACAATACTGCACCAAGGCGGCTGAAACGTTGAAAAAGAAAAATACAACTTTGAACAATATTATTTTTTATCTATTCGTGCTAAAATCTCATGTCCATACAGCTGTGTTTGTTTGTATGAAGCCCAAGTTTTGCTAGCGCCAATAAGGCCGTGCGTGACTATGTCACTAGCCTAGCCTAGCTCACCCACACACAAACAAACCGTTACAACATGGGTGCAGATATTTCGTAGGCTGCGTGTCACACGTTATAACAAAACAAAAACACTTCCATGTGTCGATAACACCGCTAGCATACCTGTGAGCTGTGACACACATCTGAAAGGGTTTACTTATTTATTAATAGTACCCCACACACACTACAACAGCCGTTACGTTTGTGATACATACACATTTTATTCTTAACCATTTTGACATTTGGGAGAAAACTGTCTCAGAACTTATATAAAGTATTTTGTTTCTAGTTTGTGTATTCAATAATTGCAACAAATTTAATATTGCACAGTTCGATAAACTATTTATAATCAAGATGTGTGTATTTCTTTATTCAATCTTACCAAAAATATATTTTGGCTTGCATCTAAAATATCTTTTTAATCCATTACTCAGATCATATTTTGTAATAGTTGCGCTGTTTATTCTAAAGCTCCAACGAAAAGTTATAAAATAAATAACAAAGACATTTTGTATTGCACATATTATTATTTATTTTAATTACACATTATATATTACATAATACATTATTATATAATTGACACAGATTAACAATCATATTTATACAGCTTCTACTTTTAAGTAGACACAGATTGCTAATAAGTTTGACTCACCGATATTCGTGCGGAAAATCCTTAGACCTAAATATGTTTTCTAAAGAATGTAGTAAATTAATGGTTTAATTGATTAATGGTTTTCTATAGTTTCTTGCGTTGAACGATTTTTTTCGCCTGCCGGTACAATTTCAAATTTTGTACCGTAAAATGAAAAAAATCGTGCACGCCAGAAACTACAAACAACCAGTTTCCCTTATATATTTTATAGGTTGTAGATGAAAACGAGTATAAACAATATAAAAAACCGCTGCTCAAAATTCAATTTTGAACTAGCTGGATTGATTCGGGCAATTTGAATATTATTTTAGATTCTGAGGATATGTTCTAAAAAAAATGATCTTTTATTAAGGCCCTTTTTCATTCTTCTTACTTTTTAGACGTCTTTACTGCATTTTTTAGAAATCATATTTAGGTCTAGCATATACATGCTGTTGCCTACAATATAACTTACATATTTTCAATTTAAGAAAAGTAGATTAAATTCCAGTCGAGGAAAAATGCCGTGTCGTGTCGTGTCGTGTCAAACACTATCGCGTGATTTGTAAGGGGTTTAGTACGCGATACGTTTGAAAAGTCAACCGAATCTGAAGTGTAGTCCTCATTTTTGACTCGAAACTTCAACTATTCTAAAACTACAACGGGGGCAAATTCTTCTCTTTGGGTCCTTGTAAACGCCAAAAATACCTGTAACAAACCAGTTAATAACAGTTAATAATAAGAGAAACGTCATTTATACAAAATCACAATATATGCTGCTCATATTACTTATAGTATATTAAAACAATACAGTATAATTTGAAGGCATGTTTCTATGTGGCCCGAGGTAAATTCAATAGACGAGGTTATGGAGTAAAGAGCTTGGAGAAAGAACTTGCAATAGGGAGGTGATTAATTCTTTGGGACAGAGTTCGTTTATGAGAGTCAGGGCAGACAGAAAAGACACACAGTACTCAGCATCTTTTTCGATTTTGAACGAGAATGTAAACACTTTGGTTTGGAGGATGTTAAATATTTTATGTCAGCTTGTCATCCCGTTCAGATCACTTTCTCGAATTGTGTTTTTTTGGACTAGAGTAACTTGATCTAGAGCAGAAAGATCATGATTTTCCTGCTCGGACTTTCTAGGAGGAGTAAGTTAGAGCAAGTTCGATTTTATATCGAATCACGAGTGTTATATAACAAAAATGGCTTTCTCATTGGCTGGAAGTGTTGAAAATAATTTGTCAATAAAATATGTAAACGAAATTTTTCTTTTTGGAATTATTTTTCTTTTTTAGAGTAGATTAGTGTAGATCTTTGTACCAAGAAGCATTTTTCTGAAAACACGAGATTGTGATCTAACTTGGTCCAGATATTTTGAGCCTACTTTTATGTGATATGAGAGACGATTCGAGAAACTCCGAGTTAAGTTGTAAATTATAATGTTGTTTATGTATCATGATTTCCATGCACATTATGTATCATCGATCATGAACATTACATGTACAAAATTAAATACGCATATGCTTACATAATGTCTAGTTATAGCATAATGTTATATAACATGCATTATATAACTAAAAGTCTAAGATAAGTTAATGCCAATATAATCGTTATCGTCCATTTCTAGTTTCTATGTTATTTGTATCTTTTTTTATCGCATTGGCATTTTTCACATGGGGAAAATGTATTTATTGCGATAATGGATCAGCGGTACATAAGAACCTATATTGGCGAAGATAGGCTTTGCGCGGTAAAGCATCATAACTTTAATATCATGGTTATCTAATGAAACACATGACGCAGGTAGCAGACGTCACGTAAGTTTAATGTTTCGAAGCTGAGGTATAACTTTACATTCTAGGTATAAAGGCGACTAGGAAAACACCAAAGTCGTTGTTAGACGAGTGAGCGAGTCATGTGTTGAGTACCCGGAAACATTTGCTTTTAAATTGATTGATATAAGGCATAAATGATAGGGGTTTGAGTTTAGTTGGTATAAGGGCGCGTCAACTGTAAGGCCATAATGCGCCACTTTAGCCTATGATAGGCTGTGGAGGAAAGAACCATGCTGGATCCAGCCTTAGATAGGTGGAGGAAAGGAAATGTTCCCGGGTATTCAACACATGACTCGCTCACTCGTGTAACAACGACTTTGGCGTTTTCTTAGTAGTATGAATAAGGAGGGGTGTGCAGGTCCTGAATTTTGAGTTCGAGTTGAGTCTGAGTCCGAGTACTTTGTTTTTTACTTCACTATTACTCTACAGTGTTAATTTTATTTTTTAGGTTAGGGGCCTAGTCTGTATGTAGGCTACAAAAGTGTAGAGAGACTAACATATAATTGATTTAAATATGTGTTCACTCTCTACAGAATGATTGTAACAAACATTGTAAGGGTTAAAATGCATGAAAGTGTTGATAAATAAAACGGAAGTGTTATTATTTGTGCCAAAAGAAGTTGAATTCCAAAAATATAAAAATTTGTGTCAAAAGACAATTGGGACTGAAAAGGATTGGTATGGTAGCACCAAAAATGCATAACGATATTCACGTTTTCACTCTCGCGTTTAATGACCCGGCACCTCCACCAAATTCTTTACTCGACTCGAAATTTCGGATATTCGCAAGAATAAGTAATTAGGAAGTATGCACGCTTATAAGTATGAGTGTTAGGGATGCTTTTAAGATATAGGAGCGTCTCCCTAATCCTGCCATGATTGCTTACCTGTTCAAGGCTGGTTTGCCCAAGGGAATAGCATTAGTCAGGATTGGGGTGTCTCCTAAACGCTATTCCTAATCCTGCCATGATTGCTTACCTGTTCAAGGCTGGTTTGCCCAAGGGAATAGTCTTCAATGTTCAACTGCTGCTTGGCCTTCTCCATCATGCCGAACATTCGAGCCCATGTAAGTGTCGGGTTCTTAATCGAGAACATCAGTAGTCCTTGATGTTCCTCTTTCTGGACGGATCCTGTGGATTCAACATAACAATACCTGATTTTTACGTAACTTGAATCCAGATGTATTCAAATTGTACATAAATATTAACTATTTGATTTGTTTGAGCCGCAACAAAAACACCTATTCACGTTAATCGATCGTTAAGGTTTCCACTTGGAAAACTCTTTATGTCTGCTTTAATCAAAGTTCTTGTATTCCACTGCTCTGATGTCCGTCATGGTTCAACAGACCAGACGAGTCATACTTAATTCAGTGACTTTATCATACTGGCTCACTTAATCTACAAACTCAACAACGTTATGTGAATGTAATTGTTACCTATAAAAAAGCTAGCGTGGAAAAAGTACACGTGCACGTGAACGATTACCACTGGAAATAGCATCTCCATTTTCCTCCCTTTAGTTTGAATTAGTGAAAAAACATTTTTTTACATCCACACTAGATTTAACGTCCAAGACAATCAGGCCGAGTCACCGATGCACAGCGCAGAAAGAATGTCCCGTTAACGTAATGTAGGATACATAAAATTATAGAATTATTATAGAATTTTGTAACTTTTGAATAATTGGATGAGCGAAGCGAAGACTTCAATTTCACTGACCCCCCAAAAAATTAGCTCGGGTGTTTTTTTTTTTTTTTTTGTTCGCGCTCTACCGAGAAAACGGCATGTGTGATCTTGATGAAAATTGGAAGGGACCTTCGAAATCTCTGAACTTATACCTGCCACGTTTTTTGGTACAATCGAAGAAATATTTGTCATGAATATTGTACTTTCACAGTTTTTCCCGTTTTTTAGTGCGATATTTTCGTGACATTTGGGCCGATTCTGACCAAACGGGTGGGGCTACAACGTTCATTTTATATGGACATTAAGGTTATGGTGATGTAGTAACCTTTTGAAAGAAAAAGTTGAAAGAGTTAGCCAGAATCCATAGAAATAAAGCCTTTAATATAAGTTTTTTATGTATAATAATAATTAACAAGTAACTATAGAAACTTGACAACAATCACCTACAATGCGTACAAAAAGCAAGTCTTCGGGCCTCCAGATATTTTACATTCTAATTACCATAGCAATTAGTACTACTATATAAAAATTATCCAAATTTAACAGAAATGGTTTTGTAATGGAACTTGGAAAAGTAAAGAGATCCCACGCAAACTAAAAACTTACAAAAAAGCTCATCCATCAACGCGACTAAAAAAAGCGTTCGCGAAGCGGCCTAGTATTTTTAATTGGATTAAAAAGTGCAGTGTTTGAAGTGTTTGGAATGTGTGTTTTGTGTGCGTCAGGTTACCTGGGAACTCCTGCAGGATGTAGTTCCTGATCGGCTCCAGGTCCAAGTAACTGTTCGTCCCGGGCGGTCGCTTCACCTTCACCGTCAACGTGTATCCCTCCGCGAACTTGTTCTTGAGATGCTGCGTCGAGCCCAGACACTTGAACTGTCCGTTCACCATGATGGCTGAGCGCGTACACAGGGCCTCACATTCCTCCATGCTGGGGACAGATACAGAATGTGCTCGATACTTCTGTCTGCTGGTGGGGTCAAATCACCTCAAGAAACAACAATATTTGGGAGGAAAGCTCCCATAATGCACCACTTTTATGTCCGTCCATACGAAACCACCTTCAACAAGGGTGATATAGAATGTTTTTGGTGATTCTGACGACACATTTTTAACGAAATATAGCTTGATCATTTTAGATTATGTGCACTTTCTATAATAACAGTAAGATTCTCTCTCTTTTTTGGGTACGTACCCGCACTGGTTATATTCGAGATTTGGCCTTTACAAAAGTAATAATAAGTGAATTCTAATAACGATTAGACTATTGTTTAAAGCATAAGCTCACTTCAACTACAAATTTCATACAAATAGGCATTTCAGTTGGGATTTAAACTAATTGGAATTTTAAAAAAATGTGATTATTATTTTTTAAACAAAAATCATCAACTCATTCAACTCATCATCAGCAAACACCAAAACTTACCTATGCGACGTGAGAACGATGACCTTGCCGCTGTCCCTGACCTTGCAGATGACATTCCACAGGTGTCTCTTGGCCATGGGATCCATCCCAGTGGTGGGTTCGTCCAGATAAACGACTGGGGGATCCCCCACCAGGGCCACCGCGGTGCTCAGCTTGCGCTTGTTGCCGCCACTGTACTCTTTAATCTAACACAAATCATACACAGCATTAATGTGTGCGAGTGCATGTGTCGGCGTTCGCCATCAAATTATTTAATACTTCACAAGTATACTCATCTGATACAACAATTTACACAATGAAACAAATATGCAGGGTCTTACTGGATTCTGAAATTTCAGGCAGATGTATTAAGATTACTAATTGTCGAATGAGGTCCCGACAACTGCTTTCTAGAAGCTCTCGCTAGTATGCATCATGATTGCTCTTTTTTTATAGGATAAAGACTCTTCTTGTCTGAGGTGACGCACCGCAGAAAAGTGTCATACGAAAGGTGGAAGTGGATAATAATATGTATTTATCACTGCCTCCTAGATGTTGCTCGTGGCTCGAACGAGGAGCCACGAGCAACATCTAGGAGGCAGTGGTATTTATCATCAGCAACGTCTCCTATGTCGTGGGACTCACCTTCTTGTTGATGTGCTTGGTCAGCAACAGGTCGCTGGCCAGCTGGTCTATGATGTAGCGAGTCTCGCTCAAAGGGATTCCCCGCAAGAGACAGAACATGGTGAGGGTCTCACGGCCAGTCAGATCGTCGATTAGCGCGTCGAACTGGGGGCAGTAGCCAATCAGCTGGTGCACCTGGAAATAGAGTAAAAGTTTAGGGGCTATCCATAGTGGTATATTAGTTAAGATATGTAGCACAGTGGGTCTATTGCAAGTCTTTGCCGTGGTCAACAAGCTTAATGAAAGTAGTATTAGGTGGCTGTGGAGCTGTGAATTGGCAGGGGTGGTAGGAGCTAGTTTGCCTAAACAGCATTGGAATATGGTGGAGTCTGATGTTTGCTTTGTAAAATCTTCGAGTGGCTGAAAGTACATTTTTCACTTAGTCTCGTTATGCGGCAGAAAATGAGATCACCCTCAGACCATTCAAAATTCGTAATCCAACAATAAGATTACATGTTTTACCTTTTCACTATCAATAGTCAGAGAGAATTTCATTTGCTATTCAACTATTGGTCCATTATGTCACGCAAAACAGCTGCTTAACAGATGGTTAAACTGCTAGAAGGCTCAAGGCTCGCACTTTTCGAACCACGTCTACTGCACTTGCGCATCCAAGTCTCCTCATGATTTAAGTATTGGCCCTACCTGTTTCATGTTAACGAACGCGTCTCCCGACGAGATCTTCTCGTCTCCGGTCAGCATCTTGAAGGTGCTGGTCTTCCCGGCGCCGTTCACCCCTAGGAGGCCGAAACACTCCCCCCTCCGCCCCCCCACGCACAGCTTGTCGACCGCGAGGAAGTTGCCGTAGTACTTCGTGACATCACGCAGCAGGAGGGTGTAGGAGTCGGCGGTACATCTCTGCACGTCGCGGATCTTGAAACGTTCCTTGGCAACGTCGAAGTCCTCCACACCTTCCGGCTTCTCAGACACTTCTGCGATAGGGAGAGGTTTATTTAAATATGTATATTATTATATTTAGGACAACGATACATTATTTATTACCTGCATAAAACAACCTTGCCTGGTCTGTTTGTCCTCCATTTTAATTTATGTTTTATTCTAGTAGTGTTGTTAGTTGCCCAAATAAAACATAATCTCAATACGTTACCTATCAACATTTTGAGTGTCAACAAATAAGATTTGTCTTAAGTGGGTAAATTAACCCCTTCAGTCCATGCGTCCATTTAAATGGACATCAAATTTTAAATTTTAATCCGGGCAAATGAAAAGTGTTTTAATTTGACCATAAAAAAAAAATAAAAAATTGTAAATAAAAAATAAATCCATTTTCCCCCATGTCAATGGGACAAAAAGTGCCCTTTTTAGAGCAGTTTGAAAATACACACTGCAAAAAAGGGTAAAAATGGGGTTTGTCCTAGTCAAGAAATATATTCCTGGTATTGTTATTTTTTTTAGAATTAAAATTGCAACATGTGCAAAAAATTCACAAAAATTCCAGTTTTAGGAAGTCTTTAAATTTATATTCAAAATTAAATTGCATCTTTTATTCAGAATCCAAAATTTCCCAAAATTCGTAAAAAAAAAAAAACGCGATAGAAAATATTTTGAAAACATTTTTAAAAACTACTTACAGGACTGAAGGGGTAAGGGTATGATGCCCCCTTCGCACTCATGGGACCAACTACTCACCGCTGCCTCTCCGACGACACGGCCGCGTAACCATCTCCTGAATTCTCTCAAAGAGTTTGAACTCGACGACCAGAAGGACGAGAATCAATGCAAAGCCCTGAGCGGCAAAGACCACGAGATTTCTGTTGATGCCGGCTTCGTCGAAGGTGAAGGCGCTCTCCACCCACGTGAAGCAGCCGAGTGGGCCACACTCGGACGGCTCTGCAAGGAACACGACATTCACATATCAATTATCTGAATTTAATATCTTACATGTAAGTTGAGATCAGGTGGATTACATGGTTGGTATTTAATAATACGCAATTTGGATGCAAACATCTGTGAAACTCAAATAAAGATAAATTGATGTTGATATTGAGATTATTTGCCTGTTAAGGTAGATAATATAGGCATATATCACAAAAATTAGACCTAAATAATAATTCTAAATGGGGGCTCTTATGTTTACCATGTATATATCCGTTGGATTTACTAATTACAAAATGTTTTTCTAGGGAAAACTCATCAGTATTAAAGGAGCCACCAGCATGGGTGGCGAATCGTCGATCAGTGCCTCATAATCATCGAGTAGAACACATCTACGGATCGTGAAAGCCTAAAATATATCATCAGACTCAATGTGTACTTGTTTGCAACAATCATAATTTTAACATTACTGCAAGACGACATTGCCAACAACAACGGCAGAACTTTGGCACAGAGTCTCACATGGCAACAGGTTATTAAGTACTTACCTCTACAACATGGCGAATGCTGCGTTTCACAATGTGGAATCAGGGAGAGACACAAGGCCGAGTATGTCTTAGCACTGTAGAGCTTCCTCACAGCCCTTGCGAGGTTGTAGTGAGGGGAAAATATGAAGATGCTGTCCAGAATCACAGCTCGATTCTTCATATTCAGGCCAGGTAGCTCCACCAGCGTCACCAGCAGGAACATGGAACATCCTGAGGTCAACAAGCGGCATCGGCTATTAAATATGTTTTACGCTGGTGTCGCCGCCAATAGGGAACTGTCCTTCATTACCAAATTTGATGTCCCTTCTAATAACCTCAAATACCGACCAGTAAAGATTTTTATGCGTCCGGCTTTTATTAGCGCTAACTGTGAGCGAGGAAAAATTTGAACCGGGCTTCGCGCCGGAAAACGGCCATGCGCCATTAGGTTTGTTCGTTTCGCACACACTTTAGTGAAAAGCCATTTTGGTCCGTTCGTTCGCTTCAGTGTTAAAACTGGCACTCATAACACTAGCCTAGAAGCCAGTGTAAAGTGTAGACACTGACTTTTTGAGTGTTAACACTACGTCCGCGAACGAACAACCTATTGCAGGTGGGCGTGACGTCATCGTGAGGTTCGCCGAGGCGGCGAGCTGGCAGTTCTGCCACTGACAGCTTCCCCTTCTCACCTCACGATGACGTCACAACCAAAAGAGCGCGTACTTAAGTCTTTGTGCGGGAATTCAAAACCCAGGAACTTTGAACATGCATAGAATCCACAGATTTTTTTTATAGTTTATTTCAATTGCGATGTTTATTAAATTGGATATTACAAATTACTAAATACGTGTAAGATATATTTGAAATCAAGGACAGTTCCCTATTGGCTGCAGTTTTTGATTACAATCAGAAGTAAGCCGAACGTATGTGCGTTGGCTCAGTGCCATAATAACTGCCAACTCCAACCCCTGTGTGGATTTTGATGGTACTGAGCATGAGCACATTGTTCTGCTCACTTCCGATCGTAACCAAAAACTGTATTCAGTTGGCGGCGACCCCAGTGTAATACCCCTTTTACTCTGTTGTCATAGGAGCCTCGTTACCTAATATAGATCAACGCGCAAATAGTATTAAATTGGGATGAAAGTTGTATTTACTAGTTTAACTACAGCATTTATTAAAATATCGAAAACCTATATGCCAAGAGAAACTATCTTTAGCATTTCTGGTTCAACAAGTCTCATATTATACCGATCATGTTGAAGTACCCGTAATAAACTGTTTACATAATTGAGATTTATGGTATTTCTTTGTCTTTTAACAACAAAATTTGACTATCAGTTAGGTTTTTCGTTGGGTGGAATTTAGTGTGCGCTTTATTGACTAATGCTGTCCCTGGAAACCATGTTATTTAACTCCTATAATTTCATGCATTGTTAATTTGCATTTGCTTGTTAGGGTAAACGACTAGTGATGGCAACGACGATCATATACCTAGTGTAAGGTTTGCCATGGTTATCCTGGTGTAGCCGGTGGTCGGAATGGTGAAGAGAAACGAGCACAGATACATGAGAGGCATCATCGCCCAGGCGAACAGCAGCATGATGAGAAGGTACTCTGATAAGTCCTCAACGGAGCTAAAGTTGTTTTCCTAGAAGACATTCAATTATGATAGTTAATTGAGTCAGGTTAACTTAAAAGTCATGCGCCATATACAATGATCAAAACACTGAAAGTGTCCACGCAACTCTACAAAGTCTTCAACGACTAAAAAGGTTGTAGATCTAGTAAGTACCAGTGATCAAGGACGATATATCCATTTGCATTAGATGGTATTCCACAGATCATAGTCATCCAGCTGAAAGGTACCTGAAGTCTCAGAGTAACAGAGTTCTAATCATTTTGACAAATAACGTGTTGGCCTTATTCACATCATTAGCACTGTAAGTCCATTGACGAAGTCTCATTTCAATTTATTCTTCAACCATATTCTTTGAAATATAAATACACTAGGTATAAATTGTAAAGTTTCCAAATAGTCAATACACAGTTTGCCAAGAGGTATCCAAAAGTATCCAAATAGTCAATAAACAATTTGCCAAGAGGTATCCAAAAGTATCCAAATAGTCAATACACAGTTTGCCAATAGGTTACCATAAAGTATCCAACAGGTCACCAACGAGTTCACCATGTAGTTTACAAACTAAGAGGTGGTTTTTGTGTCAAAATACAGCCTCATAGCAACCTGGAAGTAACAATTTCAGAATACAGCCAGGTTAGACAAGGCAAAAGGTTATCATGAGGTTGTAATCGTTTGGCTACCTCTTGGCGAACTGTGTATTGACTATTTGGATACCTCTTGGCAATCTTAAGATTTCTATTAAAGTAGTCTACCTGAAACGAGACCATGATGACCAACACCCCTGTGGCTGGCAGGAGGAAGGTGGCCAGATCCCAGACTAAAGACGAGCCCCAGAAAGTGAGGACCTCGACCCCAGACACGAACTGAAGCAGCTTGGCCTTGCTCACTCGCTCTCGGATGGCAAAGAGGAGGTAGTAGGACGACAGGAAGGCCATTCCGAACGCGAGGTTGAAGGCCACTTGGAAGCCGATATTGTCACCTTCTATCAGGGAGGTTAGCTGCAAAACATAATACTAATTCATAAACAACATAAATATATGAATAACAAAGTACATTAGATAC